>CM044009.1:39937204-39939704 GCA_024085815.1 Flaveria linearis | reverse complement strand
GATTGCTAAAACCTATTTCAAGTTGTCATTGTTACTTTTCTGTAACTCTTTGTTGGATGTTTTGCAAGGAGACTCAACCCACTTCCAAGTGATTATGAAAAAATGAAGATGCCGCTACGGACTTTCCTTCCCATTTAACATTTCACACCGGGGTTCAAATGAAGAACTTTAGCAGAAAGTGTCTTGATTACTTGTAAATTTATTAATAATTCTACTTTTTTGTATGAAATAGAAACATTGACCTTTTCAAAGTCAAAAATAATGATTTTATTATTTTTGTATAATTTATATTTTCCAAGTAGACACTTTACATGCTTGGAATTGGATCCTACTAACAACAACATTCTTCTATCAGACGGATAAGGTTAGCTTACATACGTTCAAGTTCTTATCAGTTCAGATTAAATTTGATTTTCTTGATTTGAGTTTTATGTCCAAGTTTTGTTCCTTATTCTAGAAAGGACTAGGAGTTTGGGATTGTAGTAAAGCTGTATGCGAAGACTCTTTATTGAAACATGCATACTCACCTACTTAACATAAATTATTCAAATCCAATTTGTGGCTTTAGGTATTTTTATAAAATTAATGAATCAAGAATTGATTGTGTGTATTGGGTAATCCATAAAAAGTTGTTGATTACAAACTAAAAAGTTGTTTATCTAGAAACACCATAAGAGACCAAATGACAAGTTTCTGTATCTACGTTTTAAAGTTTAGCTCCGTTGCAGGGTCCCGCGCGTTGCGCGGGTGACACTCCTAGTATATATATATATATATATATATATATGTATATATATATATGGCTATATGTATATATACACACAGATATATACATATATATATACATATATGCATATATATATAGATACATATATATATATATATGTATATATACACATATATTTATATATATGTATATATACATATATACATATATATACATATATATATACATATATGTATACATATATGTATATATATGTACATACATATATGTACATATATATACATATATATATATATACATACATATATGTACATATATATACGTATATATATGTACATATATATATACGTATATATATGTACATATATGTATGTATATACATATGTATATATATGTACATATATGTATGTACATATCTACTACTATATTAATAAGCATCTCTTGAGGGCAAAGTTGTCATTTACTCAAAACTCTTAAATTTAAGAGTTTTACAACATGTCATGCTTCATGTACAAGCTTGTAAAGCATATTTAGCCTTTTACGGTTCTGGTTAGGTTTACAAGGTAATAAAGCATATAAGCATGTGGCCATTTATACTTTAAAACAATTCAAACACACACACTACACACACTCACCAACAGCAGAAAGAGAGAGAGAGAGAGCTGCGGTGTGCCGGTGTGGGACCGTCGGTGGTGGAGGCAGTGAGAGAAAGAGACCAGGTGGTGGAGACGGCGGCGGTGTTGTGATGGTTTGATGGGAGACGATGGTGGTGGAGCCGCTACTGATTAACCCTTGCCACTCTTAGATCTAGTGTTTCTACCTTCGAATTAGGACTTGGTTCTTTCTTCTCGCCCGTCAGCTCGCCAAACTCGGCGTCGACGTCATCGATGCAGGTTTTCCCGCGTCATCCGAGGCTGATCTCGAAGCCGTGAAGCTAATCGCGCAGGAGGTCGGAAATGTCGCCGGAGACGTGGACATGTGCCGGTGATTTGTGGTCTCGCGAGGTGTAATAAGAATGATATAGATAAGTCGTGGGAGGCGGTGAAGTATGCCAAGTTTCCGAGGATTCATACGTTTATTGCGACGAGTGAGATTCATATGAAGTATAAGCTTAAGATGACGAAGGAACAGGTGGTTGAGAAGGCGAGAAGTATGGTGGCGTATGCGAGAAGTTTGGGGTGTGAGGATGTTGAATTTAGCCCTGAGGATGCTGAAAGGTATGTTGTTGTGTATGATTATATGGTTTATGGTTGTTTGCTTGGTGTTTTGGTTAGAGCATAGGCAGATTACCGTGATTTGTAGCCCCAATTTTGGTTAATGTGGTTTTTGTTCTTTTGAATTTCTCTAATTATGATCAGGGTTTCTCTGTGCAATGTGGATGTTGTGTTGTAAATTGCTGCTTATGGTTTTGCAGTTCTACTTTTGGTTGTGATTTATTGACTTAAGTTGGTTTAGACAGCTAATGATATTCTATAAAGACTGTTTGCTTATAAATGATGGTGTTTTTAACCAGTCATCTTGCAAAGTAATCGTTGTTCCTGCGAAAATCCCTAAAATGAACAATTTTGTTATCCGTTTGTGCTCAAAGTTGTTGGTTCTTGCAAACTAATTGTTGTTCATGCAGAAGTTCTTAACTAAGAACCAGTTTATTCATTTAAAATTGTTGTCTCTTTTGAATTGTAGCACTTTTTTGAGCTTCTTGGTTAGAACAAGTACAAAGAGTCGATAAAAATTCTTACTTATTTGTCTGATTCTTGTAAAATATCAAATTTT
>CM044009.1:39624704-39932204 GCA_024085815.1 Flaveria linearis | reverse complement strand
AAGAGGTGGACCAAACCTTTGTAGTTTGTAAAAAGAAAACTGTTTGGTTTTTAATTTCTGCAGACTATTAAAATAAACTGGTGGTGGTGTACGGACAGTAGTGGTGGTGATGGTAGACTGTGGTGATGGTGGTGGAAGGTGGGTGGTGGTGGAGGGTGGGTGGTGGTGGACGGTGGGTGGTGGTGGTGGACGGTGGGTGGTGGTGGATGGTGGGTGGTGGTGGACAGTGGGTGTTAATGGACGGTGGCTGGTGGTGGGCGGTAGGTAGTGGCGGGCGGTGTGAAGGCGGACAGTGGTGGTGGTGGATGGTGGGTGGTTGTGGCGATGGAAGGTGGTCAAGGATAGTGCTGGTGGTCATGGATAGTGGGTGGTGGTGTTTAACCCTCTGCAGACCTTAAAAGATCTTAAAAGTGGTTGGGCCATCTGCACCAAGAAGAACACGTGTAGACTCTTTTTTAATGAAACGTATTTGAAAAAATAAACAGTCTGCAGATACCAATATCTGCGCATGGTTTGTGCGACAAAGAAAAAAGAGCATGCACAAACTTTTTTTAGAAAAACAAACACCACCTAACTATCCTTAAGAGAGTCATTCCTTTTTCAACCCACTTAGAACCCTTAACATTTTTAATTAACTCATTAACTAAAAACAAATCATATATGTAAAACAAGCATAATCAATTGATTAAATAATTCCATAACAAATTTCAAAAAACATTAAATAACGAGAAAAATATATAAATAGTAAAAACTAATACTCATCCTGAATATTCAAATTTGATAGACTTACAATGTGTTTCATAAGATTATATCGAAATCTGAAACGCATACCTTGATCCCGCAACCCTCAAATGATATTACTCTCAACAATGCTGAATCATTGTATTTTAGCCTTTAAACGAAGTAATCATTTAATAGGACTACGTGAGGCGCTTCACGATCACGTGACATATAATTTCTTGATGTTTTACCGTATCTATTCTTTAAAATATACATCTTTCAAGTTATTTGAAAATGTTTTAAAAAGTATATATCTTCTAAAATGACAAAATAAAAAGCATGTATAATTTTGTTTAATGATAGAATACAAACTTTTCTTATACGAGAAACATTTTAAAAAAAGACAGCTTTGAAACGATGACAAATACATCACATAGTTTATTACAAAGGGTGGGTTTATTTTACAAAGTATATTTTTGCTACTTCGGAGTCTCTGTTCCTCTTGTCGTGCTCTTTCAAAAAAAAAAATAAATAAAATAAAAAAATTTCCATTGTGTCTTTTTATGACACAATGACGTCATTGTGTCTTTCATAATAATACAATGAATTCATTGTGTCATTCATAAATGACACAATAAAAAAACGTTAATTTTTTTATTTTTCGTTTATTTTTTTCGTAGTGAGGATGGCTAAGGAACAAAAGCTCGGAATTACTTTTTTGAAATTCGATTTAGATTGTGAGATATAATTTTGTTTTTGTAATATTTTTTAACTTATTGTGTCTTCTCATACTTTGTATTAGAAATACAATTTGTATTTGAACATCTTTCTATTACTAAAACTTTGTCCTTTACTCTTCTTAAATAACATTATTTAAAATAAATATATTTTTACCCAATTAAATTATGGTTAAGAAAATAACCTTTTCATTGAAACCCATTTTAATATATGTTTCTTAAAGCATCAATTTAAACAAATAAGTATTTTACCAACGTTATCTTAGAAAAGAAAAAAAAACTCTAACCAGTTCAGCTGAATATTTTTTTGAAGGACCTTAATCTAATCTTATTATATATCAATTTAAATCTATTCCATACCTTAAGTTAAGCTTAAACTTAACATCTCATTTTAATTGTATATAACTAATACCATGCGTGAGACTAACCACGACGGAAACAAAATGAATGAAAAACATAGGAAAGAGGCAATCATGAGTCGAACCCCCAACCTTCAAATGAAAAACCAGCGATGCTCTGTTTGTCTCTCTCTCTCCCTCTCTCTTTTTTTTTTTTTTTTTTTTTTTTTTTTTTTTTTTGAACTTGTATAAAACCCGAATAGTACATAAAGTAGAAGACTTGTGGCTAGTAGAAGCCACAAAGTTGCTAATTTTTATGTTTTGTAATGGTAGACTGAATAAATGTAAATACAAAACCGTCAAAGTCATTTGTTTCGAACTTCCGATGTTGATTAGCCGGTGACGTCCCAACGAGAGCAAAGCGACAGAATATCACAACTAATATCCACATTTCTTTTGTTTTTATCACAATTGATTTATTTCAGTCTACTTTGTTATTATTATTAGGATTTCTATATTATTAAGGGCGGATGTATATATAATTGAGGGGTAGTCTTCGCTACCCCTCAACTTGTTACAGGTAGTGTAAATTTTTTTTATGTTTTATGTAAAAAGAAAGTTTTGGTTTTACGCTACCCCTGAAAAAAATTATGTTACCCCTAAAAAATTAAACCCAATATTTAATAAAAAGTTGATTTTATAAATAAAAGTATAATAATTTATAAAAAACAATACATTCTATAGAAAAGATAAATAACAATTACCCATTACCAAATAATATAAAAACTCAAAATAACCATTACCCAACCCAATACAATAATAAGCCCAAAAATAAAAATTATATATATACTAATTATTTATATGCTTTGTAAGTTGTATTATTTGTTTTATGGGATGTACCCATTTTTTTAGTCTTTAACTTTTTTATTTTAACTCAATAGTTTTACATCTTTTATAATTTAGCTTTAATATTTTTTTTTGATTTTCAACTTCGGTCCTCTATACTTTTCAAATTTTACAAATTCTCTGTTATACGTTTCGTTCTAACTTTTACGAGTTAACATGTCGCAACGTGGGTGCGTGGTTCAACGTTTTTTCACTTATTTTTTCCAGTTTAACAGTTACGTCATAACGTCCTGGTCCTAGATCAATTTACTTATTTTTTTATTTTTTGCTTATGTGAGTGTATGTTCAATGTTTTTACATCTACTTTTAATTCAATTTATTTGTTTTTCGTTTTATTGGTTTCTTTATTGTCGGTGGTCACTGGCGGTGGTGTGCCATTTATATTACTTAGCATGGTTTTACGTCTTCCGTTGCAACGCGTGTGAGTTTAATACTAGTATATAACATAACAAAACAATACCTTTTTTCCGATGGTCATACACATTTTATTTATTCTTTTATGCAAAAGAAAAAAGAAGAAATAAAATAAAATAATTGATGTTTCCGTTTTTTCTTGTTTAAAAACCTTGATAATTTGTATCAAAACCTTAGGAATGTTGTTAGAATGATGAGAGTATGGCTCATATTCAAACTTCTATAAAAATTTATTGAAACTCAATTTTAAAATAAATGATAATAAAATAAAAAATAGATAATGTAAAGAGTATATGAATCTACTATGAATGCTTTTACATGGTTATTTGTTTATCACGGATATTTTTTGTTTAATTTAGTGATTCTAGTTGTTGTTTAAACTTTAAATTTAGAGAATATGAATCAGTTTTGTTGTGAAAAGAAAGCATCAAAAGATGAAGACGCATACGGAACGCTATATAATGTAAAAAAATTTTACAATGCAATTTAATTACCTATATTCCGACCCGATCCGACTCCACTAAATCGAACAACCCAAAATTTTCTATGTTGTTTCGTTAAAAGCTATTTATTAAAAAGCTTATATGGTTATTTGTTTATCACGGATTTTTTTGTTTAATTTGGTGATTCTAGTTATTGTTTAAACTTGAAATTTAGAGAATATGAATAATTTTGTTGTGAAAAGAAAACATCAAAAGATGAAGACGCGTACGGAACACTATATAGTTTAAGTTTTTTTTACAATGCAATTTAATTACGTCTATTCCGACCTGATCCGACTCAACTAAATCGAACAACCCAAAATTTTCTATGTTGTTTCGTTAGAAACGATTTCTGGTTCTGTCACTACATGTATGGTAAAAAAAATTACGTTACCCCTGAAATTGTTTTCTAGATCCGTCACTGTATATTATCGTATTATTATATGACATAGATGTCAACAGGGGTGATCTAAACAAATCCATTACAACTTTCTTCAGTTCTTGTAGTGTATATATAACAAAATATTATTTATTTACAATTTTTTTTGGTAATGACGCATCTAGAGCCACGTAAGAAACAACTTCCATGTATATTTAATCTAACCCATTGGAAAAAAAAGGTATATGTTATATGTTTTTATAATTTTATTATTAGATAATTCATAACAATTAATTTTCCTATGAATTAGTATAAGTGGTCTTATTTTTATTTCTAACGACGAACTCACGCCTCTGCTAAACTTATTCGTAAATTTACGCCATTTGTTCGCTATAAAACTTAAACTCTCCATCGTTTGACATGGAGGCTTCGCTAACACCTTGATATCAGTAATGACATCCGCTTTGATGATTGGTTTTTACTTGATCTAGTGTATAATGGAATTCTAGTTCCGTCGTTGATGCGCCTTAAATACCAACTCCATGAGCTGATCAATATGTTTTGTTAGTCGTAATGATAACAGAAATGAGTTATTATAAATAATTACTAATATTTTAAAGTCATGCATCATAAAAGCATGATAATTTTTATGTAATTGAATTAGCTGCAAAAGTCAAATTATTGTTCTATTATTCTAATTAACTTTTCCCAATTGTATTTTTATTTTCTCTTATTACTTCTAATAAATTTTCTTTTTCTAAATTTCAATTACACCTTTACAAAATGGTTATTTTATTCACGATTCGGCTTAAGTTTCGTTCAATATCGATTCGGTTCATATGTATAATATTTTATTAATTTTTTGATAACAAGGTAATGTTTGTTGAAATTACGAGAATACTGTTATAACGTGATTATCTCTACGTAAATTTTGATATAAATTTTATTTAAAACAAGCTTAGCATCGTGTCAAAACTTGTTGTCCAAGTATAATATATATTATGATTTTCTTTTATATTTCAGATATATTGTGATGATGTGATTTTTAACATGAAGTTTAGTTGAGCCAGAGTAACGTGTGGGCAAAACACTAGTTAAATATAACTCAACTTATTTTGCCGTATATTATATAGAAGTAATAAAAATGGAGGCCAGCGGTCATAATAAAAAAGTTTAAAAAGGCATCTTGTCGTGGGGTCTCAATGGCTTACGCGGAGCATAGTAACGTGAAACGACGTTTTTCTTTAGTTGCATTATGTGCTATATGCACCTTTTTATTTTTCAATCAATATACATATCTTTTAAAAAATAGTCAGGCAATTAGTTTATGCACACTAAAGGCAGGATAAAACGATATTAAAATGTGGAGGAATATGTTAATTTTATGGATGTGAAGGTTTAAATCTTATACCAGATAAAAGGATTAAAGTGTATATATAAAAGTAAGATTAGATGATCCATAATTTAGCTATTGTACCAAAATATTAAAATAATTTGTTATAAACTTCAGCTACCATTCTTCGGCGTGGAGCGGGTGCGCCATTGAACTGATGAAGAATAATTCAAACTTTCCAGGATTACTCGGAGATCTCATGCACGTGGTGCCATGCACACGTGATCTTTTGTTTATTTGAATAAGTCTTGTAACTGTTGGTTAATCAAGGAGTCCATTGTGTGATGTTTGTTGAGTCTTTTTCGTGTACTTTGTTAGCCTGCATGCCTATAAATGTAGTGCCTTTGCTTTCATTTCAATGCACCTCATCAATCTCTTTTCATTAATAAAAGCCTGAGAAATCCTTGTGTCCATTCTAGTGCTCTTATCTTGCTTAAAATACCAACAAATTTGGTATCAGAGCTATAGCTCTTGATCCTCTTCACCGATGGCCGACTCATCCACTCTCTCCAACTCCTCCACTAATGTGATTCCAGTATTCAAAGGAGAAGGATATGAACACTGGAGTCTTCGAATGAAACCCTACTCCGATCTCGCGATCTCTGGGATGTTGTATTCCTAGGAGTCACTGCCACTGGTGGTGGTGCGGTAGACCTGCGGGAACTCAAGAAAAAGATGCTTAGGCTATGACCGTGATCCAACAGGGTGTCCATGACACTATATTCTCTCGGATTGCTGCTGCTAACACAGCGAAGGAAACATGGGATACTCTGTGGGTTGAATTCCAAGGAGACTCCCAAGTCCAAGCTGTGAAGCTTCAAGGTCCGAGGCGTGCGTTTGAAAACCTCATGATGAAAGAAGGTGAATCTGTGGGAGACTATTTATCTCGGGTGATGAATAATGTGAGTCAACAAAGATCATACGGGGAAGAGCTATCAGACCAAAAAGTTGTTGAGAAGATCCTTCGGAGTTTGACAACTAAGTTCGACTATGTGATACCATCCCTTGAGGTAGTCCTTGACTCTTCTGAACTCACTCCTGTTAAACTAATGGGCATCTTGCAGTCTCAAGAAGAAAGGATGAATAGTCGACTTTCCATTGAGAAAGTGACAAAGTCCCCAGAGAAAGCAGATGAACAGGCCCTCCAAGTTGTTCAAGATCAAGCCTTCCCGGCAAGAGGAAGAGGTCGTGGTCGCTCTTTCTTTCGTGGAAGAGGTGGAGAAGGTCGTGGGAGAGGCTCCTTCGACAGAAGCAAGATTCCCCAATGCCACTGCTGCAAGAAGTATGGGCACTTAAAAAAGGATTGTTGGTACAATGATGAAGCTCAAGTCAACGTGGCAAACGAAGAAGATGATGAAAACCAAGATGTAGAGGAACAACATCTCTTGCTATCTGAAGTTTCAAAACCCGAAGAGACTCTCCTTATGACCACCACATCTACAACGTGTAAGTCCAATCATTTATGGTTTGTTGATTCAGGATGCTCTAACCATATGACAGGCTCAAAGGAGAACTTTGTTTCCCTTGATGATTCATTTAAATTGGACGTTCGACTGGGGGATAGACAGAAGCTAGTAGTAGAAGGCAAGGGAACTGTGAAGATACGGACTGGTGATAACGGGTTCAAACTCTTGGAGCATGTTTACTATGCTCCTAAATTAGAGTATAACCTGTTAAGTGTCGGTCAATTTATGAAGAAAGGTTACACACTATACTTCGAACATCGTAAGTGTGTGATTCATCACAAAGCTTCTGGCAAAACCTTGCTAGAGATCCCTGTGGGGCCAAATAACATGTTTGTTTTTGATGCAACAAGTTTACTTACCATTCATGACACCAGAATGAGTACGGCAGAAGAAAAGGCCCTTAAATGGCATAAGAGATATGGTCATCTCCACTTAAGTGGGCTACAACAACTGTGTGAGAAGCAAATGGTACTTGGCCTTCCACAGATTACCAAAGTAACATCGTGTGAAGCCTGTATCCTTGGCAAGCAAGCAAGAAAACCATTCCAATATTCATCTTGGAGAGCTCAACATAAGCTGGAACTAATTCACACTGATCTATGTGGACCCATGCAAACTCCAAGCTTAGGTAATAGCCTCTACTATCTATTATTTATAGATGATCTAACTCGTATGTGTTGGGTTTATTTTTTGAAACATAAAGATGAAGCCTTTGTGAAGTTCAAAGTGTTCAAAGCCATGATTGAAAAAGAAAGTGGCAAGGCTATTAAAACCCTGAGATCAGACAGGGGTGGAGAGTTCTGCTCTCAGGAGTTCAACAACTTTTGCATGGAAGCTGGTATTAAACGTGAGCTCACAGTACCCTACACACCACAACACAATGGGGTTGTAGAAAGAAAAAACCGAACTGTCATGAACCTCACACGAAGCATGCTACAAGAAAAGGAGTTACCCAACTACCTATGGGCAGAGGCGGTTGCAACAGCGGTATATGTCATAAACCGATCACCCACAAAAGCTCTTATTGATCAAACTCCTTTCGAGGCTTGGTTTGGTAAAAAACCTTCAGTTGCTCACCTAAAAACCTTTGGGTGTGTAGCTTATAAGTTGATACCATCTCAAACTCAGAGGAAATTGGACAATAAGGCTGAGAAGAATATCTTTATCGGATATTCGACTCATAGTCCAGGTTACCGACTTCTAAACCCAGACAACAAAAAGTTCTCCACAAAAAAGGATGTAGAGTTTCTTGAAGACTCAAAATGGGTATGGAGTACTGATGCTGACACACCAAACAAAACCTATACCTTTATTGAACCCTTTCCAAGTGAATTTACTAGTAATAGTACTACCACTAGTACTTCTTCTGCCACCACTGAGTCAACTCCTAACCCATCACCTATTCCACCAACTTGTTCCAACCCACCTACTTCACCTACTCCTGAATCTAGGAGTAATGCTGGCCCATTCAAAAGAATAAGTAAACCACCTGCATGGCTTCAAGACTACCATACCGGAGATGCAATCTCAGACAGTGAAGATCATCTTGCCACGTGCCAATTTGCCCTTACTGCCTCTGACCCAATATCCTATGATGAAGCTTGTAAACATAAAGAACGGAGAGATGCCATGCTCACTGAACTACATGCTATTGAGAAAAATCATACCTGGGAACTAGTTCATCTCCCACCTGGAAAGAATCTAGTTGGAATCAAGTGGCTCTACAAAACTAAACCTGGACCCGATGGTCATGGAGTTAAACACAAGGCAAAGTTAGTTGCAAAGGGCTATTCTCAACAAAAAGGAATAGACTTTCACGAAACCTTTGCGCCTGTAGCCCGGTTTGAAACCATCCGAATCATACTTGCTGTAGCTGCCCAACTTGGATGGAATATACACCAACTAGATGTTAAGTCAGCATTTTTAAATGGTGACTTAAATGAAGATATCTATGTAGCACAACCCGAAGGATTTGTGATTGACGGGAAAGCTAACATGGTTTACAAGCTCAAGAAAGCTCTATACGGCTTAAAGCAAGCCCCTAGAGCTTGGAACTCCAAGATCGATGGCTACTTCACAAAACATGGTTACGTAAGAAGCCTTAATGAACCTTCATTGTATGTCAACAGAACCCAGTCAGGTGACATCATTTATGTTTGTTTGTACGTAGATGATATTATATGTACTGCCTCATGTGATAAATTAATTAAGGAGTTTAAGCAAGGAATGAAACAAGTGTTTGAGATGACAGATGTTGGTTTACTCAAATACTACTTGGGGCTGGAAGTAACTCAAACTAAAGATGGAATTTTTCTTAACCAAGAGAAGTATGCAAAGAACCTTCTTGTGAAAGCCAGAATGATGAACTGTAAGTCGGAAGCAACTCCCATGAACTTTAATGAGAAGATCTCAGCTCAAGATGGAGCTGAATTGGCAGATGAGGTATCCTTTAGAAGCTTAATTGGTGGTCTTATCTACCTTACTCACTCTCGGCCTGATCTAGCCTATGCAGTGAGTATTGTTTCCCGATTTATGTCAAAACCATCTAAGATACATATGGGAGCTGCTAGAAGAATTCTCAAATATGTGAAGGGTACCACTAAACTAGGCATTTGGTACAAGAAGTCTCAGGAGGTAAAGCTTGAGGGATATTGCGATAGTGATTGGGCTAGTTGTGTCGATGATCGCAAAAGTCTCTCGGCATATGTTTTCTCTCTAGGCAGTGGTATGATTGCTTGGAGTGCGAAAAAGCAACACTCTGTAGCCTTATCCAGTACAGAAGCCAAGTATATATCTGCAACTTCAGCTACATGTGAAGCAATTTGGCTAAGGAGGATTCTTCATGACCTTGGATACACTCAAGCTGGGCCTACTATACTTTATTGTGACAACAAGTCTACCATAAGCTTATCAAAGAATCCAATTATTCACAGTCGTTCAAAACACATAGAGTTAAGGCATCATTTCATTCGTGAGATGGTTGCTTAAGAGGAGGTGGCTCTGGAACATTGTCGAACTCATGATCAACTGGCGGATGTGTTAACTAAGTCCTTGTCACAAGAAAAGTTCACTCGTTTCAGATGCAAGCTTGGAGTTATGGAGTTTGAATTACGGGGGGATGATGAAGAATAATTCAAACTTCCCAGGATTACTCGGAGATCTCATGCACGTGGTGCCATGCACACGCGATCTTTTGTTTATTTGAATAAGTCTTGTAACCGTTGGTTAATCAAGGAGTCCATTGTGTGATGTTTGTTGAGTCTTTTTCATGTACTTTGTTAGCCTGCATGCCTATAAATGCAGTGCCTTTGCTTTCATTTCAATGTACCTCATCAATCTCTTTTCATTAATAAAAGCCTGAGTAATCCTTGTGTCCATTCTAGTGCTCTTATCTTGCTTAAAATACCAACATGAACCCCCCCGAGCTTAAGGGATTTGCCCTAAGAATCAATGAGGTTCCTAAATACTTAGAATCAAGTAAACACAAACAAATGTGTCATTATACACATGACTATAAGCCTTAGCTAACGTAACATTACTATCAGACCTAATAGATGTTGGTGATACTGGTTTAGGCACCTAATAGATGTTGTGGATATTGGTTTAGGCGCCTAATAGATGTTGTGGATATTGGTTTAGGCGCCTAATAGATGTTGTGGATATTGGTTTAGGCCATAATAGAATTTAATGCAAGCGACTGCATCTACCCCAAGAAGAAATACCCATCCACCAATAGAAGACTGATCTTCCGTATTAGTAATCAACTTGTATCTAAATAACCTTCTATAACAAAAGAAAATCTAGTATAGGTCAGACCATAATCTGGGGTTCCTTTCAAATACATAAATACTCGATATATAGCCCGCCTATTATATGAACTTGGATCAATAGTAAACCTACTAGGCTTTTTAACACCATAGGCTATATCTCGCATGGTGCTAATTATGGTATACATGAGATAACCAATAGCTTTTGAGTATTCAAGTTGAAATAATATAGCACCTTGATTAGGTAGTAGCTTAAGATTCAATTTATAAGAGTGCTTACAAGAGAATAATCTTTAAAATTAGACTTTTGTAGAACCTTCTTAGTATTATTAAATTGAGAAATAAAATATGGTTGCTCCCACGATTGATTCTTATACCAAGAATGACTTCAGCCTTCGTCGAGTCTTTCATAGGAAACTTAGATGAAAGATATCCCTTAGTTTTATTAACATAGTCTTAGCTACTATCAATGATCTACATGTCATTTGCATATAAGCAAATTATAACTTCTTTATCTTAAGGATTAAACTTGTTAAATATATATTTGTTTGCTTGGTTCATTAGAATTGCATTAGACAACATAACATCATCAAACATTTGATCTATTATTTTGATGCTTCTGCGTGACTATATAAAGATTTTATTAACTTACATACCTTGCTTTCATTACTAGCGATGATAAAATTTTCTAGTGATATCATATAAATCTCCTCATATAATTCATATTCAAGAATGTAGTTTTCACATCCATTTAGTGAATCACAAAGTTGTGTATAGCTGCAATTGTTATCAACAAACCTAATAGTAGAAATCCTCGTAATATGAGCATATTTGTCAAAGAAATTAATACCTTTCTTGTGTCTAAAGTCTTAAATAACCAATCTGGCTTTTAACTTGTCTATGCTACCAATTATCTTCATCTTTCTTTCAAAAATCCATTCACAACCTAATGGCTTACATCTATAGTTAGATAAGTTAATCTAATATTATTTTACACGATACAATTCATCTCAACTTAGATTGTTTCTTTTCCGAAAAACAATATCACTAAATGTCACACTTCACTATAAGCCCTTATATCTTCCTTAATATTTAAATAGTATTAATATTCAAATTTAATCTAATTTCTTGACACTTTATTGGATCATATGAGGCTGGTGCAATCAAAACAACACATAGAAGATTTTGATGTACAATTGAAGTGTCTTCTGAAGACAAAGCTGTTTTTCCGAAGACAAGTCAAACATCTTCCGAATCTCAAGTATGAAGAACTTTCGAAGGTAGAACTCAGTGTTTCGAGACTAAGTAGTTCTCCTTTTTAAATATACAAGCTTAGAAGATCCAAGACAAATTCTTCCAAAGAATTAAGTGTGAAGACTTGCAGAAGACTAGGAAGAAGTTGATTCTTCCGAATTATAAATGGCCTCAGAAGAACTTATTCTTCCAAAGCCATTTAGCTTCGGAAGATCCAACTATGAACCAGTGGACATAAGTATGGTCTGTCTGACATCCGCTGCAACCTCTGATATACTGCATGGTGTTTTTCCACGCCCATATAGTTGACCATACTTTAATCCACTATTCACCCATTATCAGTTAGTATAGTTGCCACTTTTAGTGGGTGACAAAAGCTAAGTCATGGACTTTTCATGACTACCTAATCTTGGATAGTATTTTATCTTAGATGCTTTACTTCTAGCAATGTAGTATTTGTCTAGTTGTAGCTTCAAGCTGGTTAGCCAAGTATAACCGGCTGTAGATAGTAGTATATATAGTTTCTCATTGTAACTATATAACTATGCTTGTAAGAGTTGTAATACTGAGTTGAGAAGTAATATATACAAGTATCTTGAAAAACTATTCTTGTGTTCATTTGTTTTTCATTAACTTATTATATTACTTATGAACTTAGTTAGAGATTCTTCTTTATCAAACCGAGTGAGATTAAGTGAGCTTGTGAGATAAATTTGTGTTGTGAGACAAACGCTGATCTGACAATTGGTATCAGAGCTTTTTAGGGTCTTGATTGTGAGATCTAACCATCCAAATCACCCTTGTTTCTTCACACTTACTCAGTTCACTCAAATGGCTCTTAACTAAAAATTCTCTGAGTCTGAGATGGGAACCATGACAAAGGCTCTCATCACCCCTGATGATTTTGGAACTTGGTGCAAACGTATTGAAGTCTTTATCAAGTATCAAGATAGCCGCATATGGAGATCAGTTACTTATGGTCCTTACCAACCAAAGGTGGAATCCCCAGTTGGTTATGGTGCCATGATTGAGAAGGCCGTTAAAGATTACTCTGATGAATACTTCAAGAAGATGGACATCAACTGGATATGACTGTGTTATTTATGGCTATACCAAACTCCATAATGGTAGGCTTTAAGCAATGCGAGATTGCCAAAGAACTATTTGATGACTTTACGTTGATGTACTCTGGTTCTACTGAATCCAAGGAGTCCAAGAAAGATGCGCTGAAGTAGAAGTTTGAGAACTTCACATACATTATTAGTGAGACCTTGAGCCAACAATACTTCATGTACATGGACTTGATCACCTCTCTTCAGTCTATGGGAGTGGTTCTTGAGAAAAGAGACATAGTGAAAAAAATTCATGAGTGCATTTCCTCATGAGTGGACTTTTTATTGTGTCTCAATCAAGAAAGCTGAGAATCTAACACTCTCACTATAACTAAACTATTTGGAATCCTTGATGGATATCGTATGGAGATAGAAACTCTGAAAGACCATCAGATGAATAAACACTCAAACCTTCCTGTCGGCAATGCTCTACATATTGCTGAAGGTTCAAGAAGTCCCAAGCCCCAATTGTACCTGAACTACCCCAAGCAGCCATCATCCTCTTCTGGGCCTTATATCACATTTCCTGAGACACCCAGGTCTCAACACGCTTAACAAAATCCTTTCTAGGATAGTTGTGTTTTCGTTTCAAGGAATGAGCATGTAACACCCGGAAGTTTGACTCGTTGATAGACTATGCGACTGAGCCTCAGTCGCCTGTGATTTATGCGACTGGAGGCCAACCGCATGGCTATTCGGCCGATTGAAGCTCAACCGCATGATTGGAGTTCAACCGCCCGAATGAGGTGTGAGCCGCATGGAACACGTGCGATTGGGGTCCAATCGCATAGTGTTGATGCGACTGAAGGTCCAGTCGCCCCTGGACCAGATGCGACTGAGCTGTGGGTATAAAAGGGGAGCAGCTCCATTCTCCTCCCCATTTTCAGTCGGGGAGAGAGCAGTGAGTGACAGAGGACCGAGAAGAAGAGAGGGAAAGTGCTGCCCGAGTTCAAGATCGATCGTGAAACAAGCTAAATCGAAGCTCACCTACTCCTACCTGACAATGTGAGTTCTAGGACCCCTAATTTACATGTTTTCTAACGATTTTGGGGCTGGAGACACATTAAAACCCTAGTTTTGAAATAGTGAAAGTTTGACCCATTTGGGTAAATCTTGAGTAATGTGTTTATGGTATGAAATAGGACTAGTATATGCTTGTATGAGGTCCTAGTAGGAATCCCTAAGGCTTGGGAGGGTTGAATTGGGCTGAAAATGGGTGTATGGTGACTGTGGGGACGGGTGTTTCGCGACTGCTGTTCATGAAGAACTCCAGTCGCTGCCCAGTTAGGGTTATGCGACTGAAGGGCCATTCGGCCGAATGAGTGATAGTTGATGTCCAATCGCCCGACTGAGACTCAGCCGCCCGATTGAGTCTCAATCGCACGATAGGTGATGCGACTGAGAGTTTCGGTCGCATGAGTTCAATCGCAGAGTAGTTTAGTCGCACGGTTAAGAGTTAGTCGCATATAACCCAGTCGCATAGTGTCTAGTCGTATGGAAGGAAGTTCAGTCGCACGGTAGAATACCCATTCGCATGATAGCCCAATCGCATGACCCAGTCGCATGGAGGACATGCGACTGGTGGTAGTTCAGTCGCCCGGACAGGGCTGATGTGAGTGAATGTAGAAGTGTATGCATAATGTATGTATGTTAGTATGATGTATGTATGTTAGTATGATGATGCCATGATAAATGGTGAATACTGATGATATGTAAGTATGTATGTTCCTTATGTATATGTGCTTTATCTTTAATAACTTTACGTGAATGAATGAACGAAAGAAACGAATGTATTAAGAACGTAAAGTGAAAGATAATGAACGAAGGAACATGATGAATGAATGCATGCATTAATGAAAGAAAGTAAGAAAGGCTTGCAAGCAAATGAAGGAGGTGCACACCCCTGGCAGGTGTTAGCTCAACGGTGTACGGGTTAGCTACCCCGAAGGATGTACATCGGGTCAATCATTGAGGTTGATAATGAGGTGAGCAACTTCGTGTTGCAAGAGACTCGGTTAGCAGGCAATCATAAGATTGTCACTGAGGTGAGCAGTCGCGCACTGCAAGAGACTCGGCTAACGTATGTTAGAAGTAAAGTGAAAAGATGAGTGGTGCATATACCTACCCCAGGTGACTGGATCAGCTTTGTGCACAACGTTCGTGGCTAACCACCACAGGTCCAGCACCAGTAGTATGTATGATGAACGGGGGTATTGTACATGCCACCGAATGTAATGAACGTTCGAACGAAAGTATTGAAAGTATGAATGAATGTAATGAATGTTCGAACGTAAGTAATGAATGTAAGAATGAAAGTAAAGTATGTATGAACGTATGTGAAGTATGTATGTATGAAAGTAAATGAGAATGATGAAGTGTACACGAATGAAAGTAAGTAATGAATGATGAGATAATAATAATATTATCTACGTGTACGTATGATGTGTGAACACATGTATGAAAGAGCAGTTAATGAGAATGAAAGTATGTTTTATTATAAAACTAGAACTCACTCAGCAACGCTGACTTTTATGTGTTTTCCAGTTCGCAGGTAGTGTTGCTGAGGATGGCACGAGGCGGCTACTCAGCTCTTTTGGGAGGGCATTCTCCATTTTATAATGCTGCAACGTCACGTGTTGCGGACCCATAATGCACGCAACAAGTCACGTTGCCTGCCATTATGAGATTTCTTGAGGATCTGAATCAACGAGATTACTCAAGAAATCTCCTTTATATATTTTTGAACTTAATATCTTCTTTATGAAGAAAAATATTTTTCTTATTTTGGTAGAGGTCGCTGTATGACCCTATGATTGCTGAGGAATATGCATCAGCAGCAATCATAGTATAGTTAAGCAATGTAAAGAAAAGCTTCATTTTGTAATTGAGTCAATGATGTAATGACTATTATGAATGAATGAGAATGTATATATTTTATCATTTCCGCTGCGTTGATTTATGATTATATACATTATGTACGTTATATGTGCGATGAAGAACCAACGGTAAGGTGCCCGGTGATAGGGGGCCTTACAAGTTGGTATCAGAGCAAAAGTTTAAGTAAAATGGGTAAATTTTCATAATAAACCTAAACTTAAACTGAGAATGGGACGGGGAGAATGAGAATGCCATCTGAGTAGTCGCGTGCCATCAGGTATTTTTCTTAAAGATTAACTGGTATTATGTGCGCTTGTTATGTGGATGATGTGTACTGTTAGACTGAGATACTAATGTAGTCAGGATAGGTGATGCTCGGGGTACGAAGAGTAGAGTAAGTGGCTAATCACAACTGGCCACTGTAATTAGGGACTTACTGTACTTAACATAAACTGAGCTATTTCCTTGAATGACCGTGTTGGTGTTTTAATCTTTCAGTGTGATAGAAGATGGTCGGTGATAGATCATCTGATGCTTCCCGTGATGGTGAACGTGGTGATGAGCCGCGTATCACGCGAGGAAGACTTAGGAAAGAGAAAGTAGTTCGTGAGGAGAACGAGGTTCCTCACCAAGAAGAGATGGACGAAAGCGCCAAGTTGAGAGCCTCGGTAAAAGAGGCAGTGATTGAGGAAGTGCACCAGGTTATGCAGACGATCTTACCGACTGTAATGACCGAAGCGATAAAGGCAGTACGAGAGGAGGATAGACGAGGGAGGAGACGGTCCTCCGGTAGACAGCAACAGACAGAGGCAGAAACGGTATTGTCTGATGACGAAGAGGAAGAGGAGGAAGAACAGGTAAGGGGGACAGCCCGGGGTTGTGACTACGGGAAATTTATGAGGTGCAAGCCTCCGACTTTCGATGGTTCGGGTACGGCTGCTGATGCTCACCAATGGGTGAGAGAGATGGAGGCGGTCCTTGATATCAGTGACTGCCAGGAGGATAAGAAGGTAAAGTTTGCTACCCACTCGTTTACGGGGACGGCATTGTGCTGGTGGGACATTATTGTCCAGGCCGAGGGTAGCAGAACTATTGGGAAGATGAAGTGGTCAGAGTTGAAGAGAATGGTGATCGAGGAGTTTAGTCCTCGTCGAGAGATGGACAGAGTTGAGAGAGAGTTCCTGCAGTTGGAAGCGGGAACGATGACCCACCAACAATACACGACCAAGTTCAACGACATGGCACGGTTGGTGCCAGAGCAAGTGACGCCGGTGTCTCGCAAGATTAACCGGTATATTCAGGGGTTGCCAGCCGAAATTCGTTGGCACTTGATTTCCGCCCGACCAAGTACTTTCAGGTCGGCGGTGGATTTAGCTGGGAGGTTGTACGATGAACGGGCTGCGATGGTGAAAACTGAGGGCAGTAAGAAGGGAAGTGATGAGAGGAAGTGGAAGGGAAAGAGGTTTGGTCGGGGTGATACTTCGACAAGTAGTAAGAAGGCACGGGTTGATGATCGTCGTGTGGTCGTGACAAGTGCAGGGTCGAGAAAGTGTGGGAAGTGTGGGCGAGAGCACGGTGGTGAGTGCAGATGGGGGCTGAATGTATGTTTCAAGTGTGGAAAGTCCGGACATATGGCCAAAGAGTGTAAAGCAATGAGGTGCTACAACTGTGGGGAAAGTGGTCATATGAATAAAGACTGCAAGAAGCCGAGGTCTGAGGGTTCCGGCGTGAAGAAGACAGGGGGTGAAGGGTCGAAAGCGAGCGCCAGAGCATTCACGATGACGCAGGAAGAGGCGAGGACGGACCCTGATATAGTGTCCGGTACGTTTCTGGTGAACCAAACTTTAGCCTCTGTATTATTTGATTCCGGTGCCAGTAGGAGTTTCATTTCTGTCGCTTTTTGTGCCAAATTGCCCGTTAGTAGTAGACGTGTGGATGTACCGTTTGATGTAGAGACTGCTATAGGTAAAACCACCAGGATTTCTGAGGTAATTGAGGGTTGCGATGTAGAACTGGAGGGTCACAAATTCCCAGTTAAACCCTTTGTGATGACATTAGGTGGTTTCGATTTGGTGCTTGGGATGGATTGGTTGGCAGATTTCGAGGCAAACATTGTGTGTCGCAAGAAGATGATCAGTTTGACAGCGCCTGACGGTAGTCCAGTGATAGTTTATGGGGATCGGGTTACTACGATTCCGAAGGTGATCTCAATGGCAGTGGCGGGGAAATGTATGAGGCGTGGATGTAACGCCTATTTATGTTATGTGAAAGATGTAGAGAAGCCAGCACCACAACTGTCTGATGTTCCGGTTGTGTGTGAGTTCCCAGACGTGTTCCCGGAAGACTTATCGGGATTGCCACCTGACAGAGAGATCGAGTTCCAGATTGATTTAGTACCAGGCGCCCAACCTGTTGCCAAGGCACCATACCGATTGGCCCCGACAGAGATGAAAGAGTTGATGGAGCAGTTACAAGAGCTACTGGATAAGGGGTTTATTAGACCGAGTATCTCACCTTGGGGTGCTCCGGTCCTGTTTGTAAAGAAGAAGGACGGTAGTATGAGGATGTGCATCGACTACCGCGAGCTGAATAAGCTGACAGTAAAGAACAGATACCCCTTGCCGAGGATCGATGACTTGTTTGATCAACTTCAGGGTGCTAGTTGGTTTTCACGTATAGATCTTCGATCAGGCTACCATCAACTGAAGGTGAAGGAGCAGGATATCCCTAAAACAGCTTTTCGTACGCGCTACGGTCATTATGAGTTCCTCGTTATGTCCTTTGGTTTGACCAACGCGCCAGCTGCTTTTATGGACCTGATGAATAGGGTGTGCCGGCCGATGTTGGATAAATCAGTGATTGTATTCATTGATGATATCCTGATTTATTCAAGGAGTGAGACTGAGCATGCCGGTCACATTCACGAAGTTTTGGAGACATTGAGAAGGGAGAAGTTGTATGCTAAATTCTCCAAGTGCGCATTCTGGTTGCGTGAAGTTCAATTCTTGGGTCACGTGGTAAATCCGGATGGGATTATGGTCGATCCGGCGAAAGTGGAAGCAGTGATGCAATGGAAGTCTCCGAAGACGCCGTCCGAGATCCGTAGTTTCTTGGGCTTGGCGGGCTACTACCGAAGGTTTATCCAAGACTTTTCCAAAATTGCTTCTCCACTGACGAAGTTGACCCGGAAGGATGTGAAATTTGTATGGGGTCAAGCTCAGGAGAAGGCGTTTGAAGAACTGAAGACGAGATTGACCCAAGCTCCAGTATTGGCATTACCCGAAGGGAGTGAAGATTTGGTGGTTTATTCTGATGCCTCCTACTCGGGGTTGGGGTGTGTATTAATGCAGAGAGGAAAGGTGATAGCCTATGCATCCCGACAGCTGAAAGTCCATGAGGTTAATTACCCTACTCATGACTTGGAGCTCGCAGCTGTGGTTTTCGCGTTGAAGATCTGGCGGCACTACCTGTATGGGACGAAGTGCACCATCTTCACGGACCACAAAGCTTGAAGTACTTCTTCGAGCAAAAGGATCTGAATATGAGGCAACGGCGATGGTTGGAACTTATAAAGGACTATGATTGTGAGATCCATTACCATCCGGGCAAAGCCAACGTGGTGGCGGATGCCCTTAGCCGAAAGGAGAGGCCCGAGCCAATTCGAGTGAAGGCGTACCAGCTAATCATGACCTCCGACGTGATGAAACAGGTCAAAGAGTTCCAAGATGAGGCTTTGAAAGACGAACATCTTAACTCTGAACGCATGAGAGGTCTGGTCGCGGAGTTGGGTGAGAACGCGACGGGTGTTAGAACTCGGTTTGGGCGTATGTGGATTCCTCGTCTAGGGGATCTGCGAATGAAGATTCTGGATGAAGCCCATAAGTCTCGATACTCCATTCATCCCGGTGCTACTAAAATGTACCAAGATATGAAGAAAGATTATTGGTGGCCGGGTATGAAACGCGATGTGGTGGAGTATGTGAGTAAATGCCTCACGTGTCTGCAAGTGAAGGCGGAGCACCAGAAGCCGTATGGAAAGATCCAACCGTTGGACATACCGGAATGGAAGTGGGAACACATCACCATGGATTTTATCACAAAGCTGCCACGTACCCCAAAAGGGTATGATACGATCTGGGTGATTGTGGATCGATTGACGAAGAGTGCTCACTTCTTACCGATGCGGGAGACATATTCGTCCGAGAAGTTAGCTGATCTTTTCATCAAGGAGATTGTGACTCGTCACGGTGTACCGGTGTCGATTGTGTCCGATCGCGACACCCGGTTTACATCCAAATTCTGGAAGAAATTCCACGATGCCATGGGAATGAGGTTGCATATTAGCACGGCTTATCATCCTCAAACTGATGGTCAGTCAGAAAGGACCATTCAGACCTTGGAGGACATGCTTCGGGCATGTGTTATTGATTTTGGAGGGAGTTGGGATGACCATCTACCGTTAGCTGAGTTCTCGTACAACAACAGTTATCATGCTAGCATTGGCATGCCACCCTACGAGATGTTATACGGTAGAAGATGCAGGACCCCCGTTTGTTGGGGTGAAATTGGTCAAAAAGAATTGGGAAGCGTCGAAGTGGTAGAGGCTACGACTGGAAAGCTCGAAAGAATTAAAGCGTATATGAAGGCGGCCAAAGACCGACAGAAATCGTATGCCGACAAACGACGCAGGCCGATTGAGTTCCAGGTGGGAGATCGTGTTATGTTGAAGGTCTCACCTTGGAAAGGGATTATTCGATTCCGGAAGCGAGGTAAGCTGAGTCCGCGATATATAGGCCCTTTCCGAATTGTTGCTCGAGTGGGGGAGGTGGCTTATAGGTTGGATCTGCCAGATGAACTAAGTGGAATCCACCCGACTTTCCACGTGTCTCATCTGAGGAAGTGTTTGGCGGATGAAGACATGGTCGTTCCACTGGATGATATCGAAGTAGACGAAAAGCTCAATTATGTAGAGCAACCAGTGGCGATTATCGATCGCAAAGAGAAGAGGTTGAGAAATAAAGTGGTTCCCCTTGTGCGTGTACAGTGGCGGCACAGGAAGGGATCCGAGTCAACGTGGGAAACCGAAGAAGAAATGAGGCAGCATTACCCACGATTGTTCGAAGAGTAACAGGTTTCGGGGACGAAACCTAAAATAAGGGGGGTGGACTTGTAACACCCGGAAGTTTGACTCGTTGATAGACTATGCGACTGAGCCTCAGTCGCCTGTGATTTATGCGACTGGAGGCCAACCGCATGGCTATTCGGCCGATTGAAGCTCAACCGCACGATTGGAGTTCAACCGCCCGAATGAGGTGTGAGCCGCATGGAACACGTGCGATTGGGGTCCAATCGCATAGTGTTGATGCGACTGAAGGTCCAGTCGCCCCTGGACCAGATGCGACTGAGCTGTGGGTATAAAAGGGGAGCAGCTCCATTCTCCTCCCCATTTTCAGTCGGGGAGAGAGCAGTGAGTGACAGAGGACCGAGAAGAAGAGAGGGAAAGTGCTGCCCGAGTTCAAGATCGATCGTGAAGCAAGCTAAATCGAAGCTCACCTACTCCTACCTGACAATGTGAGTTCTAGGACCCCTCATTTACATGTTTTCTAACGATTTTGGGGCTGGAGACACATTAAAACCCTAGTTTTGAAATAGTGAAAGTTTGACCCATTTGGGTAAATCTTGAGTAATGTGTTTATGGTATGAAATAGGACTAGTATATGCTTGTATGAGGTCCTAGTAGGAATCCCTAAGGCTTGGGAGGGTTGAATTGGGCTGAAAATGGGTGTATGGTGACTGTGGGGACGGGTGTTTCGCGACTGCTGTTCATGAAGAACTCCAGTCGCTGCCCAGTTAGGGTTATGCGACTGAAGGGCCATTCGGCCGAATGAGTGATAGTTGATGTCCAATCGCCCGACTGAGACTCAGCCGCCCGATTGAGTCTCAATCGCACGATAGGTGATGCGACTGAGAGTTTCGGTCGCATGAGTTCAATCGCAGAGTAGTTTAGTCGCACGGTTAAGAGTTAGTCGCATATAACCCAGTCGCATAGTGTCTAGTCGTATGGAAGGAAGTTCAGTCGCACGGTAGAATACCCATTCGCGTGATAGCCCAATCGCATGACCCAGTCGCATGGAGGACATGCGACTGGTGGTAGTTCAGTCGCCCGGACAGGGCTGATGTGAGTGAATGTAGAAGTGTATGCATAATGTATGTATGTTAGTATGATGTATGTATGTTAGTATGATGATGCCATGATAAATGGTGAATACTGATGATATGTAAGTATGTATGTTCCTTATGTATATGTGCTTTATCTTTAATAACTTTACGTGAATGAATGAACAAAAGAAACGAATGTATTAAGAACGTAAAGTGAAAGATAATGAACGAAGGAACATGATGAATGAATGCATGCATTAATGAAAGAAAGTAAGAAAGGCTTGCAAGCAAATGAAGGAGGTGCACACCCCTGGCAGGTGTTAGCTCAACGGTGTACGGGTTAGCTACCCCGAAGGATGTACATCGGGTCAATCATTGAGGTTGATAATGAGGTGAGCAACTTCGTGTTGCAAGAGACTCGGTTAGCAGGCAATCATAAGATTGTCACTGAGGTGAGCAGTCGCGCACTGCAAGAGACTCGGCTAACGTATGTTAGAAGTAAAGTGAAAAGATAAGTGGTGCATATACCTACCCCAGGTGACTGGATCAGCTTTGTGCACAACGTTCGTGGCTAACCACCACAGGTCCAGCACCAGTAGTATGTATGATGAACGGGGGTATTGTACATGCCACCGAATGTAATGAACGTTCGAACGAAAGTATTGAAAGTATGAATGAATGTAATGAATGTTCGAACGTAAGTAATGAATGTAAGAATGAAAGTAAAGTATGTATGAACGTATGTGAAGTATGTATGTATGAAAGTAAATGAGAATGATGAAGTGTACACGAATGAAAGTAAGTAATGAATGATGAGATAATAATAATATTATCTACGTGTACGTATGATGTGTGAACACATGTATGAAAGAGCAGTTAATGAGAATGAAAGTATGTTTTATTATAAAACTAGAACTCACTCAGCAACGCTGACTTTTATGTGTTTTCCAGTTCGCAGGTAGTGTTGCTGAGGATGGCACGAGGCGGCTACTCAGCTCTTTTGGGAGGGCATTCTCCATTTTATAATGCTGCAACGTCACGTGTTGCGGGCCCATAATGCACGCAACAAGTCACGTTGCCTGCCATTATGAGATTTCTTGAGGATCTGAATCAACGAGATTACTCAAGAAATCTCCTTTATATATTTTTGAACTTAATATCTTCTTTATGAAGAAAAATATATTTTCTTATTTTGGTAGAGGTCGCTGTATGACCCTATGATTGCTGAGGAATATGCATCAGCAGCAATCATAGTATAGTTAAGCAATGTAAAGAAAAGCTTCATTTTGTAATTGAGTCAATGATGTAATGACTATTATGAATGAATGAGAATGTATATATTTTATCATTTCCGCTGTGTTGATTTATGATTATATACATTATGTACGTTATATGTGCGATGAAGAACCAACGGTAAGGTGCCCGGTGATCGGGGCCTTACAGAGCACTCTGGAGATTTTCAAATTTGTTTTGATGATCTCGAGTGTCTCAGCCAGATGATGTGGAGTACATGGACATTTTCTAGCAGATGGCTCTCCTGACCTACAGAGCAAAGAAGTTCTTCAGGAAAACTGGAAGGCAATTCCATCAGAACCCAACCAACAACAAATTTGGGTTTGAAAAGTCAAAGGCCAAGTGCTACAACTGTAACCAACTTAGTCCCTTTGCAAGGGAATGCAAGGCTTCTAGATCCAATCCTGGCATAACTCAAGCCTCCTAATATCCTGCTACCCCAATTGCAGCCAAACCCACTAAATAACAAATTGTAGCTATTGCTAAAGAAGTTGATTGGAGCTTCATGGCATAAGATATCACTCCTGTTCAAACTCTCATGGCTGGAACTGAAGACAGTAAGGTATATGAACATCTCTGTACTCTAGCCTATATTGCTAAGGTCAAATTATATCAGGACTACAACATGGAAATTAAATATGATATTAAGTCCTTAAACATATTAAAATCTGATTATAAGAGAGTAGAATCTGACTACAAACTCAAAATTAAAGAGTTAGAGAAAATTGTATCATCTTTAATA
This sequence comes from Flaveria linearis, assembly GCA_024085815.1. NCBI lineage: Eukaryota > Viridiplantae > Streptophyta > Magnoliopsida > Asterales > Asteraceae > Flaveria > Flaveria linearis. The sequence goes on along the minus strand of CM044009.1, from coordinate 39,908,165 downwards.
CAAGAACATTCAAACTACAAGGCTTAAATAAAAAATTTAATCTCCAAGTGGACTGAGGCTCAAGCCCAGCTAGAAATAGCTGAGGCTAAAGCAAAGAAATATGCCATTAAAAAGCATAACTTCAACTTCATCATTGCATCATCCTCCCACTCAAAGGTGTGTTATAAAACAAAAGTGGATTAAGAACCAATGAAATTGCTCCACCACACTCTTATATGTTTGTTAGACAGCTAGGATGTAACAATGGCAACCACCACAGGAAAAGATAAGGTAGAAAACCTCATCCCTACCGCTGAGATCAACCCTTAACCGCCAAAGCCCGAAATAACAAAATCAAGCCAACAAGAAAAACTGCCAAGAAGGTGGTTGAGTCAAAGTTAAAGATACACCCAAGGTAAAATGGTGTATTCATCTTAGTTGGATTCCAAGTGGTTGGAAGTTCTGATTTAGGAAAAGAGTGTAGTAGCACTACTCCTATCCAGTTGAAGGATCGGAAATTGAAGGGGAAGGATGTTGAAGAAGAAAAAATGTATAAGAAACAACAACCCTCATACCCCATCAAGAATAACATTGAGTACATACTATGTGGTTTGCATAACCATATGGCTAAAGATTGTTACTACAATCCAGCAAGCACACATTATACAACCAACATTAAGAAAGAAGGAGTCAAGGATGGTTTCATATTTGGACCTTACCATATGGTCCAAGTGTTAAGGAAAAGAAAGCTTGTTTCTGCAGCCAAGTTGCTTTAGGAAGAAACTCATTCTTCCAAAAGGAAAATAGCTTCGGAAGACAAGCCAAAGAACAAACAAAGGAACAAAAAGAATCCTTTGAAACTTCAGAAGAAAAGGCGGGGACAAATTCTTCCGAGAAGAAAGAAGTCTCGGAAGAAAGTCATGCTGCTCAAGCCTACTCCGGCTCATCTACACTGATCAATCATAGGATAGAATGGAAGATTAGAAAAGATGCTGAAGCCCAAACCTCTTCTTCACAAACCATAGTTGAAACCCCATGCATATATTTTGGTTCAGTTATCTCATCTACATTGGAAGAGCTCAAGACCAATAAGGCTCGGGTTTTCAATAGTAACTAATCATTTCACCTTATGTGTAGGGACATCCATACGACAAGAATGGAAATGTATGTATTGTGGATCATGGATGCTCTAGGCACATGATAGGGAACATATTTCTCCTACAATAATTTGAACATTTTAATGGAGGTCCTGTTCAGTTTGGAGGTGAAGTCGGAGGATACATCTCTAGTAGAGGCAGTGCATCCAATGGTAAGTTAAAAGTTGACAAAGTAAACTTTGTCAAATATCTTGAACACAATCTCTTTGGTGTTTCTCAATTCTGTGAACACAATCTTCTATTTTCCGAATTTTAAAAATTGAAAAAGTAACATTATGTTCTTACATTTTCAAATTTGTATTATTATTCGGCTGATGCTTTTGAATGTATTCTCATGTTTGTCAGGGTAACATCATGTTATGTCAGCGAGTCAAAATGTAATAGTGGTGGTCGTAAATAGATATACGGTCAAAGTTACGTATTCTCTACCCGTGTCTACTGACGATTACAAATGAGAATTAGAAAATCAGCATGTTGGTATTTTGATAAGTGTGTTAGTGCAATATTGTGAGACTAAAATTATAAGAAAATTGGATTTTATTAATTCAGATTATAAACTATTAGTTTATATTATTCTCAACTTTTGATTTTGTTATTAATAGCAGCCTTAGTCTAACTACTCGTTAACTCCGTTAGTTTTTGATAACTTATCACATGACGTGGCTCGTGACGTGACGTGTAACATATTTACAATTAAAAATATAAATGTCTTACTCAATTTTTTTATAAAATATATTTTATTTGAAGTAACTATTTGGTCGTCGGTTGACTAGTTTGGAGACAAAGGGATACACATATTTAGTATATTTATATTTTTTATTTAATTATGTAATACGCCATGTCATGAGCAACGTCACGTGCCACCTCATCAAAAACTAAACAGAGTTGACGGATAGTTAGTTTGTAACTGTTATTGATAATAAAACTGAAAGTTGGAATTAATAGTAGTTAAATTGTTAGTTGAGATTAATATGATCAATAATCAATAATTTTGATTACTAAAATCCAAGTTTTCATAATTATATGAGCAAAAAAGAACTCAATTATATATGTAAAAATTGTCAACCAAAATCCAAATAGGACTTGTATAACCCGCTTATTATAATAGTTTGTTGGGGGGTTATAAATAGGTTGTTGATTTTGGAGATTTATCTTGGCCATCATGATTAATTTTATATTTTCTAGATTCTTGTTGTAATTTTTATATATTCTGTTCTAGCATCTTTCTATTGGTTTGGTGTAAGGCCCTGCTCCCGGGCACCTCACAGTTGGTCGTCATCACACATAAACATATATTTGATATAAACTTAACAAAATAATGCAGCGAAATTGATAAAAAGGTCATTCTCATTTCATCATAAAAGCTTTTACAATGCATTACATCGTGATTTAAATACAAAATACAAGCCTTCTTTACAATGCCTAACTTTACTATGATTATTGCTGAAGCATATGAAACCGAGGATTTCTTAAGTAATTCCGTTTATGTGAATCCTCAACAATCATAGGGTCATATACAAGGACCTCTAGTATAAAAACATAAAATTTTTCATCATAAATGAGATTTCCTTAAGTAGTCCCGTACATCGGAACCCTAAGGAATCTCCTAATGGCATGCAACATAATGTGTTGCGTGCATTATGGACCCACAACACATTGCGTGGCAACATTATCAAAAGGAGAATGCCATCCCAAAAGAGCTGAGTAGCCGCCTCATGCCATCCTCAGCAACACTACCTGCCAACTGGAAACAAATAAAAGTCAGCGTTGCCGAGTGAGTTCTAGTTTTGTAATAAACATACTTTATTTACATCATAAACCATTCTTTCACATGATCATACATCATACGTACACAGAGATAATATTCATTATTATTTTCATCATTCGTTATACATCATTATTTTTAACTTCTCATATGAATCTTGTCAGGCTTTACCCACTTCATAGCACTCGGCTATGATTACTGTGGTCGAATGACAAGGATCCTATTTCATTCTTACTTGCACATTGAATTCTGATGTACCAATACCATATGCTATACCCCGATCAGTCTTAGCTACTGGGCCGTTAATCAATAGAGCGTATGCCACAGTAGCCTTAGCTACTGGGCCGTGAATCTAAGCGTATGCCACAGTACTAGTAGGTAAGCGGTAGAGGTACCATGACCATGGTCAATCACAAAGAAGGACCAATCGACTTATTCAATGTTTGCAAGACTTAATTCGTTCGTTCGTTAATGCATGTATTCATCATCGTTTTACCCATTCATTCGTTCATTAATACATGCATTCATCGTCATGTTCCTCTTTCTTTATCTTTCACTTTACGTTACATAATACTTCGTTTATTCATTGTCATAATACATGAGTCGTGAAAGATATACGTACATCATCATAAGGAACACACACTTATATCAATCGTACATCATCATACATGGCATCATGCATACGTAGCCTACATCAACAGTCATCTACAGGCACTTATAGGAACGTCCACGTAAGGACTTACTTCCGCATTTATCCCGAAAGCCGGGACTTGACTTTGCATCTCCTCGGGTGCAACAGCTCTAATTGTCCCTCCTAAACCTTGGGGACTCATACTAAGACATCATACAAGCACATACGGGCCACAATCGTACCTTAAGCATACTACTCGTGATTATACCTCAAATAGGTCAATCATACATAATTCCATAAACAGGTTTATATGTGTTCCAGCCCCAAAATCGTTTAAAACAAGTAAATGAGGGGTCCTAGAAACTCACCTATGCTTGACAAGCAGCTTCTCAATCAAGCTTTAAAGATGAAGGTCACACTACACTGCCTGCAGATATGTTAACACTCAAAAGAGTTAATTTCTGCCTAAATTCGCTAATAGTTTCGCCCATAGTTTCGCACTAGCGAAACTGTAGTTTCGCTAGGCGAATCAGCAGTTTCGCTGCTAATTTCGCTGGGCAGCATTCCGCCAGTTTTGCTGAACAGATTCGCTGCCTTAAGCGCCCAACTTTCATTGGAATTCCCTAGTTTCGCAATGTCTAAGGGTTAACCTGGGCACCGGCGAAGTTATCATAGAATCTATAGTTTCGCCCAAGCGAAAGTGTAGTTTCGCTGCAGCGAAACTGTAGTTTCGCTAAAACTACTAATTTCGCTGGATGAGTGCTTAAATTCGTAGAACGAGCTGAAATTTACGAATCAGCCCATTTTAACCCAAAAATCCAATCTTTTCCACCCAAACCCCTAGGTTATCATCCAGGAAGCTATATCTAAGCTTATTACATGTTTTCTTACCCAAAATCATGCGTTTTTGGGCGATTTGTGCCACTTTTAAAACCCCAAAAACCCAAATCCGGGTTTCCACCAAATGGAGCAATTAAACTACGTTTCATACCTGGATTCTTGTTGTTTAGGAGTCCACAAACGCCAGCCATCGATCTTTGACCAACCGAGCCTCGATCCGACACTTTCTCTCTCTATACTTTCTCTCTCTAGAAATGGCTGTTGAGTGCAAATGAGAGTTACTCAGCTGATCCATCTATTATATATACCCGGCGTTCCCGCGACCCCAAACTCGTTAAACTCGTGATCCGAAGGGTTAACTCGGTCTAACACCCACAGCCATCCCATTTTATTAAATGGTCTTATCTATGCCCATTATTATCATTTGACGTGCTTAGAAAATTTTCTGGGTGTTACAAGTCCACCCCCCTTATAAAGGTTTTGTCCCCGAAACCTGTTATTCCTCGAACAGACGTGGGCAATGTTGTCTCATCTCTTCCTCAGTCTCCCACGTAGACTCCGATCCCTTTCTGTGTTTCCACTGTACACGCACAAGAGGAACCGTTTTATTCCTCAGCCTTTTCTCCTTTCGGTCTATGATCGCCACAGGTTGCTCCACATAGTTGAGCCGTTCGTCCACCTCAATATCCTCCAGTGGTACGATCATATCCTCGTCCGGCAAACACTTCCTCAGATGAGATACGTGGAAGGTCGGGTGAATTCCACTTAACTCATCTGGTAGATCCAATCTATAGGCCACCTCTCCTACTCGAGCAATGATTCGGAAATGGCCTATATACCGCGGGCTCAGTTTGCCCCGTTTTCGGAACCGAATAATTCCTTTCCAAGGTGAGACCTTCAACATCACCCGGTCACCCACCTTGAACTCTATCGGCCTTCGCCTTTTGTCAGCATACGACTTTTGCCTATCTTTCGCCGCATTCATGAAGGCTTTGATCTTTTCTAACTTCTCAGTCGTTGCTTCAACTACCTCGACACCTCCCAGTTCCTTCTGCCCAATGTCTCCCCAACACACGGGCATCCTACATTTCCTACCGTATAGCATTTCATAAGGTGGCATGCCAATACTGGCATGATAGCTGTTATTGTATGAGAATTCAGCTAATGGCAGGTGGTCGTCCTAACTTCCTCCAAAATCGATCACACACACCCGAAGCATGTCTTCGAGTGTCTGGATCGTCCTCTCAGACTGACCGTCCGTTTGAGGGTGGTAAGCCATGCTGATATGTAGTCTCGTCCCATCGCATCATGGAATCTCTACCAGAATTTCGATGTAAAACGGGTGTCACGATTCGACACGATGGACACCGGCACGCCATGACGAGCTACGATTTCTTTGATGAATAGATCCGCCAATCTTTCAGATGAATACGTCTTGCGGATCGGTAAGAAGTGGGCGCTTTTCGTCAAACTGTCGACTATCACCCATATAGTATCATACCCTTTGGGGCACGTGGTAGCTTCGTGATGAAATCCATGGTGATGTGCTCCCACTTCCACTCAGGTATATCCAACGGTTGGATCTTCCCGTAAGGTTTCTGGTGCTCTGCCTTTACTTGTAAACAAGTCAGGCACTTACTCACGTACTCCACCACATAACGCTTCATACCCGACCACCAATAGTCTTTCTTCATGTCGTGATACATCTTGGTAGCGCCAGGGTGAATGGAGTATCGAGTCTTATGGGCCTCGTCCATGATCTTCCCACGTAGATCCCTGTATCGAGGAATCCACATTCACCCAAATCGGGTCTTAACACCAAGAGTGTTCTCACCCAGTTCTGTAACTAGACCTCTCATCCTTTCGGAGTTAAGAAGATCTTCTTTCAACGCCTCGTCTTGGAACTCCTTAACCTGTGTCATCACATCAGAGGTCATAATTAGCTGATAGGCTTTCACCCGAATCGGCTCGGGCCTTTCCTTTCGGTTAAGGGCATCCGCCACCACGTTGGCTTTGCCCAGGTGGTAGTGGATCTCACAATCATAGTCTTTTATCAGCTCTAACCATCGCCTTTGCCTCATGTTTAGGTCTTTCTGCTCGAAGAAGTACTTCAAGCTTTTGTGGTCTGTGAAGATGGTGCACTTCGTCCCGTATAGATAGTGCCGCCAAATCTTCAGTGCGAAAACCACCGCAGCTAGCTCCAAGTCGTGGGTAGGATAATTAACCTCATGAACTTTCAGCTGCCGGGATGCATAAGCTATCACCTTTCCCCTTTGCATTAATACGCACCCCAACCCCGAGTAGGAAGCATCAGAATAAACCACCAAGTCGTCGCTTCCATCGGGTAATGCCAATACTGGAGCTTGGGTCAACCTCGTGTTCAATTCTTCAAACGCCTTCTCTTGAGCTTGACCCCATAAAAACTTCACATCTTTCCGGGTCAACTTGGTCAGTGGAGAAGCAATCTTGGAGAAGTCTTGAATGAATCTTCTGTAGTAGCCCGCCAAACCCAAGAAACTACGGATCTCAGATGGCGTCTTTGGAGACTTCCATTGCATTACTGCTTCCACCTTCGCCGGATCGACCATAATCCCCTCCGGATTAACCACGTGGCCCAAAAATTGAACCTCGCGCAACCAGAATACGCACTTGGAGAACTTGGCATACAATTTCTCCCTTCTCAACGTTTCTAGTACTTCTCGAATGTGACTGGCATGCTCCGTTTCACTTCTTGAATAAATCAGGATATCGTCAATAAATACAATCACTGATTTATCCAACATCGGCCGACACACTCGGTTCATCAAATCCATAAAAGCAGCCGACGCATTGGTTAAACTAAAAGACATGACGAGAAACTCGTAGTGACCATAGCGCGTACGAAAAGCTGTTTTAGGGATATCTTGTTCCTTCACTTTCAGTTGATGGTAGCCCGATCGAAGATCTATCCTCGAAAACCAACTGGCACCCTGAAGTTGATCAAACAAGTCATCGATTCTCGGCAAGGGGTATCTGTTCTTCACTGTCAACTTATTCAGCTCGCGGTAGTCGATGCACATCCTCATACTACCATCCTTCTTCTTTACGAACAGAACCGGAGCACCCCAAGGTGAGATACTCGGCCTAATGAACCCCTTATCCAACAGCTCTTGCAACTGCTCCATCAACACTTTCATTTCCATCGGAGCCAAGTGATACGGTGCTTTGGCAACAGGTTGAGCACCCGGAATCAGGTCGATCTGGAACTCGATCTCTCGGTCAGGTGGCAATCCCGTTAGGTCTTCCGGGAACACGTCTGGAAATTCACACACTACCGGTACATCGGATAGTTATGGCGTTGGCTCCTCCGCATCCTTTACATAACATAAGTAGGCACTACATCCTCGCCTCATACACTTTCCCGCCACCGCCATCGAGATCACTTTCGGAATCATCGTAACCCGGTCGTCGTATGTTGTCACCGGACTCCCTTCAGCCGCCGTCAGTCTTATCATCTTCTTTCGGCACACGATATTCGCTTCATAGGTTGCTAACCAATCCATCCCTAATACTACATCAAATCCTCCTAGGGGCATCACATGTAACTTGGCAGCAAACCTATGACCTTCTAATTCTACGGCACAGTCCTCTATCACATCCGTAACCCTAGTGGATTTACCAATAGCAGTTTCTAAGTCAAAGGACTCATGGAGGCATTTACTTCTAACAGACAGTTTAGCACAGAAGGTAGTAGAAATAAAACTCCTACTGGCACCTGAATCAAATAATACAGAGGCTAAAGTTTGGTTTATCAGGAACGTACCGGACACAACATCAGGGTTCGTCCTAGCCTCCTCTTGCGTCATCGTGAATGCCCTGGCCTTTGCCCTCGGTTCTTCTCCTCCCGTCTTCTTCACCCCTAAGCCCTCAGCCCTCGGCTTCTTGCAGTCCCTGCTCATATGACCACTTTGTCCACAGTTAAAACATCTGCCTGCCCGGCAATCCTTGGCCATATGCCCTGTCTTCCCACATTTAAAGCAGATATTTGATCCCCACTTGCACTCCCCCGAGTGCTCTCTTCCACATTGGCCACACTTCCTCATCCCAGCTCCAGACATGACCACACGGCGGTCATCCACCCTTGCCTCCTTGTTATTCGTCGAGGTATCACCTCGACCAAACCTCTTCCCCTGCCAGTTTCTCTCACCACCTCCCTTCTTACTGCCCTCAGCCTTCACCATCACCACAGCCCGCTCATCATATAGCCTTCCTGCCAAATCCACTGCCGACCTAAAGGTACTCGGTCGAGCAGTAATCAAATGCCTGCGGATGTCAGCTGGCAGCCTTTGAATATACCGGTTGATCTTTCGAGACACTGGCGTCACCTGATCCGGCACCATCCTTGCCATTTCATTGAACTTTGTGGTGTATTGTTGGTGGGTCATCGTCCCCGCCTCCAGCTGCAGGAACTCTCTCTCAACTTTGTCCATTTCTCGACGAGGACTGAATTCCTTGATCACCATCCTTTTCAACTCGGACCACTTCATTTTTCCGATGGCCCTGCTACCTTCGGCCAGGACTATGTTGTCCCACTAGCATAAGGCCGAACCCGTAAAAGAGTGGGTAGCAAACTTCACCTTCTTGTCCTCCTAGCAATCACTAATATCGAGGACAACCTCCATTTCTCTCACCCATTGGTGAGCATCAGCCGCAGTGCCAGAACTATCAAAAGTAGGGGGCTTGCACCTCATGAATGCCCCGTAATTACAACCCCGTTTTGCCTCTTGTACCGGCTCCTCCTCTTCCGTTTCATTATCAGATAGAACCGTTTCCGGCTCTTGTTGCTCCTGTCTTCCTAAGAACCTGTTCCTCTCTTTTCTTTCACCTTCCCTGACAGCCTTAATTACCTCAGTCACCACAGACGGTAAGATCGTCTGCATGACCTGATGTACCTCCTCAACCACTGCCTCTTTTACCGAGGCTCTCAAGTTAGCGCTCTCATCTACCCCCTCCTGATGAGGAGTATCGGGTTCTTCATGAAGCACTTTCTCCACCCTAGGTCTTCCTCTTGTGGCTCGTGGTTTAGCACCACGTCCGCCACCGCCTCCACCCCGGGAAGCTTTGGAAGATCTACCACCAGCCATTTTCTACCTCACACTGAAAGGTTCAAATACTAACACGGTCATTCAAGGAAATAGCTCAGTTTATGCCAAGCATAGTAAGTCCCTAATTACAGTGGCCAGTTGTGATTAGCTACTTACTTTACTCTTCGCACCCTGAGCATCACCCGTCCTGACTACACTAGCATCTAAATCTAACAGTACACGTATACCACATACATACACACATAATACCAGTTAATCTTTTAAGAAAATATCTGAAGGCACGCAGCTACTCAGATGGCATTCCCTTCCTTTCTGTCCCATTTTCAGTTTAGGTTTACGTTTACTTGGAAAATTTACCCATTTCACTTAAACTTTGGCTCTAATACCAACTTGTAAGGCCCCGCTCCCGGGCACCTCACAGTTGGTCGTCATCACACATAAACATATATTTGATATAAACTTAATAAAATAATGCAGCGGAATTGATAAAAAGGTATTCTCATTTCATCATAAAAGCTTTTACAATGCATTACATCATGATTTAAATACAAAATACAAGCCTTCTTTACAATGCCTAACTTTTACTATGATTGTTGCTGAAGCATATGAAACCGAGGATTTCTTAAGTAATCTCGTTTATGTGAATCCTCCAACAATCATAGGGTCATATACAGTGACCTCTAGTATAAAAACAAAAAATTTTTCATCATAAAGGAGATTTCCTTAAGTAGTCCCGTACATCGGAACCCTAAGGAATCTCCTAATGGCATGCAACATAATGTGTTGCGTGCATTATGGACCCACAACACATTGCGTGGCAGCATTATCAAAAGGAGAATGCCATCCCAAAAGAGCTGAGTAGCCGCCTCATGCCATCCCCAGCAACACTACCTGCCAACTGGAAACACATAAAAGTCAGCGTTGCTGAGTGAGTTCTAGTTTTGTAATAAACATACTTTATATACATCATAAACCATTCTTTCACATGATCATACATCATACGTACACAGAGATAATATTCATTATTATCTTCATCATTCGTTATACATCATTATCTTTAACTTCTCATATGGATCCTGTCAGGCTTTACCCACTTCATAGCACCCGACTATGATTACTGTGGTCGAATGACAAGGATCCCATTTCATTCTTACTTGCACATTGAATTCTGATGTACCAATACCATATGCTATACCCCGATCAGTCTTAGCTACTGGGCCGTTAATCAATAGAGCGTATGCCACAGTAGCCTTAGCTACTGGGTCGTGAATCTAAGCGTATGCCACAGTACTAGTAGGTAAGCGGTAGAGGTACCATGACCATGGTCAATCACAAAGAAGGACCAATCGACTTATTTAATGTTTGCAAGACTTAATTCGTTCGTTCCTTAATGCATGTATTCATCATCGTTTTACCCATTCATTCGTTCATTAATACATGCATTCATCGTCATGTTCCTCTTTCTTTATCTTTCACTTTACGTTACATAATACGTCATTTATTCATTGTCATAATACATGAGTTGTGAAAGATATACGTACATCATCATAAGGAACACACACTTATATCAATCGTACATCATCATACATGGCATCATGCATACGTAGCCTACATCAACAATCATCTACAGGCACTTACAGGAACGTCCACGTAAGGACTTACTTCCGCATTTATCCCGAAAGCCGGGATTTGATTATGCATCTCCTGGGGTGCAACAACTCTAATTGTCCCTCCTAAACCTTGGGGACTCATACTAACACATCATACAAGCACATACGGGCCAAAATCGTACCTTAAGCATACTACTCGTGATTATACCTCAAATAGGTCAATCATACATAATTCCATAACAGGTTTATATGTGTTCCAGCCCCAAAATCGTTTAAAACAAGTAAATGAGGGGTCCAAGAAACTCACCTGTGCTTGACAAGCAGCTTCTCAATCAAGCTTTAAAGATAAAGGTCACACTACACTGCCTGCAGATATGTTAACACTCAAAAGAGTTAATTTCTGCCTAAATTCGCTAATAGTTTCGCCCATAGTTTCGCCCTAGCGAAAGTGTAGTTTCGCTAGGCGAATCAGCAGTTTCGCTGCTAATTTCGCTGGGCAGCATTCCGCCAGTTTCGCTGAACAGATTCGCTGCCTTAAGCGCCCAACTTTCATTGGAATTCCCTAGTTTCGCAATGTCTAAGGGTTAACCTGGGCACCGGTGAAGTTATCATAGAATCTATAGTTTCGCCCAAGCGAAAGTGTAGTTTCGTTGCAGCAAAACTGTAGTTTCGCTGAAACTACTAATTTCGCTGCATAGTTTCGCTGGATGAGTGCTTAAATTCGCAGAACGAGCTGAAATTTACGAATCAGCCCATTTTAACCCAAAAATCCAATCTTTTCCACCCAAACCCCTGGGTTATCATCCAGGAAGCTATATCTAAGCTTATTACATGTTTTCTTACCCAAAATCATGCGTTTTTGGGCGATTTGTGCCACTTTTAAAACCCCAAAAACCCAAATCCGGGTTTCCACCAAATGGAGCAATTAAACTATGTTTCTTACCTGGATTCTTGTTGTTTAGGAGTCCACAAACGCCAGCCTTCGATCTCTGACCAACCGAGCCTCGATCCGACACTTTCTCTCTCTACACTTTCTCTCTCTACACTTTCTCTCTCTAGAAATGGGTGTTGAGTGCAAATGAGAGTTACTCAGCTGATCCATCTATTATATATACCCGGCGTTCGCGCGACCCCAAACTCGTTAAACTCGTGATCCGAAGGGTTAACTCGGTCTAACACCCACAGCCATCCCATTTTATTAAATGGTCTTATCTAAGCCCATTATTATCATTTGATGTGCTTAGAAAATTTTCCGGGTGTTACATTTGGTTTCAATTTAATTGTTGTCACTACTGGAAAGCAATTAATTGATGACGCACAAAAGATGACGTGCGAAAAAATATGACACGTATTTACGCGTATCATACAATATATGTCGTATTTTAAAATATTTTTAGAAAAGGTGACACGTATTTTTGCGTGTCGTCTTTGTTTGTCATCTTTTTAAATTTCTTATAACCGCCTAATATATCGACCCCCCTTTTATCTTTACAGGACCGGGTGAAGGGCTTATGCACTTGTACAACATAACAACACAAAGAGGAGAGTGTATGACAACACTTAACAATTCAAATGGGAAACTGGTAAGAATGAGTTTAGAGGACTAAGAAACACAAGACGTAAATGAGACAAAAACTAGAACAACACACAAGCAGTTGGTTTTCAAGGTTAATGTATATTGATCTTCTAGTTCCTTACAAAATGGTTTACAAAGTTCTACACAAACTTACTAAGTTACAAGGACCAGAAAATACTTATACTATAACCGATAGTCGACCATACTTCGAAGGCCAGCTGGATACATGAACTAGACAACAAAATCCATGTAGAGTCAAAAGGCAGATTGCCTTTTGACTAGTGACTATGACATGCCATAGCTCACATCCTAATATATTACAAAAAGGATAAAGTACATAAAGTGAAAATTTACAGACTCAAGACCTCAATGTACAGTTTACCAAAACATGAACCTTTTCACCAACTCATGAAAGGTTGGTGACTTATCAGAGTGGCAGCGGAAAGTGGTTCAGCTTTAGGTAAAAAGTACATCAGATAAAGCATGTAATATAAAGTCTTCGAAAGAAATCTGTCTTCAATGGTTGGCTTCGGAAGACTTTGTCCTTGAAGCTTTGGAAGACTTCATCTTTTGGCTTCGGAAGATATTGGTCTTGGCTTTGGAAGATTTCACACTTAGAAATTATTCTAAGTCAGTGTGAAACTTCCAAAGCATTCCACTTTAGTATGCATGTGCATGAATACAGGAAAGACTTTAAGTGTTTGGGTTGCATCAGCCTTATTAATAACCTTACAAACTCCTCCTAGGCTGATGCTACCAAAACACTTTAGGACTAGATATTGACAGTTCTCATTATGATGATGACCATCCCTTTATTTGTGAGATGGTCAGGATCACTCAGACTCTCATAATATCTTCTCATGTCAAAGAGATCATGCAGAGGTAGATTGAACATATCCTGCCATGTGTAGACATGTTCAATACCTTGATCTCTTATGACATGCCATCTTTTGGATTTGTGGTGTATGTCCAAGTTAAGATGGGTCTTCCTGATTCTAGAGGAGTTGCTTGAATCGGACTTGGTGGAGCATCCTCTTGTTGCACTTCCTCAGGATGTTCTGACTCATCCTGAGGTTTGTAGGTGGATGTTTCCTTCTTCTTCTTCTTTGAATTTGGTTTGGAAACCATCCTTTTCCTCCTCTTTGAACTCTTTAACTGAGAAGACTGGCATGCAGCACCTGATTGATCTTCTTTGTCTTTCTCAGTTGGGTCTTCCTCTCTCACAAGTTTAGATTAAGAGGGGACAGATCCCTGCTGTGGATCAGAAGTGGAAGTTTGCTGAGGTTCAGCAGGAGGTTCAGGTTGTGTTATCTTAGGTGTTTCAACCTTAACCTCCACTTCCTGAGGGGCCTGACTTGGTGGGGAGTGTAAGTCAACAAGTTCACCTCTTTTGATCTTCTGCTTGATCACCCTGATGTGCTCATCCACGGTGGATAGAGACATGGGACCAAGTCTCCTTCCAGAGAATCCATACGGTTTCAAGAAGCTCATTGTATGTCAGCAGACTTTTTCAAATTCTTATGGATGATGGCTCTTAATTTTACAGCTTCTTCCCTTAACTTCCTTTAGGTGATCTTTCTTTCTTTGGCTACATCAAATTCAAGTTGTTTGAGGTACTCAAACTCGAAGTAGTCGAAGGGTAAGGGAAGTAGTGTATCAGCTTGATAGAGGCCTATGGTACTCAGGTAGTTGATCATATTGATCCTATCCTTTTCTTTGTCTACCTAAGGTTTTTGTGGTACCACATCCTCTTGTTCCCGAGTTTCTTGAACTGGTGAGAGAGTAGGCATATGCTTATAGAGCCTCTTCCTTCTTCTTTCTTCTTTGATTTTCAGAAGAAGCTCTGCATCCTCTTCTTCCTTTCTCTCTTTTAATAGTTCCATGTCAGCCAGTTCATTCAACTTATCTAATGGGAGGGAAATGATATTATCAATATCATAGTTCCTAGTCTGCAAGTAGTTTATTCTGACTGCCCTTAACTCATCATCCTGAGTATTTGGTCTGGGGGCAGCCCTGATAGCAATATCCATGAGCCTTGCAGACCTAGTAGAGGAACTTTCTCCCCTTAGCTTCCCTTTCCTCTCTCTCTCTCCTCCTTCTCAATCTCCTCAGGAGTTAATTTCCTTTTCCTTTTGTCGCTCACAGACCTTTGTGACTCAGGGTGGAGAGAGCTTTGGCCTTCATTGCTTGTTGTAGCTTCCAAGCTTTGGCCAGAGAGAGTTGAGATGCACCTTCACCAGCAGGTGGCTCATCAAGGGTTTGAACATCTGCAGCAGTTGGTGGTGAGACAGGGCTCTCAGGTTCTACCACTAGGCCTTCAGTCAAGGTTTTCCCTTTGAAGCTAATCTCAGGGTCTGCCTCAACATCCAGTTGACCGATGGTATTGCCTGATTACCTTTTTCTTCCTCTAAGGCTGAACTCTGCAGTGTTCCTTTCTTGAACTCTTTGAAGAATAAGAGTTCTTCTAGCAGTATCATACCTCCACCCAGAAATGTGAGTTAGAGCTGGTCGAGATGATACTGCTCTTGGGATGCCTTTCTCAAATAGACTCCTGATGACTGAGTCTATGCTGTCCACATCAATGTGGACTTGAGAAAGTTGTTGAGTATGCACAAATGCAAGTGAGGATGGTGAGTCCTCAATGTCCATACTCGCTGAGGAACTCCCAGGTTCTGTGATTGTAATGACTTCCTCCCCCTTTTTGGTAGCATCACCCTCTTGCACAGGGGAGCTAGGAGTTAGGTCAATTACATCCACAGCTTCTTGTGTTCCTGGTTGAGTTTCTCTTAAGGTCTCCTAGCTAGTTGTTCCTTGAGATAAGATATCTCAAGTTGCTAATCATTGACCCTGTGTTATAAGGTAGTCACTTGAGATTCAAGATGACTAACCTTGGAGACTAAATAGGTGCATGTTTTGGACAGTTACTGCACCTTTAGTCTCAGATTCCCCTCATCTTCATCAGAAGAATCACTGGGGGATGAGAGAATGGGACCAAGGTCCTCTTCCTCATCACCAACATGGTGTTCTTGACTGCTGGATTTCCTTTGCTTAGTGACAACTTCAGTTGAAATGTCAATGGGCTGAGTTACCATGGTTGAGGTCTGAATGATGTAATCACTTGCTAAAGTGAGAGCCTCTTCCATATGGATATCCTGAACATGTTCAGAAGTATCCACCTTAGTGATAGGTGACGGATATGGGCTAGACCTAGAGGACCAGAGCAATCATCTCCCTTTAAGGAGTGGTGTAGTAGGAAGACTCATGGTACTCACTGGCATCTAAGTCTTCATCAGTATAGAAGTCAAGGTTGAGAATTGGTTGGTTTAAATCTAAAGGCTGGGGATGGTAGCTGTCCCCTGAAGGTTGTTCACTAGAGGGTTGAGACTCAGAGTGAAGGCTTAAGGCTGTTGGGCTTGTGAGCTCATCAGGCTGAGCATGAGGAACCTCAGCACTGATTCTTGAAGTGATGGGAGTGGTTTGCTTCTCAGGGGAAGTGGGAGTTCCAGTGTCCACTTCCTCCTATGTAGGTGAGTATATGGGGGCCTGAACAGACTCAATAGCTTGAGCAGGGATTCGTTTGTGTTTTCTTTGGTAGGTGAGGGTGATTTGTGGCTGTTTTGGTGGTTGGGTTGTAGAAGGTATGGGTTCAACACTAGCTTGTGTTGCTTGGTTGTCACCTTGAGCAATGAGCTCTAACATTTATGGGACAAGGGTTGTTTCTACCCCTGAGAAGCCAACAGTTGGGTTATTCAAGATTTTAAAGATGCCAGGCTTCATCTGTCCCAATTTAAGAATCTTACCTGTTTCCCTCAATTGTGAGCCCAGTTCACAGTTGAGAATGTACTGAACATATCTAGGAAACATGCAATACTCTAAGGAGTCTAAGTTTGCTATTAAATTTGTATAGATAAATTAAGAATACCTGAACTTAACCCCTGAACCATTCCATGTACTATGAAGGAGAGATCTTTAGGAATCTAGTCCCATCCTCCATGCTTATTACACAAGCTGCAGATGACCACATGAAGTAAGTACTTCCACTGAGATGAGACCTTCCCTTTCCTGATGGTCTTTACAGAGAAATCTCCTTCATAACCCATCTGCTCAAAGGAATGATTGACAACTTCCTTTAGGAAGAACACCTCACCTTCTTCATCACCCAGCTGAAGATGAGTGTTGATGATGGCGGAGTGATAAAGATTGTTCTCCCCTGCACTGTGGCAGACAGTGCCTTCTCCCCATCCAAAATGACCTCTTGGCAGGTCTTCCAGAATTCAAGCAAATGATCCTCATAGAGAGGAGGATCAATGGTAAGGGAGGTGAAGTAGTTAGACAAAGCCAAGAATTGGCATACCTCTGAGAAATGGGGATCTTTCTTAGAGTTTAACAGTGCAACCTGATTGTGTTGCCTGTGTAACTGCATAGAAAAATCTGGGTCATTTTGTCTGTCAAGGTTGTCCATTTTGAGTAAGCTTAGATGTGAAGGAAGGATGAGCAAAGGCAGTTTCAGAGAGAAATCTTAGAATTTAGGTTTGGAGAGAAGATGAAGATGATAAAAAAGAGGGGGAACCGATAGGGTTTATATGTGAAAAAGATTTGAGACAAAGTTAATGAAAGAGGATAAACTTTGAAATCCGGAAGGCGGTCCCACCTCTGAAATAGTAGTTTGCTTTTTGCTCAAAAAGTTGTTTTCTTGGAATTCGAAAATCTTCCGAAGGTAAATTGTCTTCGGAAGTTTTAATGAAAAAGCTTCCGAGCCAAAATGACTTCGGAAGAATTTCTCAAAGAGTTTTGACAAATGTGCTTCGGAAGAGAATTTTAAACTGGGATGCTTTGTTCCATAAATCAAAGCTTCCGAGAGTTAATATCCTTCGGAAGAAAAATGGTCCTTACAAACATATAAGTGCCTAAGAGAGTTTTTAAGCTTTGGAAGATATTTCTGAAATTTCTTCCGAAGATAAATTTTACTCAGACAGTTATTTGTCTTGAAGGTATATTTTCTTCTGAAGATAAAATCATATCTTTCGAAGGATCAAAATTTGTCAAAAATCTAAGAAAAACTCTTTAACCAGTTTTTATCCTTAGAAAACATGAGCTTATGAAGGTGATAGACTAGACAACTTAGGACACATAGATTTTAAGAAATAAAATGAATTAGTTTTAAGAAAAAGCTACTCAAGGTTAATCATCCCAATAGCTGATATAAGATATTTTAATCTCTTTTCATCAAAGGCTTTTGTGAACAGATCAGCATATTGTTCATTTGTGTTAACCTTAACAAGTTTAATTAATCCCTTTTCAAAGTTCTCTAATTAAATGATACCTGATGTTTATGTGTTTTGTCCTTTAGTGCTGCATATGATTCTCTGTGATAGAGATAGCACTGTTATTGTCTATGTGAATGGGAGTCTCCTTGAAGTTGAAACCATAGTCAAGCATCTGATTCTGAATCCAAAGCACTTGAGCACAGCAACTTGCAGCAGCAATGTATTCAGCTTCAGCAGTTGATGCAGAGACACAAGATTGTTTCTTGCATTGGCATGAGACAACCCTTCCACCAAGGAACTGACATCCCCCAGATGTAGACTTTGCAGTCATATTGCAACCACCATAATCACTATCTGTATATGCATATAGATTGAAGTCAAAATTCTTGGGATACCAAAGACCCAGTGTTGAGGCACCTTTGAGGCATCTTTGAATTCTCTTGACAGTGATGAGGTGAGACATCTTGGGGTTGGCTTGATATCTTGCCCAAATGCATATGGCAAACATGATATCAGGCCTGCTAGCTGTAAGATACATAAGAGACCCAATCATAGTTCTATAAAGGTGTTCATCCACACACTCCCCCTCAAGATCAGGCCTAAGGGAGTGGTTTCTTGCTATGGGTGTCTTAACAATCTTACAATCAGTCATGTTGAATCTTTTGAGTATGTCCTGGACATACTTTGGCTGACTTATGAAGATTCCATCTTCAACTTGCTTCACTTGAATGCCCAGAAAGAAATTTAGTTCCCGCATGGAACTCATTTCAAATCTTTCCTTCATCAACTTCTTAAAGTCTTTGTAGAGCCTTGGAATAGTTAAACCAAAGATGATGTCATCTACATACACTTGAACTAGCAGTAAGTCATTTCCCTGCCCTTTGATGAAGAGAGTTCCATCTATAGTACCTCTTCTGTATCCATGCTTCCAGAGATACTGAGATAGAGTCTCATACCACTTTCTTGGTGCTTGGTGTAGCCCATAGAGAGCCTTATCAAGCTTGCAGATATAATCAGGATGATCAGGATCTGCAAAACCAGGTGGTTGTTTGACATTCACCTCTTCATCAATCACCCCATACAGAAAAGCCCACTTGACATCAAGTTGATAGACCTTGAAGTTCTTGGATGTAGCAAAGGCCAAGAATATCCTAACAGCTTCTTGTCTTGCTACAGGAGCAAAGACATCAGTGTAGTCAATTCGTTCTTCTTGTGTGTATCCTTGAACAACTAGTCTAGCTTTGTTCTTGATGAGAATACCTCTATCATCTTTCTTATTCCTAAATACCCATTTGGTTCCTATAGTAGTCTTCCATGAGGAAGAGGACATAGGTTCCAAACCTTCTGTTTCTTGAATTGAAGTTGCTTCTCTTGCATGGCTTCAATCCAACTTCCATCCTTCAGAGCCTCATCAACTTTCTTGGGCTCTATCTGGGATAAGAAACAAGAGTGAAGACAAACATTTGCTTCATGGGTTTGTCCTCTTGTTCTTACCCCGGTGTCAACATTTCCAATGATGTTTGTGGTAGGATGGGATTCGTGAATCCTTAGCTGAGGGATCACAGCAAGTTGCTGAGACAGATCAAAATTAGAGAAATTTAGATCTGGCATAGATGCTTCCTCCACCACTTCAACACACTTATCAAGAGAAACATGATCCAATGAGTGTGTGACATCATTGATATGTTCATCTATGGGGTGGTTAACAGCATCAAGAAATTCTTGATCACTGTCACCACCACCATCATCTTCTTCTGCATTTGAAGTTTCTTTGTTAGTCTGTTGAGCCTCTGAGCTGGAACTTAAAGGCATCTTAGATGGATCAGCTGAAGTTGTCATTGTTCTGCTGATAGAAACTTCATTTGCAGAAGTAGTTACAACTGGAGCTAAAGATGTGTAACTTGAAGGTAAACTTAGCTCAAATCTTGGATCAGGATCACCTGGAGGTAAAATGTTTGTAGACCCTGAAACATTCTCACAAGATTTGTTAAAATAGTTGGTAACTAAGTCAAGATCAAATAGCCAATCCAGACCAGAACCTTTCACACTGGGAGTGTGCTCATTGAAAGTCACATTGGCTGACTACTCAACTACTCTAGTTCTGAGATTGTATACTCTATAAGCTTTAGCTTGAGAAGAGTATCCAATGAAGTGTCCATTATCTGATTTCTTAGCAAACTTGGCAATTTAATCTTTGGTATTCAAGATGTTGCATGGACATCCAAATGACCTGAGAAAACCACTGAAAGGTTTTCTCTTGTGCCAAAGTTCATAAGAAGTCTTACCATGAGTCTTGACCACTAAAACTCTGTTCTGCACATAGCTGGCAGTGTTGACTGCCTCTGCCCAGAAGGTGATGGGCAGTTTAGAGTTAGACAACATGGTTCTAGTAGCTTCAATTAGTGTCATGTTTCTCCTCTCAGCAACACCATTTTGCTGAGGAGTTCTGGGAGCACTGTATTGTCTTGTTATACCCTTTTCATCACAAAATGTATCAAGGGTTTGGTTCTTAAGTTTAGTTCCTTGATCACATCTTATGGTTTTGACCATGTGATCACATTGATTCT
Organism: Flaveria linearis; assembly: GCA_024085815.1. Taxonomy (NCBI): domain Eukaryota; kingdom Viridiplantae; phylum Streptophyta; class Magnoliopsida; order Asterales; family Asteraceae; genus Flaveria; species Flaveria linearis. Next base: position 39,887,689 of record CM044009.1, on the reverse strand, counting down.
CAATTCTTAAGATGAAATACTTCAGAGTCTCAGGGGTCTCATACTTTCTTCTAAGAAAGAAGACCCAAGTGAATCTTGTAAAGTCATCTATGATCACCAGACAGTAAGAGGTCCTTCCTAGACTCATTACACTGGTGGGGCCAAAGAGATCCATATGTAACAAGTGTAGGGGTGTAGTGATGGAGTTTCTTTCCTTAGGCTTGTGAGATGCCTTGTGTTGTTTTCCCTTCAGGCATGCAACACAATGGTCATCACTTGTAAACTCTTTCCTTCACATTCCAGTTACCAAATCATTCTTAATTAGCTTATTCATGTTCTTAAAGTTTACATGGCACATTCTTTTTATGCCAAAGAAAAGATTCATCGCTATTGGCTTTAGATAGAAAGCATGAAACTTCTCCTATGGGAGATGTTTCTTGCAAATCCATCTTATACATGTTCCCTTTCCTGGGGGCTCTAAGCAGAATATGCTCATGAGGAATAATCACCCTAGGCTTGAGAACAATGCACTCATGCTTAGTAAAGAGGATGTTATGACTCTGATCACAAAATTGGGATACACTCAGAAGATTGTACCCAAGCTCCTTGACAAAGTTTACCATCTCAATGCTGAGCTTACCATTTATGACCTTGCCCCTTCTAGAAATGTAACCTCCTTCATCTCCCCTAAAAGTAACTGGTTCTCTATCAATCCTTTCAAAGTTCTGGAGTAGTGACCTATTGCCTGTCATGTGCCTGGAACAGCCACTATCAATGATCCAGACATTTTTGTTTGTCTTGAGCTGTTCTACACAAAGAAAATGATTAGTTACATTTGGAAACCCAAGCCTTATTGGTCTTAGGCTCATCAAGGGAAGTAGAAGGTAATGAAACAGTAATAGATCCTATGGTTGTGCTCTGAGAATCTCTTGCTGTTGCTGATGGAGAACATTCAGTCACTTGGTCTTTCCTTGACTTCCACACCACCTTTGGAAGTTTGGACCTGACCTTCAATACTTCGGAAGCTTTTGAGACTTCGGAAGTTTTGATGACTGAACCTTTGGAAGATTCTGCTAACACTGCAGTAGACTTCAGTGCTTCGGAAGTATTCTTTTCTTCCGAGACCAAATTTTCTTCCGAAGGCAATTTTCCACTTGCCTTCTTCTTTCCTTTGGAGCTTCCGAAGGAAACAGATTTTCCTTCCAAAGCTGAGTTCTTCTTAGATCTCTTGGGAGTCTCCTTCTTGGTCACATGAAGAGTACTTTTTGGATTGTATGGACAATCCATAGCAAGATGAGAAGTACTTTCACATATAACACAACTTATCTTTTTCCTTCCAAGAGTTTTCTTCTGAGAACAAGGCTGACTTTGATCACTTCCCTTCTCCACCTTCATCTTTGCAGATGCTAAGACAGTCCCTTTGGGTTTAGGACTGTTCTTGGAGTTTGATGGTTCAGGCTGTGTAGCAGTGGTACACAACGGATTAATTTTCTCTTGATGCTGAGATGATTTGAACATGAACTAGAACTCTTGGTAGAAGATTTGAGGTTGATGTCTTCAGTCTTAACCATGTCAAATCCTGCAAAAATAAAGACTTTTTTCTGCTTAGAGTTGAAAGTGGCCTTGATCTCTTGAGCCCTCCTGGCCTTTCTCTTGCTCTTTCTGATCATGTTCTTCCACATAGACTTGGTCATCTCAGGCTTACTGCTCTCCTTAGAAGGATAGTGACCCTTCTTAAAATCCTCCTCTTCACTCTTCTCAGAGGAATTCTTCACTACCACTTCTTCATCCTCTTCACTCAAGGGGTCTATATGAGGAAGCTCATCTTCACAAGTTCCACACCTAGGTGATCTTACAGACAAGATTTTGTGTGGAGGAGCTATCTCACTAGATCCCAGTCCCTTCCTATTTTGATAAAAGACTTTTGCATGCAAGGATGAGGATATGATGTTCTTGAAGGTCTCTTCTTCAAGAACACATTTTTCTGCTATGACTTTGTTGATCACAAGCTTAGCCTGGCATTCATTTAACTTAGTTATGATATCTTTGATATGAGTCCTGTAATTTATATGCTCATGTTTTAAAACTGAAATGGTTTTCTCTAAGTCCCCTATCTTTAACTTATAATCATTTTTAGTCTTTCTAAAATCACATTTTAGGATGTTCAAGGACTCAAGATCAGATCTCATCTCTAAGTTATAGGACCTGTATCTGTTGACTTTAGCAATACATTTAGGAGTGCAAAGATGTTCTAATAGATTGGTTTCATCATGGTCAGCCATTAATGCTTGGTTTGGAGATGCATCTTCCACCTGAAAGCTCCAGTCAAAGCCTCCTTCTTCAACAACAACTGTAGCTTGCTGCTTTGGCTTCTTATTCTGGGTAGCTTTATCAGTGTAGTTTGGTCTGGATTTTGCTTGTCCACCATTTTTTCTTGGTGCCTTGCACTCCCTAGCAAAGTGACCCATCAAGTTACAGTTGTAACACTTAACTTTGCTTTTGTCCAGTCCAAACATTCCACTGGCTGTATTGCTGGGAAACTTCCTTCCTGTCCTCTTATAGAATCTCTTGGCTCTATGAGTGAGAAGAGCCATTTGCTGGACTATCTCCATGTACTCCAGGTCATCTGGAAGGATACAGTCCAAGTCTTCAAGTGTGAATATGAAGCTGCCACAACTTTCATCAGAGTACACAAAGGATTGAGAAGAACTTGTTTCTTGGAATGAGCTTCTTTGAGTATAGTTCTCCCTTGGTGTTTCCGGAAGGTGATGAAAGGACCCTTTTGTGAGATGTCAGGGTAGCATATGAGATGATGATGGGGTTCTATGCTATCCGTTTTAGTCACATGAAGGGCTGAACCTATTTGATTGTTGGAGTTACCAGATGAACCTTGCATGTTCATCTCCATCTGGTATCCACTAAGAATTCCATACAACTCTGTCAGAGTGAGAGTCTTAAGGTTCTCAGTTCTCTTGATTAGAACATAATGTCTCTGCTCTCAAGAGTTACTCCAACATCCACTAGGGTATCCACAATCTCAACATACCCAAAGTATTGTTGAGTCATGGTCTCACCTGTTTTGAAGGTGAAATTTTCAAACTGCTGCTTCAGGAGATCCTTCTTGTTTTCCTTGGCTTCAGTAGAACCCTCGTACATTAGTTTCAATGCATCCCACAGTTGCTTAGCTGTTTTGCATTTCTTGAAACCTTTGTATAAAGAGTTTGCAAGAGCAGTCTGAAGGGCTGTCATGGCTTTTTGATCAATTTCTACTCTCTTTCTATCCTCTTCTGAGTAGTCAGCCACAGTCTTGGGGATCATACCACCTCCAGTAGCAGCTGAAGGAGTTTTTGGTATGTAAGGTCCAGAGACAACAGATTCCCACATTCTTGAGTCTTGACACTTAATGAAACCTTCCATTCTTTGGCACCAAGTGTCAAAGTCATCAAGAGTGATCAGTGGGGACTTTGTCATGGTTCCAGTTTCCATATCAGCTTTAGAGATAGCTGCCATTTGAAGGGTTAAGTATTTTTGTGTGTGTGAGGGATCTTAAGATGGTGAGATCTTATATCAAGAGCCTGAGATGCTCTGATACCAATTACAGGACCGGGTGAAGGGCTTATGCACTTGTACAACACAACAACACAAAGAGGAGAGTGTATGACAACACTTAACAATTCAAATGGGGAACTGGTAAGAATGAGTTTAGAGAACTAAGAAACACAAGATGTAAATAAGATAGAAACTAGAACAACACACAAGCAGTTGGTTTTCAAGGTTAATGTATATTGATCTTCTAGTTCCTTACAAAATGGTTTACAAAGTTCTACACAAACTTACTAAGTTACAAGGACTAGAAAATACGTATACTATAACCTATAGCTGGCCATACTTTGAAGGCCAGCTGGATACATGAACTAGACAACAAAATCCATATAGAGTCAAAAGGCAGATTGCCTTTTGACTAGTGACTATGACATGCCATAGCTCACATCCTAATATATTACAAAAAGGATAAAGTACATAAAGTGGATAGTTACAGACTCAAGACCTCAATGTACAGTTTACCAAAAGCATGAACCTTTTCACCAACTCATGAAAGGTTGGTGAATTATCAGAGTGGCAGCGGAAAGTGGTTCAGCTTTAGGTAAAAGTACATCAGATACATCATGTAATAGAAAAGTCTTAGGAAGAAATCTATCTTCAATGGCTGGCTTCGGAAGACTTTGTCCTTGAAGCTTCGGAAGACTTCATCTTTTGGCTTCGGAAGATATTGGTCTTGGCTTTAGAAGATTTCACACTTAGAAATTATTCTAAGTCAGTGTGAAACTTCCGAAGCATTCCACTTTAGTATGCATGTGCAAGCATGCAAGAAAGACTTTAAGTGTTTGGATTGCATCAGCCTTACTAATAACCTTACAATCTTATTTTAACCCTATCCCCTAATTGGCCCAATCCCCCAATCGGCCCCAATCCCCAGTCGAAGTGCACAATCGACCACTCACTGGCCACCCACCACCGCAGTCGACCGCCAATCCCCTCCGGCCACCCGCCGCCGTAGTCGACCACCAACCCCCTCCAGCCACCCACCGCCGCAGTCAACCACTAACCCCCTCCGGCCACCCAGCGACCGCCGCAGGCCCAATCGGCCGCCACAGGCCCAATCGCCGCCGCAGTCGACCACCATCAGTCGACCACTGCCGTAGCCGCATCCCGTTCTATCTTTCTCCGCCTACAAGCCCATCGCAGGTGCTACATTGTTGTTTTATTTGTTTTGATTGCTAAATTGTGGTTGATTATGGATGTGTTGTAAATTAGGGTTTTAAGTAGAATTTCTTGGATCTGATATATGTTTTAGTGTAGTAATTTTGAAGATTTTGTTTTTTGTTTGTTTTTTTAGGTTTTTGAAGGTTTATTCATCTTGTTTAGGTTGTATAGAAACTAATGACATCTTGTTTAGGTTGTGTAGAACTTTGTGTGTCTTGTTTAGGTTGTGTAGAAACTAATGACATCTTGTTTAGGTTATTGTAGAACTTTGTGTGTCTTGTTTAGGTTGTGTAGAAACTAATGAGTAATGATATCTTATTGTAATGTGGATACTTTAACCCTCACATAGAGGTGCACAAATCAAGTTGGATTTAAGAATGTTGTGTGTCTTATTTAGGTTAGGTAGAAAACTAAATGACATCTTGAGTTGATGGTTATTTGTTTTGTTGGATTAGTTATTTTGTTTTAAGGGATAATTAGGCCATTATTTGGTTTATTTTGTGAATTATGATGCATATTTTGAGACCTAACTCTCGTTATTAAACTTGATTCTAGTTTCTATGATGGTGACAAACTAGAAACAAAGGTCATGGATAAATCATGGATTTCCACTAATAGATTATCAAATGCATATGACAAAGGTGTGGAGGACTTTTTAGAGTTTGCGCAAAGTCATAATCCAAATTCAGATGTAATTCTATGTCCTTGTGTTAATTGTATCAATTTGTGTCACCACTCAATTGCCAATGTTCGTTATCATTCGTTTGCTTACGGTTTCCATGAAAATTATAAGGTCTGGTCTTTTGATGGAGAGAAACTTTCGAAGGTTGATTCTAGATGCCCTAATACATCTAGACCTTTTGAATTTGATTATACAAAGGAAATGCTACATGATGCTTTCACATATGTAGATAAAGATCTTGATTCATTGAAATCACTTCATGAAGAATGTGATAAACCACTTTACGTAGGGTCAAAGTATACACACTTAGTGGATTATTAAATTTCATCATTTGAAGAGTCAATTTGGTTGTTCTGATTCAAGTTTCATGATTAGTTGGGCGTCCTAAAAGATGTCTTACCGTCAAACAATATAATCCCAAGCTCGATATACGAAGCCAAAAAGTTGCTAAAAGGAGTTGGTCTAGAATATAAAAAGATTCATGCATGTGAAAATGATTGTCTTTTATTATGGAAAGAATATAAGGATGCTTCCGAGTGTCCAACTTGTGACACATCTCGTTGGAAGAAGAATACCAAGAACGTGCCATCAACAGTTTTGTGGTACTTTCCTCCTCTTTCTAGATTTAGAAGAATGTTTTCGTCTCCATGATGGAACTTGACTTAACTTGGCATACGTAAGGTCGGGTCAATAAAGGTAAGCTTACTCATCCTCGTGAGTCAGAAACTTGTTGACAATACATGGAAAGATTTTGGAAATGAAAATCAGAATCTTAGATTAGCTTTGTCTGTTGATGGTATCAATCCTCATAAGTCATTAAGTTCCAAGTATAGTTGTTGGCTCGTTATCCTTATAACATATAATCTACCATCTTATTTATGCATGTCAAGAAAATTTATGATGTTGACACTATTGATATCGGGCCCAAAACAACCTGGTAACAATATTGATGTCTACTTGGCACCGTTAATAGATGATCTAAAAGTTTTATCGAAACCTGTTATTAGAACATTTGATGCTTATAAGAAAGAATACTTCAATCTAAGAGCAATATTAGTTTGGACTATAAATGACTTCCCCGCGTATGGTAATCTTTCGGGGTGTGTTACCAAAGGTTATAAAGCTTGTCCAATATGTTCAGAGGATACTTGTTCACAATGGTTGCTATAGTCTAAAAAGGTATGCTTCCTTGGGCATAGAAAATTCCTCCCACCTGAACATCCTTTTGTAAAAGAAAAAAACATTTCCATAATCAACAAGAGAGTGGTGTTATAGGAAAATCATTATCAGGTGAAGAAATTTATGACTACCTATCGGGGTTTGAGAATACATGGGGTAAGAAGAAGAAGTCAAAGAATAAAAAAGAAAGTATCGACGAGAGAGACAAATTATGGCACAAGAAGTCAATTTTATTTGAACTTGAATATTGGAAGAAGTTGCTTGTTCATCATCAGCTAGATGTTATGCACATAGAAAAAAATATGCGCGAGAGTGTTTATGGAACATTGTTGAATTTACCTCACAAGACGAATAATGGGTTGAAAGCAAGGAAAAATCCTAAGGAGCTGGGCATAAAGTCTGAATTACAAGCTCAACCAAAAGAGCCGGAAGCATGTTATTCAATCAGTTGGAAGCAAGTGGAAAAACTTCAAATATAATCTAAATAAGAAGTTTATTAAGCCATACAAAGATGATCCCAAGGCGGAGAGTCTGGTCAATCCTCCTATTGAGTATCTGTCTATAAAGAAACAAGATTGGAGACTTTTTGTATCACAAAAAAACTTCAAAAAGTGGAAGGTTCGCTAAACCGTGCATGTCTATGTTTAATATTTTTTATTAGTTAATTTACATTAGTTATTAGAAACTTCAATGACATTTATACTTGTTTCTATTGTAGGAACAAAGAAAGAAAGCTAAAATCCTTCGGGCACTGCATAAATACAATCATCGTTTAAGCCGAAAGGGATACTCCGGACTCATTGCTGAAATTGTATGAATTAAACTAATCGGATATTTTTACATTTAATATATTGTTTGCGATTAATTTATATTTTTTATTATTGATCATTTAGATAAAAGAAACCAGCCAGACAGAAGAGGAGATTGATAGAGCAATGCAGTGGAAAAAAAGCAAGAATTTAAAACAGGAGGTTATGACTCATATGTTTAAGAAGTTGAAAATCGCAAGTTTTGGATGATATATTATACACACATATATATGACCTACATAATTATTATTTTTAAAGCCAATTCAGGATGAGCTATATGATTCATCAAGTTTAGGAGAGGTTACTGGAACAAGCGATTTAATTACACTGGCCCTAGGTATCGAGGAACAACATGGGTGTGTACGTGGGATGGGTAAATTCGTAACTCCACAACGCTATTTTCACGTTCCGAAGATAGTTAAGGAGATTTTGGACATTGAGAAGAAGAAGGTAGGTCAACGCTTTAACAAACTTGAAGAGGAGATAGAGAAACTGAAAAGAGGCATAAGTGTTTTTGAAGCTGCAAGCTGCCATATTAGTGGCCATGAAGAAGAATTTGAACACGAACCTGATGATGAATCACTTGTAAGTCTTGGGTACACTTGGTTCTTTATTAATAATGTGTTGCAACTCTTGGCTACAACTAACATATATTATTTGTAGAATAATTCATGCTATCTTGCTGTTGATGTTGCGTCTAATATAGTCGCCAAAAGAACCGTAACGAACAATAGTGTATTAGGTACGTATTACTCCATCTTTATGCTATTTTATTATTGTTTAATTATTTTCATTTTCTATTATTTATTTACATACATATAATAGGTGAAAACCTTGAAGTTTTGTTGGAAATATGTTTACAAGAAGACGCATTACTGCCAATTCGACAAAAAGACGATCCGTTCATTGAGAAGATCAAAGATGCATTTGGGTTTCTATTAACTTGACCAAGGCATCTAGTCATCCGGTGCATTGACTTGGTAATACAATGAATACAAGTGTATTATACGTGTATGAGTACAAGTGTTTGTAGATAATTGGTTCCAATTTAAAGAATTTTTATATATATATATATTATTGTAGGAAAAAGTGGCGACAAAACCAAAGAAAATCATTCTTGAAAAACAATTAAATCAATTTGAAGGAAAGAAATAAAAAAAACAGGTCAGAGGAACTAAGGAAAATGAGAATGCAAATAAGGATGGGGAGACAATGGAAAACCAAAAAGAGGAGAAAGTAAAAGGACTGAAATAGAAAATTGAAATGGTGGATAAAAAGGCTATGAAGCAAAGAAGGATTACTATAGGTCAAAGAAATATAAGGTTTTGAAAATGACTAAAATGTGGTTGATGGACAAGTGGCAAAGGTTGATTTTATAAGAGTGCAGTGTGAGGACAAGCTATTTGGGTATGAAAGTTTTACTTACTTAAGTTGGAATGATTTTAAAGCAGTTTTTACATTAGATGAGCTTAGTAGGTCTATCATTAATACTTATATTGATGTAAGTTTTTAAATTTAATTTTAATATTTATGAAACACAAGTTATTTTTAATCATTTTGTTTTCTTTGTTAATATATATAGGTACTTGTTTGAGCAATTCCATAATGGGAGGAAAAAACCATGGAATTTGTTTTATAAGCCCATCTGCGATCTCACCAGTTGAATCTGAAGTGAAATCCAAAAATATTGATGATTCAAGTAGAAGCATTTCAAATCGGCTGTCTACAAGAGGAGACAATGATATCATCCTATTGCCCTATAATCCCGGGCGTGACTTAATTGATTATTTTCTACTGTACTATATAAGTTGGTTGACTTAATTTGGTTTTTGGTTTTTTGTAGAAACCATTGGGTGTTGGCCGTGCTAGATATAAAAACATTCACTTGCTATTATCTTGATTCTCTACGGATCAGCACTATCAATCTGTTATTGAAATAAACCATTGATGCGTAAGTGATACAAATTATTAAAACTTTATGTTATATTATTTTAATATATTTCTTAATTGATCAACTTAATCTTATTTAAATTTGTAGCTTTAATTTACTTCAATTAAAAAAACATTATAATGTTCACGTCAGCCAGGAAGTACCGAATGTGGATACTATGTGCTGAAGTTCATGAAAGAAATAGTTGATGAAGGGAATGAAATACTAGTCAATAACAATGTAAGTAAACCATCCTATAATATATTTACCATTGTTGCTTTGTAGTTGATATTATTGAATATGACTGTCTATGTATGAGTTTTTTATAAGTAAATTACCATAGTTAATAAGTACAAGTATTGGTAAATTCTGATAATTGGTGAATTCTGATCTACATACACCTGATCTGATAATTGGTGAATTTCGGTATGACTGTTATGTATACATATGCATGTATGTCTGTCTATGTACATACATATGATCTAATAAACAAGTCAAGTGTTTGAGATTGTTTATCTTAAACTGGTGAGGTTGGTGGAAGCGGTTTTGGTCAAAATTGACAAGTTTAATTTGGTGAAATTGGTTTGTCTTAGGTTAGAGAAGGTAAATATGAATACACCAATGGTGATTTGGATGAAGTTCATGAAGACTGGTCACGTTACGTATCGAATTTCATTTAATTTGGTGAAATTGGTTTTGTCTTTGTTAGTACTTCTTAAAGATTAACATGTTGTCTTTATTTGTCTTTGTATAAGTTTTGTCATAGTATAGGGACTAGTTTTGTAAATAGCAGTTCCTTTGTTTATTGGTAGTATAAATAGCTTAGACTTGTGTAGGTTTAGAGACTTAGAACGAACTGCTACTTACACTTGTAATTGTGTTTGCCACTATCAATAAACTTCTATGAATTTTTCTTGATTTTGTGTATGGATTTGATTACTATGTTTGTATTTGATTGAATTGCCTTCTAATATCATCACAGATCTATACATTTGATCCTATCAAATGGTATCAGAGCGTTGGTTCAGTGATTGAGCTTGTAAGAACTTGCAAACTCAAAACTCACTTGAATCTGTCATTGATAAGCAATTCAATTGAAATATTGTTGATTTCAGTTGTGTTTCATCATCAGAAACATGAATTAAATCACACTTAGCGGTTTAATTCGTCCAGTTTTAGTGAATTGATCGAATTTATGTTCGGAAGTTGCGTTTATTTTCGAAATGAAAATTGATTAAAACACTGAATTTGTTGTTTGTAATCGAAGAAATTGAAGTGAAAGGATTGTTAATCGATATAAAATCTACTGAATTGGAGGATTTCAAATCAATTCATCCAAATTTTAGAAAATTTGAGTTTGTTATGTTCATAAGAACATGATGAATTTGGCGCATTAGGGTTGAAAATTACTGAAAATTGCCCAACTGTTTACGCGCTTGACAACTGTTCAAGCGCTTTACAACTGTTAAGGCGTTTTTAGGTCAGGCATTTTACAACTGTTGAGACTTATTTCAACTATGTGGAAACTTTGGAATTACCCAGAAACTAAGTAACTCTAGGTGCATTTCAACTATTTGGGCGCTTTAGAACTGTTTGGGCGTTTTTACTCCCAGGCGCCTGACAACTGTTTAGGCGCATCACTACGGTTCAGGCGCATCTAAAGTTGGGCGTTTTTGAGAATTACTCTATGACAATCCTTTAGACGTTTCTAGGTCAAAGCCAGAAGTACACAACTGTTAGGGAGTTTCAACACTGTTCAAGCGCACCAACATTAACACTTAGAAATTTTTCTTAAAAAATTTGAAAAATCCAAAAATATTTTAATTCATTTCTTTAATTCAAAAACTTAAAAATCAACAAAAAAATTTCTTCTTCTTAAATCAAAATATAAAAACGGTGAAATCAGAAGATTTTGAAAATAGAGTTCCTAAGCTTAAAAACAGAGCAGATTTTAAAAATTGGTCACTCAGGTTAAAATATCACGTGAATTCCATTGATACTGATCTTTGGAAATCTATAGAAAAAGGACCATATATTCCTGTAACCACTGATGGGCCTGACAGGGGTTTTGTCTGTACCAAAGATTCACCAGAACCCTACCCTGAAAATGATCTGCAAGGTGACGATCTGAGAAAGGTTAAGAATGATATCAAAGCTTACTCTCTGAAGTGTAAAGGACTACCTCTTGAAGTCCTAGCCAGGCTTGATGGATATCAAACTGGTTACACAATGTACAAAGCTCTAAAGACCATTTGTGAAGGAGGTAAAGAGATATAAAATCTCAAAACGCAAAAACAGAAGAGGCAGTTAGAGCTTTTTCAACATCTATCTGGTGAGACCATCAATCAGATGATGAATAGATATGTGCAGCTTACAACATAGATGTCAACAGCTGGTACTACACATGATCTTGAAGATCTAAACATTAGACTTCTCAATGCTTTACCATCCTTATAGAAACAAACAGTGACATTGTTAAAGCACACAGAGAAATTTCCAATGGATCTAGATCTGTTAATTGCCAAGATTGAATCTGTGGAGATTGATGAGAGTTCAAGGAATAATGACAAAACATCCTCAATGTCACAATATCAAATTGTTGCATCTCCTGCAAATACTGTTGAGAATGCTTTCATGGCTAAGAATGAAAGTTTACCTGAAGAAGAGGGAGATCTATTTGTAGGAGCATGATTCTTCACTGATTCATCATTTATAAGTGCACCTGCTTATGCAACCAAACCTCAACCTCAACCTCAGTCTCCTCCTATTTCTCAGTGTTCTAAGCCTCAAACAGAGATTCCATCTCTTAGCTCTGCTAAATCTAGCAACGTTAAAGATGAGATAAACATCCTATTAGAGGATGAAGAGTCTAAAACTACCTTTACTGCTTTCATTGCAAGCTTTCAAGCATATCAAGGCAGTCATCTAACTCAATTAGATCTTGTTTTGCAGGATTTGTTTAAAATTCATCCTAAAGATGTTGAAGAGATGGATCTGAATTGGTAGATGGTGATGATTGCCAACAGAACACAAAAACACTCGTATGTCAATAGGAAATATAAGCCTAGTGCTAATAAGACTGTTGGTTTTGACAAGTCAAAGTCAAGGTGTTTTAGCTGCAACAGTTATGGGCATTTCTCTAGAGAATGCAAAGCTCACAAGAATAATGGAGGAAATGCTCAATCTAGTTCTGGTAATCAGAGGTTTCAATCAGCTCATAAGACATTCCAAAAGCCATATCAAAGTCTTCCTATGCCTGAGCTTAAAGATGAATCAAAATCATCTGATGAACCAGAGAAAGCTCTTGTAGTCAGTGTGAAGGATGAATATGACTGGAGTGCATATGCTAAGCAATTTACCAATGATCTAACCTCAAGTTTGTCTCTTATTGCCGAAATCCAAGGGGAAGATTAGTTGGAGGACTGTGATCCAAAAGTGGAAGGCGAGAATGAAGAAGATGATTATGACTGGAGTGACAAATCTGATCCTAAAGAGGATTCAGATGAAATTGCTTTGATGGCTCAGTCTGATCAACCTAAGGTACGCCTGAGAAGACCACTCAATACTTGGTATGTGGATAGCGGGTGTAGCCGGCACATGACAGGCAATCATGCCTTACTGCAAGATTTTAAGTTAAAGGATGGAACGCATGTCGCCTTTGGTGGTGATGCAGGTGGAAAGATAACAGGAGAAGGAACAGTATCCAATGGGATAATAAGCTTTGATAAAGTCAACTTCTGTTCTCAGTTGAACTTTAATCTTTTAAGTGTATCCCAAATATGTGATAAATCATATTCTGTTCTATGTGATGATTATTTCTGATTATGTCTTGAAGCCAAGATTTTAGATTAGCAAGGATTGGGTAATTGTTAAAGCTGAAAAGGATCGAGATGTATACAAACTGGATACGTCTCAAGTTGACCCATCAACAGAAACAACTTGCCTATTGCTAAAGCATCAAATGATGAAAGTCAGCTTTGGCATAGACGCCATTCCAACTTCAAGAACATGAACAAACTTGTAGCAGGAAATCATGTTATTGGACTACCATCCAAGAAGTTTGCAACGACTGATCACTGCTCAGCATGTTTGAAGGGCAACCAACATAGAGCGTCTTATAAGACCAAGCTGATAAACACAAATTCCAAACCACTCTAGATGTTGCACATGCACCTATTTGGACCAACCAATGTCAAGAGTATTGGAAGAAAATCATATTGTTTAGTTATCATTGATGACTATACAAGATTTTCATAGGTTTTCTTTTTGAATGCTAAATCTGAAACGGTTGAATTAATAAAAGAATTCATTATTAAACTTGAAAATTAATTAGATCAAAAAGTGAAGATAATAAGAAGTGATAATGGTGCGGAATGCAAAATGCTAGCATTGATATGTTTTGTGCAGAGAAAGGAATAGCTCATCAGTTTAGTGCTTCCAGAACTCCTCAACAAAATGGATTTGCTGAAATGAAGAACAGAACACTGATTGAGGCTGCATGATCTATGTTAGCAGATGCTAAAATTCCAATCACTTTCTTGGATGAAGCTATCTCAACTGCGTGTTTCGTCTAGAATCGAACGTTAATCGTGAAAGATAAACTGAAAACTCCATACGAGGTGATGTTTGGCAGGAGAGTAAACATAGATTTCCTTAAATCTTTTGGATGTCCAGTCATGATTCTAAATTCAAGTGATCATCTAGGAAAATTTGAAGCAAAATTTGATAATGAATTTTTCATTGGATATTCATCTGTTTCAAAAGCCTATGAAGTTTATAACTATAGGACTAATGTTATAATTGAAACATTCAATGTTAAATTCTTGGAAAATTCATTTCCATCAATTTCAAATGGTCTTGCTTAGTTATTTGATTTAGATTCATTGTCAAACTCTTTTCATTGTAACTTGTTTTATCAATCTAACTTGCTTGATTCTACAGGTAAGAAGAAAGCTCAAAGAGATCTTGGTTCTTTTAGTGATGACTCAGATTCAGACGACCCAGATGATCAAAGCCTAGATTACCCATTCTTCTATTTTGTCAAGGATTCAACGATTCGATTCAATGAAAATGATGAATCTAATCAAGATTCAGATCATTCAGTGTCAGAAGGTCAAGATGTTTCTCAACCACTTCCTAATGATGGTACTGAATTTGTGCAACCTGTCTGGAACATCACCCATCTCTGGTGAAGCAGTTGATACTGGTAATCATGATTACTTTATCAACTCACCAACTCAAGTTCCAAATTTCAATCCACATTCTTCTAGCCTACTGCATCAGCTCTCCAACTTGAATCAAACAAATCTGGATGTTAATGTTTAAGGAGATGAGATTCCGACATCTCGTATTCACAAGAACCATCTAACATTGGTCCATTGAATGAGAGAAAAATGAGAAGCAAATCAGAACAAGCAAACCTTTGCTTATACTCATGTTTTCTTTCTCAAGCTGTTCTTAAAAACGTTACTGAAGCATTAAAGGATAATGGTTGGATTGAGGCTATGAAAGAAGAATTACTGCAATTCTGCAAACAAGAAGTGTGGAATCTTGTGGATTTACCTAAAGAAGAAAATGCTATAGGCACAAAATGGTTGTTTAGAAACAAAACAGATGATCGAGTAATCGTCATTCGTAATAAAGCGAGACTTATTGCACAAGGATACACTCATGAAGAGGGTATTGATTATGATGAAGTATTTGGTCCAGTTGCAAGACTTGAATCTATTCGTGTCTTTCTGGCTTATGCATCATTCATGAAATTCAAAGTGTATCAAATGGACGTTAAAGGTGCATTCTTGTACGGTCCAATCACCGATGATGTGTATGTGAAGCAACCTCCGGGTTTTGAAAATTCAAAATTTCCATATCGTGTGTACAAGCTTAGCAAAGCCTTGTATGGACTTCATCAAGCTCCACGTGAGGGAAAATCGATCCAACTTTATACATAAAGAAGGATGCTGATGATCTCTTATGTGTAGTAGTGTATGTTGATGATGTCATATTCGCTTCCACCAGTCCAAAATTGTGCAATGAATTCAAAGAAATCATGAAGTCTCGATTTCAAATGAGTTTTATAGGAGAAATCAATTTCTTTTTTGGACTTCAAGTTCAACAATCTGTAGATGGTATTTTCATCAATCAAGAGAAGTTTGTTGACAAACTTTTGAAGAAATTCAAACTACAAGATTGTCAGTCCATTAGAACCCCAGCTGACATAAACTCCAAGATTGAGCCTGATCCAAAAGGAAAATCAGTTGACCAAACCTTATGCAGATCTATGATTGGTTCTTTGATGTATCTTACTACATCTAGACCAGACATAATGTAAGATGTTTGTGTCTGTGCCAGGTGTCAATCAGACCCGAAGGAATCCCACTTAATTGCTGTCAAAAGGATATTCAGGTATCTCAAAGGTAAACCGACTTTAGGGCTATGGTATCCTTACGAGGGAAACTTTGACTTACATGGATATACTGATAGTGATTATGGAGAATGTTGTCAAGATAGAAAATCTACTACAGGTGGTTGTCAATTTTTAGGTCCCGGATTAGTCTCGTGGCAATGCAAGAAAGAAACAAATGTCTCTGTTTCAACCGTAGAAGCTGAGTACATAGCTGCTTCAGCAGGATGTTCTCAAATCCTTTGGTTATAAAACCAACTACTAGATTATGGGTTCAATTTTCTTAAAACCCCAATTTATATTAATAACATTGCTGCTATGTTCATTACAACTAATCCGGTCTAACATTCAAAAACAAAACATATCAAAATTCGATATCATTTTCTCAGAGATAACTCTGAAAAAGGTTTAATCATTTTGATTCAAATTGCAATTGAAAAACAGTTGGCAGACATATTTACTAAAGCCTTCTTACCAGGATGATTTGAATAATTAGTGGAGTCAATTGGTCTTATTAACCATGTGTAAAATAGGTTTTTGAGATTTTTAGTTCTTTGAGTCTTAACATGATCAGAACCCTTCCTTATCCAAAAGGTCATAGCAAGAGAAACTGTCAAAATTTAATTGCTTGATTGTAGTTTGTGTGTGTCTGTTTTCTTATTCAAAGAAAAACCAAATACAAAACTAGAAAATACAAAATCAAAGATAAAATTATATAACAAAAACTATAAAAATAAAGTCTTTCTGGTTAATTCATGTTTTAGGAAAGAATATGTTTTTTTAATATGTGAGAAATTATAGTACATTAGTGAGATCAGTTGCATATTTCACTCGACAACAAAGTCTGACATGATCTGATATGATTTGTAGACAATCTCATGCTACTATACCGAAAAAGTAAATTCTTATGATTAAACTAAATCATCTATGCATGAATGTGTGTTCATCTTAGTACTAATGAGTAGTATTAGCTTATCAGATTGATTGCTTGTAAAGTTACAACACTCACACCTGGTTATGATATGACTAACCGTGAGATCTGTTACAAGCATCATCTCACTTCTTTGTTATGACTCATCATAGACCTGAAGTGATGAGATATCCTCTGTTGCAAGTGATTACAGACCTGGATATTCTCCTTTGATGCAAAAGATGCCAATGTGCACAACCTATTCAAATGGATGGTTAGAGTTTATCAAATGGTTTATCCATGATAATTCTCTGCTAAATTATCATCATGAACTCTGGTTATGAATATATGTCAGGTAATAAGTTAAGAATTTGTGCTTTCTTGTGTGTCTTGATGTTAGTTGATCTCTCTAAGTCTATGTGTGAGTCGCATCATGTCAGATCTAATTCAACCTAATCAATCCAAGACTTGAACAATTAAGTGAGCTGATTCTTTTGTCAAAACACTCATTGTCTGTCCTTGGATCTTGTATCTCCTTTGCTGTAAAATCACTTACCTGGAACATACTTGATCAGGATTTAATCATTGTCTATGACTACTCACACTTTACTTTCTTTTAATGTGCGGATCTTCACTGATATGATCTTATTGCAGACATTGATTCTATTGTATATATTAGATTTCTATTCTGCTTTATTTTTGATTTTATGCATGTTTTATGTGTGCAGGAAATTTAACAATGATCAGTGTGATCTTCTTGTGACAACTTTGGAAACTTCTAAGTTTATAAAACTTAAAAGTTTAGGGGGAGTAATAAAAGTAAGAGTTTCTAAGAAAATCAAAATTAAAATGTTTGAATGCAAAGGATGAAGCTAAATGTTTAAAGCATGTGTGTGTTTGATAATGTAAAAATGATTAAAATGTTTGAATGAAAAGGATGAAGCTAAATGTTCAAAGCATGTTTGTGTTTGATAATAAAAAAAATTTGATAATGTAAAAATGAGCCTATAAAAATTTTCAAGTGGAAAAGCTTCTTGCAAATTTTTTAAATGAGATTATTTTGTTTAAATTTGAGACTAAAATAAAGGAATTTTTTTTGAAAAGTTAAATAAAATAAAAGGGTTTAAATGTTTTAAGTTCAAAATTGAGGGTCAAAAAATGTAATTTTAGGAAAAAGTAAAACTTTGACAAAATTGTTTGAATATTAGTATGTGAACAGTACTAACATGTCAAAACAGTGTACAGGTGGAAGAATTAAAATTTACAAGTGTTAAGAATCATGAAAATCATCTCATGCGCCTAAACAGTGGTCATAAGTCCAATTAGGAGCATGATGAGTTTTCAGAAATTTTACAAGTGCTAGGGCGTTTTTCATATGCTTATGTGCATGAGCAGTTGTCATACGTGTGAAAAATTGGTTAAGTATTTGGTGTTTCAACATGCTCATGCGCCCACACAGTACCAGACTTTCAAGGGTTAGACGTATCAAGTGAAAATTCACCAAGTGTTGGGCGTTTCAAATAGTCTCATGCACCTAAAGAGTGCAAAAGCGCCTAAACAGTGCTTATGCGACTGAACAGTGCTCATGCGCCTAATCTCATGCGCACAAACAGTGCTCATGCGCCTGAAAACTTAGTAAAAATGTTGATACATGATATCCCTAGTTTGTTGTACTTAAACGTTTGTCTTTCATTTCTTACATATGTGTAATACAAGGGTATTATTGTAATATGATATATGTTTGGATGTCTATTTACTATTGATTATATTGTATTCTTGTAACGTTTATTACTACATACTTGACGGAACATTATATATAGGACAGTTAAATCAAAAAACTTCACAGTCTACCTTTTGAACATAAATTGTGC
The DNA here is from genome assembly GCA_024085815.1 of Flaveria linearis. Lineage (NCBI taxonomy): Eukaryota > Viridiplantae > Streptophyta > Magnoliopsida > Asterales > Asteraceae > Flaveria > Flaveria linearis. Next base: position 39,869,162 of record CM044009.1, on the reverse strand, counting down.
ACCCATTAATAATAACCCTATCAAGGATCATGTGGTAACTACCCCTGTAGTCAGTGATCCAGATTCCACAGTTAAAACTGTGCAATCTGTTACTGAACAAAAGGCATCTAGTTCTAGCACTAAAGATGAGGCTGTCATTGAAAATCGAGATGATGAGAATAGCAATGCTTCTCTTGGGTTGGGTTCAAAAGTTCATGTTTCAAAATCTAAAATTTCAGAACCAACTCATTCTATAAATGTTCATCATCAAAATCTCAATAAAATGAAAGAAAAAGGTAGTCAAAATGTGAAACCAATTAAATTTGTCAAAGAAGGTGAGAAACCTAAAGTTGAGAATAAAGAGACAAATCCTAGGCCATACTCCCCACCACACAAAAGATTTCCTAGTCCAGAGAATGGAGATCCTATTATAAATGTGGAGAACGAGGCCATATATCTCCAAATTGTCCCTACTATCAGACACCAAGATGAAGGATTGATCTTGTTCAAGATAACCACCCGAGGTTCACTACAACAAGATCAAACACTCCTCCAAAAGACCACAGGCAACACAGGCAAGCCACTAGCAAAGCTGTGATGACTGAGGTAAAACAAGTTGAGGAAAGCAAACCACAGGCTCAAACAATCAACTAATCGTCTGTTTATCACAAACAGTCCTAACACAAAACTGATTTGTGGAAAGCCAAATCAACAATGGTATCTGAAAGTAATGACAAGATGAAGAATGTTGAATCTCCAACTTCACAAGGACAGTTGGTAGAATTTGTTATGTGTGATGCCTCTGGGAAACCCAAGCCAGTCCAGGCTTGGGTCCCACTCTTAAACTGATCATTTCTGTTTTGTGTAGGTTGTCCGCTACAGCGCTAACACCTGGATTATTGATAATGGAGCATCCAGGCACATGACCCGGAATCTGTCTCTCCTTTCTAATGACAAACAAATCAAAGGGGGACATGTATCTTTTGCGAGAAACAAAGGAGGCTATATCATAGCTTAAGGTGATGTTGAAAATGGGAAAGTGAAACTTTGATAAAGTAAACTATGTTACAGCTAGAGAACAATTTACTTTCAGTTTCCTAAATCTACGACAAGGGCTTTAAAGTGGTGTTTGATAATAAGAAATGCTCTATTCTGAAGAAGGATTATGTTATCCCTAAGGAACAAATTTTAATGTCAGCATCAAGATAAAATGACTTGTATGTATTGGATATGTCAAGAGCTTCCACAACTGAGTCAACTGCACAGTGTTTCTTGTCTAAAGCCACAGAGAGTTCTTGGCACAGGAGAATGGGACACATCAATCCCCAAAAGATGAATCACTTGGTTCAAAATAATCTGGTTGAAGGCGTTACAGTAAAAAAATTTTAGCATCCAGATTTCTTTATATCATGCAAGAAAGGGAAACAAACCAAGAAATCTCACAAAACAAAGAAAGTTCATTCTATTGAGATACCACTGGAGCTTCTGCATATGGATTTATTTGGCCGTGTCAGTACTAAGAGCATAGCTGGGGACTGGTACTGTTTTGTGGTCATAGATGATTATTCAAGATTTTCATGGGTTATGTTTCTTTAAGCAAAGTCAGAGACTTTTGAGTCATTCAAGAATTTGGTTACTACTCTGGAGGCTCTATATAAGTTGAAAGTGAGGAAGATTCGTTCAGAAAACGACACAGAATTCAAGAATCAGTGGATGGAGGCTTTCTGTTAAGAGAAAGGATTGTTCATCAATTCTCTTCTGCCTACACTCCACAGATGAACGGAGTTGTTGAACGCAAAAATTGAAGTTTGATTGAAACTGCAAGGATGATGTTGGCAGATTCAAAACTGCATGTTCAATTCTAGAGTGAAGCAGTTGCTAATGCATGCTACACTCTCAATCATGTATTAGTTGTCAAACGTCATGGTAAAACTTGTTACGAGTTGCTTCAAAGGCGTAAACCGAACTTGGAGTATCTGGAACCATTTGGAGCTCATTGCATGTTGCTGAAGAAAACTCAGACAGGTAAGTTTAATGAAAAAGCATATGAAGGTATCTTTCTTGGATACAATATACTGGAAAAATGAGTTTACAATAACTTTACATGTCAAGTTGAAGTGTGGTGCAACGTTGATGTGCAAAGATACACCACCCCCTTTGCTGGAAAAGTTCCATCATTTTTCTTTGATTATGATGGATTTTTCAAGTCATTCAATCTTCCTCCTGAATATTCCAATGATGAGGTGGCTGCTCAAATGACGTATGGCGTTTTGAACACTCCTAATCCAGACTCAAGCACTATGACTCCAATCGATGAAATTTCTGGGTCTTCAGGGGCAGATTTAGAACTCAGTGATCACTCTTCAGACGATGAGGAGGCTGCGAATGAGAATTCAAGCAATGAGGAAACTGTCAGCCCAGATGAAAGTACACCTATAGGTGAAAATGAATTGGCTGATTCCTCTAGGGCTAGTCATCCAATAGCCATAAAAAGTGAACAAGTGATTACAAACCTGGAAAATGAAGTGGTCGTTCTTACAACTCCAGTGACAAGGATTAGTGTGAATCACCCCCGGGACAACATCATCGGGGATCTTCTATCTAGGGTATAGACAAGAAACCAGTTGTACACAACTGACTATGCGGCTGTGATGGAAAAGGGATACATTCATGATGGGGCATATAAGTGTTTTGTTTCTCAAGTCGAGCCCAAGTATGTCAGTGATGCCTTGAAAGATGAGGCATGGGTTAATGCAATGCAAGAAGAACTTCTGCAGTTTAAGAAGCTAGGTGTTTGGACACTAGTGGACAGACCTAAGGGTGCTAAGGTAATTGGTACGAAATAGGTTCTTTGTTGCAAGAAAGATGACAAGGGGGTCATTATTAGAAACAAGACACAGTCAGTAGTTCAAGGGTTCAGACAAGTCGAGGGTGTGGACTATAATGAGGTATTTGCACCAGTGGCAAGGATGGAAGCAGTTAGGATCTTCCTAGCTTATGCATCCTACATGAAGATCAAAGTATATTAATTGGATATGAAGAGTGCATTTCTACATGGTGATATTCGTGAAATAGTATATATCAGTCAACCCGAAGGATTCGAAGATCCTTATCATCGGGATAGAGTTTATAAGTTGGACAAGAATTTGTATGGGCTACATCAAGCCCCTCGAGCCTGGTATGAGAAACTCTCCACACATCTGCTGAAACATGGCTTTCGTAGGGGAGTGATTGACTGCAAGTTATTTATCAAAGAAAAGGATAGTGTATATATGTGGATGACATAATATTCGATTCCAAAAACGAAGCCTTATGTAAAGAATTTGAATCTGTGATGAAAGCTGAATTTGAAATGAGTGCCATGGGAGAAATGAAGTTCTTTCTGGTATTACAGGTAGATTAGACACCTACTGGAATCTTTCTACATCAGACTAAATATGTGGGGCACATTCTTAGTTGATTTGATATGGAAAATGTAACGATTGCTGGTACCCCTCCTGCCACGAACCACGATGTGGCGCCTGATGAAAATGGGGATTTGGTAGATGCCACCATGTATCGCGGAATGATCGAATCTCTAATGTATCTCGCAGCTTTTCGTCCTGATATTATGTATGCCACGTGTCTCTGTTCCAGATATCAGTCAAAACCGAAAGTAAATCATCTAATCATGGTGAAGAGGATTTTTCGTTATCTGAAGGGTACTCCAACACTCAGGTTGTGGTATCCTCATGATGATGACTTTAAACTTACAGCGTATAGTGACTCAGACTATGGTGGATGCAAGATGAATTACAAGTCAACATCTACGGGGTGTCAATTTTTTGGAAGGCGGTTAGTCACCTGGCAATGTAAGAAGCAGACGTCTATTACTCTGTCAACATGTGAAGCTGAATATGTTGCTGCTGCAAGTTGCTGTTCTCAAATCATCTAGATTCAATAGCAAATGCGGGACTACGATTTGCAATTTACTAACACTCCTATTTTTGTTGATAATTCTGCTGCCATATCTGTAACTAAAAATCCTGTACAACACCCCAAAACCAAACACATCGGAATTAAATATCACTTCATACGTGACTATTTTGAAAAACATTTAATCGATGTGATTAAAATCAATACGGATTTTCAGCGCGCCGACCTCTATACAAAACCTTTTGACAAATCGAGATTTTATTATCTATTAGAGGTTAACGGTGTCAAAAAGAAAGACGATGTGATTCCGGAGGAGTCGAGTTCATAGTCCGTCCGTATGTGTCTTAGTTTTAATTTTTTCTGTCAAATTTATTTTATTTTATTTTCTTTTCTTTTCTATCTTAAAAATATCAAAAACACAAAAAGATTTTATGTTTTAGAATTTTAGGGTGAGAATAGTTTCAGTTTCAGTATTTATTACTTAAAAAAATAAATAAAAAATAAAAAAAATAAAAAGGGCGGGGCAGGTAAGCTGAAAAGCAAAGACATCAAATCCGAAAAATTGATTCTGTACAGTGGAAAATGATAGTACACAGGCATCGAATTGTTTGGAACACCAAAAAGATTTTGATTTTGAAATATTATATTGAAAGTCACAAAAAATTATAAGTCTGAGAAGTCAAAGCCTAATAAGTTGAAAAATAATAGTAAGCTAGTCTGTTACTGTGGTTACATGGAGAAAGTAGATCTAGGGGTTGCAAGTCCATAATATGATGTGTCGGTAGAGTCAACACAATAGACTAGGAGACATCATTGGTGAATCATGTAAATTAAATCAATCAACGTGTTGTGGGTTCCCATCTTATCCCTGATCTGCAAAATCAATAAATTTCCAATAAGGGGTGAGGAGCAAAAAGAAACCCATAAATGTGTGCTAATGACCAAAAACATGAACAATGCATATGACAAATGTCATAAAGCTAATCAAGTGAAACGCAATCAAGTAAATGACAAATGTTGTTGCTGCGTTAAATGTATTATAAAATTGCTCTAACAAGAAGATAGGAAGTGTGCCTCTCTACTGTGTGATGTCACTGACCTGAGGATAAGCATAACCTATATATTCTAAGAATTCATTGTTGTTTGCACCTCTCTGCTGTGCGATGGCACTGACCTGAGGCTTGGCATCTCTTTGAAAGCACTTAGAATAGTCTCTTCTTGACAAAAACCCATAGACCGCTCAAATATCTCCTGAGGAAGGTTGATTACCATATAAGCGTGGGATCCACAAATACTTGTTGAACTAATACACCTAAATTATCACCAATGTGTGTCACAAATCTATGTATGGATTTAAGTGGACAAATATACTACAATCATCGTGGCTGCATCTCTCGATGTTCAAAATCAATGTGTGCTATACAACAGTTCTAGCATGATTTCCTGTTTGTGCTTAGTTCTCTGTTATTGATATACATACTAAAGGTCCCAAATGATTGTGTTTTCTGCCTGTCTGATTCCATGTGAATCTTTCTAGAAATGATGTTAATGTTTGAAGCTATTCTACTTAGGGGGAGAAATCTTTTAAGTAATGTTAAAATGCTTTCAACCTTCCTCAAATGAAAAATACAAAAATATGTCTTATTTCAGTTTTAGTTCAAGTTTTCCTGCATTACTTACGTTTGTATTGTGCCAGTGTCGGACTATGTAACAAGACTAAACTCTATGAATGTCATATAATGAACTGAACGTTAAAAGCTTGTTTCTGAAAGATAAAAGGATCACGTCTGAGGTGATCAATGGTTTTCATTTAAAAGGATGATGTCTGAGGTGATCAAATGTTTTTCATTTAAAAGGATCACGTCTGAGGTGATCAAATGGTTTTCACTTAAAAGGATGGCATCTAAGGTGATCAAATGGTTTTCAATTAATATGATCATGTCTGAGATGATCAATGGTCATAATGTCATTAATCAAAGATAAGTATGTGAAATAGTGGGCCAAATGAAGTCAAATTCACCAGTATGGCCCAATCGCACGAGTGGACCATAAGTATGGGCCAATCGCATGACTGGACCATAAGTATGGCCCAATCGCACGATTGGACCATAAGTATGGGCCAATCACACGACTGGACCACAAGTATGGCTTAATCGCACGACTGGACCATGAGGATGGCCAAGTCGCATGATTGGCAACCTCAGTATGAACCAATCGTATGATTGGATGAAAGCGTATATGTCAGTCATACGATTGAACCTCAGTCGTACGTATGAACCATGCGAGTGGGGCCAATCGCACGACTGAAATTCAAAACAGTATAAAAAAGGGGTTTAGTCGGTCGTAACCCTGCACTTGGTTTCAAACTCTCTCAAATACCCAACTACCTAAGGACCCTTTTCAAAATTTTTCTTGAGATTTAACTTGCTTATTCAATTATTAACGGTTCCGCATTGATCAACATGTACTTTCAAAATGAGAATGTGATGTTTAGTACCCAAAATTGATCAAAAGTTAGAATGAACAATATCCAAACTAAACCGAACTAAAAAACACCAAATTGGACCTTTAAGTGAAACTAAAAGTGAATCTGGTGTTATAACAAGTCATGGCACATCTAATGAATGTAATCTTGACATGGATATTGCTGATTCGAAGAAAATTCAAAGTTTTGGTCTCGCACAGTGCGTATGCGACTGGACAGTCTGATGAACTTCAATAGCACGATTGAACCAGATGCATGATTCAATCACACGATTGACTCAATCGGTGCGTCATTCGTACGACTGGCTTAATCGTATGTCATGACATGCGACTAAGCTCAGTCGGATGCTCAATCATACGATTGAGTTCAGTCGTATGGTTTAATCGTATGATTGAACCAGTATGATAAGACATGTTCAAATTCAAATGTTTCTTCCATGTGGATTGGTCTAACTTGTTATTCTAATGGTTGTTGTTTGTGTTACAGTAAAAATGGTAGAAAGGTGGATGATGAGTACTATGCACAACATTTGTGCTTACCTGAACACCACATCGAGGAATGCTACAGAGTTTGTAGGTGTTACAGAGTTCTTAATCCGATCCAGGATATACTGAGCTACCTCTACTCCCTGCACAACATACCGATCACTACAGCAGGCATTCTGGGAGAATGTGGTAGTAGATAGATCAGTTGAGCCTTTCAGGATTAGGAGCTCCATTTTTGGTCAGTATATCGATATTGGTGAAGATGATTTGAGGAGAGTACTGGATTTGGGGGATGATATGGATTACCTGACCAAGCTTCATCCCTTGACTGTTAGGGTATGTTTCTTGAGGATTAAGTACACGGGCAACATCAATGCCGGCGTGCTTAATAAGAGCAATATATGCTCCCTTTAAGTACTTAGCACATATGATTCTGAAGTGCATAGCCTCTCGACGTGGTGGATTTGGCGAGCTCTGTGATCAGATTCAGAACGCATTTATGGCGTTAGTACTGAACCACCTATTCAGCTTCTCTGATATGTTCTTTAGCTACATGAGGGAGAACATAGAGGCTCAGGGGAAGGAGGGCTTCTGCATGTATCCTCGGTTTCTCCAAATGATCATCAACGAGAAACTCCCAACACTGCCAAAGAACAAGGATGATGAGGTGGTACTAGAAGTTATGGATGACATAACTCTGGGAAGGATGAAGGTATATAGGGGAAAGAAGATAAAGCCCCCTGTGAGGAGATTGTTTGGGCATCTGGCCAATTCTGGATATGTTGCTCCTGCCAGGAAGAAATGGCGACATGATGACAGTGACTCCGATGTTGAGCACATTTTGATTCCTAATGATAAGGAGGATGATGATGATGATGACCTGGATGAGGGTCACGGAGGCGGTTCATCTGCTGAGGGTGGCTCTAGCCAGTCAACAGTTCACCCTGATCTCCCCACTATGGAAGATCTGGGTAATTTTGACTTGAGAGATGATTCTGAGGACTCAAAAGAAGAGCCGTTTGCTAGGCAGGTAGGTAGCAAGGGGGTGGCTACTGAGAGAGGAAAATAGGTGGTTGGTACCCGCCAGGCTAGTTCACAGGGTGTTAACACTGAGGAGACTGATCTATCATATACACCCGAACAGCCGATCAGCACAGGGGGAGCACTGATGGCTAAGGGGACGAGGAAGAAGAGGATGGCCTAACCCTATGGGAAGAAGGGGAAACGCCAAAGGATTATTTTGATGAGTTCTCCAATGCCATCTCACACCATACCTTCTACATCCACATCCACTACCACCACCACACCCACTACCACTCAGATACACATCTCAGCCTCATCCTCAATACCCAAAACCACACCTCCCCAAACCATACCCTTTCTTGCACCCTTGTTCATAACCTCAACCACCAACCCTACTATTCCCTAAGCTAGCAAGGCTTAACAGGCTAGTTCTCTAGCTGTTAGCTGCTGATGACCTTTGAACCAACCAAATCAGTCAACTGATGTCTGTGAATGCAGCACAGGGCCAGCAAATTACCAAACTGACTGAGAAGAATGAAGCCTATGAGCGTGCTTTAGTTCGAGCTCATAAGGCCCTTCAAGCTCAGAATGAGCTAGTGGCATCCACCAAGAAGATCGAGGATCTAGAGAAGAAGAATAAGAAGATTGTGCTGAGATTGAAAGGGCAGAAGGAGGATTCATTGACTATAAAGGGTGATGGAGATGACGATGATGATTACTCGAGTGATGATGAGTCTGATGATGATGATAATGATGATGAGGTGGATGTGAATGATACTGGTGAGGAGAACAAGAAGGATGACAATAATGATGAAGATCAACCTGAGGATGAAGGCAAAGCACCAACCTCTCAGCAAACTGACAAGGAGAGAAGGACAAAGAAGAACCAAGATTAGGGAGCTTCATCCTCAGCTCCTCAAGATAAAGAGCCTCAAGACAAAGATTCAAGTAATGATTAAGAGTGTTTATGTAACTTGAAATCTTTTGTATTAAAAAGTGTATTAAATTAATGAAAATGAAGTTGAATTATGTATAATTCCTTAATGTTCATTAATCTTTTCTTTGTTGATCATTCTATTTAGCAGATAAAACTCAACAGGTCGAGGATTTTGATGTTGGTCCCCTTCAGCAAATTAAGACTCAGCTCATAATGATTCTTGATTTGTAAGGGATTGTAAGAAGATCTGTGAGTTACACACCTAAAGAGGGGGAGATTATTCATGACTTAACCGACTAACAGCTTGCAAATATGTTCAGACTGAATCGAGATGAGATTGTGAAAGATGCTCCTGAAGTTGATGTCGTAAACGATGAGGAGCTACAAGGAGTTGATGAGATTGAGATTGAGAATATAACGTCTGATCACTATCCTCAGTACACTGATTTTAATGGAGAGACTATCCCGGATTTGGGTAAAACTTTTGTAAGTGGAGATTTTGACAAGGTAGATGAGAATGTGACATCCGGTGATTTTCCGTTAGCAAACTCCGTTAATTCCGTTAAGTTTCAAGTACACGCGTCGTAAGCACATACTAGTTTTCGTTTGATGTTGGTGACCTAATAATAATTAATAATGTTAATTTAATAATAATCTACTTGATTAGATGATTATTGTGTTATGCATATGTGCTTACGCGATTTAAAGACTATTCGGGAATTTTATCGCGTAACGCGGAAACGCACGTGTTATTTCGTATGTCTTGTGCTTTTATAAAATAAAATATCTAAGGGTTACCATTAGTTTAGATTTTAATATTATTAAGTTAAAAACACATTACAAATAGTTAAAAACTTAATTTTTATAAAAACAACAAAATGCAAGTTTTAGGGGGGGTAATCTTGTAAAATTGATTAAAACAAAACACCACAACCCAACCCTTTCCCCCATGACCGACCTGCAGCCCCTCTCCCTCTATTAACTGCGTTTTTCAGCCTTCAACCCTCAAATCTTCATGGTTTTGATCGATTCCAAGCAATAGAACGCGATTTGGATCTTCATTAACAAGTATACAGATGAATTGAAGGTTAGTTTTGATGTTTTTGTGGGATTCTTGATATGGCCGAAGCTATAGCTGCGAAATTGGGGTTCTTGGGGCTGAAATTTTGATGTTTTGATGATGTTAACATGTTAGTTAGGTTGTATGTATGTTGTTTAAGGTTGATTATGCAACAAAACTACACTTTGATTGATTGATTATGAAACTTGATGAACATGAACCCTAATTCGAAAAAATTGGGGCTTTTATGGAATTGATTGTTGTTTGATATTGTTAGGATGTTAATTAGTTAGTATGAATGCTAGGAAACATGAATCATGCAAGAAATTGGTGAATTGAGAACTTTGTTCATAGGTTACTAAAAATAGTAACTTTTGTGTATGAACTTGATAATTCAAGTATGAATTGGTGTTATTAGGGTGTTAATGATGTTGTATGAACACTGGGATTATGATATGAATGCTAGATTATTGCTATGAATACTAGAAATCTTAGGTTGGATATTGTTGTTCATGTCTTGCCAAAAGTGGAAACTTTTTATATATGGATGAATGAATCATGCTAGTTTGAGGTTGTTGATCATGCTTGGATATTGTTATGAGCTTGAAATAGTATATTATTGATGAATTGTATGTACCTTGGGTGTTTAGTAGATTTTGGGATGAACTTTCCCAAAAGGGAAACTTTATTGTGCATGAACCTTGCATATTGGGAATTGGACTTATTCATGGCTTTAGGATCATATTAGAATGATTGTTATGGATGTCTAAAGTGGTAGAATCTGTTAATTGGGTTGTATGGAATGTTTATTTGGTTATTGGGTGATTTATGCACTTTGATGGTCATGTATGGTTTGGTATGTTGATTAGTAACTAGGACATCATGTTTGGGACTGGAATTGATCATATTAATGTATGTTGCATGTATTGGGCATCTTGTATTTGTTGAGGATAGTATGGATGACTTTTTCGTAGATTATCTGTTTTGACCCATATGTGCTAACTCATGGTAATAGGTCATATAAGTAGGTTATGCATGATCTAACCTGTTATATGATACACTAGTTGTATTATGAACACACTGAGTATGCTAGATGCTAAGAACTTACATGACTTGTATGATATGTGCTCATGTTGTTTAAATGGTTTATAACACATAATGTCACCAACGGGTCAAACGGGTCAACTGGGTCAAACATATCTATTCTTCTAAAACCTTGAGTCCTTGGTTATAGTGCACTTAGGGTTTCTCATATTCTCTGTTTACACATACTCATGTACTTACATGATCTAGGTAACCTCTGAGGGTTGACTGTTCACTTTGTCTTTCAAGTAAACTCTAGTACACAATACGCGTATCAGGTGAGTTCATGCCCCACTGTTTTACTAAATCTCTTTTGGAGGAGATAGCATACTGGTAATGTTACAAACGCTTTTTATATTTAAGATATATATGATATTAATATAGTGCTGTTTACCATGATAAAGTCCTCACACTTTCGAATTGTTAATATTGAATAGCGGGGAAACTTGGGTAGTACTACTGGGTCTGACGAGCCCCACCTGTGTGACTCGAGGTCAACCGGGTGCAATTTGTCCTATGTACATTTGTCATGATATGGTAAAGTCGTGACAGGAGGCAAACATAACACAGTCAACTTCATTTACGAAATCACTATGTATTAATATCAGTTTGTTAATGGACTAGCTATCTATTACAATACACATGCTTATGTATATTACGATTGTTAAACTGTTATGTTTAAACGCAAACTCTTGAACTCACCAACCATTGTGTTGACTTTTAGTATGCTATTCTCAGGTCGTTAATCCGGATTGCCAGTAGGAGCACTGCACGAGTCAAGCATACATCCTAACACTTAAACAATGATACATTTGTTTACCTTTACATTTTGGGTTTTAAACAGTTGGTTGGCGCATGTTTTGCCATTTTATACATTTTTATATTTTGGGTTTATTTTATTACTATACGCTTCCGCATGATTTTTAAAGTTTGAACTCTGGTTTGGTTTGTTATGTTAAACGTAGCATATAGAGTCGTTCTGAGTAACTATTGACTGTGATCCTGGTTTGTTCACACGCCTCGCGGTAAAACTCTGCACGTGGATTTTGAGGGTGTGAAAGATTGGTATCAGAGCCATTGGTTATAGAGAACTAGGTTGCATACACACTAGACTATAACTGCACACAGTTAGTTAGTTACTTGTTCCTGATTTTTCTACTGTATACTCATTGGCATACACAAATCACACTCTCTACAGCATGGCATCTTCATCGAGAGCACCTGGTAAACGACCAGCATTACCCACCCGATCAGAGTCCCCACCTCCGGGACCAGCACCCGACGATGGACTTGACTGACCTCGTTTGGACTACCCACAAGGAGAGTTTGACTGGGATCAACCGTTTGTGTCACCTGAATGCTACCCTCCGCGAGACTGGAGTTTCTACCCTGAGTTCGTAGATCACCTCATGTATAGGGAACGTGTACCAACACCGAGACCTAGAACTAGGACCAACACTGAGCAACCATTACCTTCACTTCCACGGACGATACAGTCCAACGAACAGGTGATTGCTGCATTGGTGGCAGCACTGGACACGGAACAACACCGGGTCCGGCAACTCACGAGCGATGTTTGTACACTACAGCACGACATAGTTGAACGATTCTATTCTACTTCCTTTAAACGATTTGGACTATGTAGCGTTTCTTTATTTTGGAACCTATGTGGGAAGAGTTGTTTCCCCACCCGAACAACAAACTCAAATTTTGACATTGATAAATAATTTGTGACTCACTTGCAAATTTATTTACCTTTGGTCATTATTTTTGTTATAAATGTTGTGGTGATGACGAGTTCATTACTTTCTTATTGTTTACTATACTTCAATGAGTAACCTCAAACAGCGGTTTGTTCAATTGATATTACTCATTATTGTATTTGTGAATGTAAGGTGAATAATGGATGCCCGAGGACGTAGACGTGGCCGAGGACGCAGGCGTGGACGTGGCGCCGGTGACCAAGGTGCCGGTGACCAAGACGCCGGTACTATTAATATGACCCCTGTGGAATTGGCTGCTCTAATAAATGCACAAGTCCAGGCAGTGGTAGCTGCTGCTCAAGTAGGACAGCCAATAGGACCGCCAACGTGTACCTACAAGTCCTTTATGGACTGCAAGCCTCACACCTACAGTGGAACCGAGGGAGTTGTAGGGTTGGTAAGGTGGTTTGAGAAGACGGATTCTGTATTCTCAAAGTGTAACTGTCCACCTGCTGACCAGGTGAAATACGCTACCGGGACGTTAGATGGTGCTGCATTGTCTTGGTGGAATGCTCAAGTGCAGATGCTAGGGCAAGCCATGGCAAATGAACTCCCGTGGAATGAGTTTAAAGATATGATGACCGAGGAATACTGTCCTCAAAGCGAAGTCCAAAAGCTGGAAATGGAATTTTGGCAGCTGAAAATGCAAGGTTCAGAGATCGAGGCTTATACCACAAGAACTCATGAGCTGGCCACCCTATGTCCAGGAATGGCAAACGAGATGCACAAGCGAGTGGAACACTACATCCGGGGATTGGTGCCAGAGATTAGGAGTATGGTGACTTCCTCCAACCCGGCTACTATCCAGCAAGCTATCCACCTAGCCCACTAACTAACTGATGAAGCGGTGGAGCAAGGACGGTTACCAAAACAGGGCGTTGTGGCGAGCGTGCCCGACAACAAGAGGAAGTGGGATGCCTCCAACACCAACACCAACAACAATAGAGCATCATCGTCTGGTGGTCAACATCAATATCAACAACAACCACCGCAACAACAACAAAGGAGGTTCGACAACAATCGTAATTTCAGCCAGTCAGCCTCGAACAATCAAGGACCGAGCGGTTACGGTGGTAAACAACCGAGGTGTATGCGGTGCAACTATCATCATGTTAGAAGATGTGACAATTACAAGTGTCAGCGATGTGGCAAAATGGGACATTTGGCCAAGGATTGCCGTGGTGATTTGGTTAGGAAGCCACAGCAACCTTATGAGACTCCAAAGGGTTGCTTTGAGTGTGGGAAGGAAGGGCATTACAGGCGAAACTGCCCGCAGCTGAGGAAAAATGGTAATGGCAATGGCCAAAACAACAACAATCAAGGCAACAACAACAATAATGATGGAAACGGTGGTAACAATAATGGAGCCAAAGGGAGAGCCTTCGTCATTGGCTCAGGTGAGGCTCTAAATGACCCTACTACTGTTACTGGTAGGTTTCCTGCCAATGGATGTTTTGCTACGGTACTGTTTGATACTGGAGCCGATAGGAGTTTCATATCCTTAAAGTTCTGTAGTCATCTAAGTGATATCCCTTCTGCCTTAGAATCCAAATATACGGTAGAATTGGCCGACGGTAAACAAATCCATGTAACACACATCCTTAGAGATTGTAAGATAGAACTCGCTGGTCATACTTCCGCTATAGATCTTATGCCTGTTACACTAGGAAGTTTTGACGTTGTGGTAGGCATGGATTGGCTCTCTGATAAGCAAGCGGGAGTCATATGTCACGAGAAAATCATACGAATCCCCGTGAGTGACGAAATCCTTACAGTCCGAGGAGATAGGAGTGGTGCAGTGATGGGCATTATCTCTTACATGAAAGCACAAAAGTTATTGTGAAAAGGCCGTTTGGCTATTCTGGAACTCGTCACCGATAAGCAACCAGAGGAAAGAAAAATAGAAAACATCCCCGTGGTACGAGATTTTCCAGAGGTGTTTCCAGAGGATCTTCCTGGATTACCACCTCATCGTCAAGTGGAATTTCAAATTGAACTGACTCCCGGTGCAGCCCCGATTGCTAGAGCACCTTATCGATTAGCACCGAACGAACTACAGGAGTTGTCAACACAACTTTAGGAGCTTTTAGATAAGGGCTTTATCCGACCTAGCACATCACCATGGGGAGCCCCTGTTCTCTTTGTTAAGAAGAAAGATGGCACGTTTCGAATGTGCATCGATTATAGAGAGTTAAACAAAGTCACAGTCAAGAACCGATACGCTCTACCTCGTATCGACGATTTGTTTGATCAGCTTCAGGGATCAAGCTATTATTCGAAGATCGACTTGAGATCTGGTTATCATCAACTCAGAGTCCGTGAGGAAGACATTTCCAAAACCGCATTCCGTACTCGTTATGGTCATTACGAGTTCTTGGTCATGCCTTTTGGGTTGACTAATGCACCTGCGGTGTTCATGGATCTCATGAATCGCGTGTGCAAACCCTATCTCGACCAGTTTGTTATTGTGTTTATCGATGACATACTGATATACTCTAAGACCAAGGAGGACCATGAGGAGCATCTACGATTAATCTTAGAACTACTGAAGAATGAGCAACTGTACGCCAAATTCTCTAAGTGTGACTTTTGGATACGCGAAGTGCAGTTCCTAGGTCATATCGTTAATGAGAAGGGGATACATGTTGATCCTGCCAAGATTGTGGCGATAAAGAATTGGGCTATACCCAAGACACCGAGTGAGATAAAGCAATTTCTGGGATTAGCAGGATATTACCGACGATTCATAGAGGGATTTTCTAAGATTGCACAACCTCTCACAGCCTTGACCCACAAAGGAACGACATACAAATGGGGTGAAAGTCAAGAGGCGGCTTTTCAGCTATTAAAACAGAAACTCTGTAGTGCACCGATATAGGCACTGCCAGAGGGGACAGATGATTTCGTGGTGTATTGTGACGCATCCATTCAAGGATTGGGTTGTGTCCTGATGCAACGCGACAAAGTGATAGCTTACGCCTCGAGACAACTGAAGGTTCACGAGAGGAACTATACCACCCATGACCTGGAATTGGGTGCAGTAGTTTTTGCCTTGAAGATTTGGAGACATTACTTGTATGGTACCAAATGCACTATCTACACCGATCACAAGAGTCTTCGGCATATCTTTGAGCAAAAGGAGTTAAATATGAGGCAACGACGTTGGGTGGAACTTCTGAATGATTATGATTGCGCTATCAAGTATCATCCTGGAAAGGCGAACGTAGTTGCCGATGCCTTAAGCAGGAAGGAAACAGCTAAACCCAGGCGGGTGCGAGCCTTGCAGCTTACAATTAGTACTCAACTACCCGAACAAGTTAAGGAAGCACAGATAGAAGCCTTGAAAGAGGAAAATATTGGTTCTGAGTCATTACGGGGAATGGATAAGCAATTTGTAGTGAAAGAGGATGGAATTCGGTACTTCATGGATAGACTTTGGGTGCCTGTCTATGGAAATCCGAGGGATTTGGTTATGAACGAGGCACACAAGTCTAAATACTCTATACATCCTGGATCTGACAAGATGTATCATGATCTAAAGGCGCACTATTGGTGGCCTAACATGAAGGCGGACGTAGCTACACATGTGAGCAAGTGTTTGACCTGTTCGAAGATAAAAGTGGAATACCAAAAACCATCTGGACTGTTACAATAACCCGAGATACCAATGTGGAAATGGGAAAAAATTTCTATGGATTTTATCACGAAATTACCCCGGACTAGTACTGGTTGTGACACAATCTGGGTTACTGTGGACTGGTTGACGAAGTCCGCTCACTTCCTTGCAATCAAGGAAACGGATAAGATGGAGAAACTAACCCGACTGTATCTTAAAGAAATCGTTTCGAGACACGGTGTACCGATCTCAATTATTTTTGACCGTGACGCTCGCTTCACGTCACACTTCTGGCAATCACTACAAAAATCCCTAGGTACACGATTGGATATGAGTACTGCTTATCATCCACAGATGGACTGCCAGAGTGAGCGTACCATACAGACTTTGGAGGATATGCTACGTGCTTGTGTGATTGATTTCGGGAACAACTGGGAAGTTCACCTACCCTTGGTGGAATTTTCCTACAATAACAGTTATCACACCAGCATACAGGCAGCACCTTTCTAGGATTTGTATGGAAGAAAGTGTCGATCACCAGTTTGCTGGGCTGAAATTGGTGATAGTCAACTAACGGGTCCCGAGCTAATACATGAAACCACTGAGAAGATTGTGCAGATACGGAATCGTATGACTGCAGCGCGAGATAGACAGAAAAGTTATGCTGACAAGAGACGGAAACCACTAGAGTTTCAAATTGGTGACAAAGTCTTATTGAAAGTCTCACCGTGGAAAGGCATAGTTCAATTTGGCAAGCGAGGAAAGCTAAATCCGAGGTATGTTGGACCATTTGAGATATTGGAAAGAATAGGTCCAGTGGCTTATCGACTAGCCTTACCTGATTCACTGAGTGGAGTCCATGATGTGTTTCACGTTTCAAATCTGAAGAAGTGTTTGTCTGATAAAACACTAATTGTACCACTAGAAGATGTTCAAGTGGATGAAAAATTACGCTTTATCGAAGAACCAGTCGAGGTGATGGATCGTGAGGTGAAAACACTTAAGCAAAGCAAGATACCCATAGTCAAAGTTCGTTGGAACTTGCGACGTGGACCGGAATTCATGTGGGAACGTGAGGATCAAATGAAGCTTAAGTACCCTCAATTGTTCGAGATGCCTGCAGACAAAGGTATTGATTTAAATTTCGGGATGAAATTTCTTTCAACATGGGGATGATGTGACAACTCATCCAAAACTCACTCGATTTCGATTTCTGCGTGACAATGCAGTAGACCAGTGATGGAACACTCTCACCGTGTGATGGAACACTCTCACCATGTAACGCAATTTTCGGGACGAAAATTCTTTCAACATGGGGATAATGTGACATCCGGTGATTTTCCGTTAGCAAACTCCGTTAGTTCCGTTAAGTTTCACGTACACGCGTCGTAAGCACACACTAGTTGTCGTTTGACGTTGGTGACCTAATAATAATTAATAATGTTAATTTAATAATAATCTACTTGATTAGATGATTATTGTGTTATGCTTATGTGTTTACGCGATTTAAAGACTATTCGGGAATTTTATCGCGTAACGCGGAAACGCGCGTGTTATTTCGTATGTCTTGTGTTTTTACAAAATAAAATATCTAAGGGTTACCACTAGTTTAGATTTTAATATTATTAAGTTAAAAACACATTACAAATAGTTAAAAACTTAATTATTAAAAAAACAACAAAATGCAAGTTTTAGAGGGGTAATCTTGTAAAATTGATTAAAACAAAACACCACAACCCAACCCTTTCCCCCATGACCGACCTGCAGCCCCTCTCCCTCTATTCTCTGCGTTTTTCAGCCTTCAACCCTCAAATCTTCTTGGTTTTGATCGATTCCAAGCAATAGAACGCGATTTGGATCTTCATTAACAAGTATACACGTGAATTGAAGGTTAGTTTTGATGTTTTTGTGGGATTCTTGATATGGCCGAAGCTATAGCTGTGAAATTGGGGTTCTTGGGGCTGAAATTTTGATGTTTTGATGATGTTAACATGTTAGTTAGGTTGTATGTATGTTGTTTAAGGTTGATTATGCAACAAAACTACACTTTGATTGATTGATTATGAAACTTGATGAACATGAACCCTAATTCGAAAAAATTGGGGCTTTTATGGAATTGATTGTTGTTTGATATTGTTAGGATGTTAATTAGTTAGTATGAATGCTAGGAAACATGAATCATGCAAGAAATTGGTGAATTGAGAACTTTGTTCATAGGTTACTAAAAATAGTAACTTTTGTGTATGAACTTGATAATTCAAGTATGAATTGGTGTTATTAGGGTGTTAATGATGTTGTATGAACATTGGGATTATGATATGAATGCTAGATTATTGCTATGAATACTAGAAATCTTAGGTTGGATATTGTTGTTCATGTCTTGCCAAAAGTGGAAACTTTTTATATATGGATGAATGAATCATGCTAGTTTGAGGTTGTTGATCATGCTTGGATATTGTTATGAGCTTGAAATAGTATATTATTGATGAATTGTATGCACCTTGGGTGTTTAGTAGATTTTGGGATGAACTTTCCCAAAAGGGAAACTTTATTGTGCATGAACCTTGGATATTGGGAATTGGACTTATTCATGGCTTTAGGATCATATTAGAATGATTGTTATGGATGTCTAAAGTGGTAGAATCTGTTAATTGGGTTGTATGGAATGTTTATTTGGTTATTGGGTGATTTATGCACTTTGATGGTCATGTATGGTTTGGTATGTTGATTAGTAACTAGGACATCATGTTTGGGACTGGAATTGATCATATTAATGTATGTTGCATGTATTGGGCATCTTGTATTTGTTGATAGTATGGATGACTTTTTGGTAGATTATCTGTTTTGACCCATATGTGCTAACTCATGGTAATAGGTCATATAAGTAGGTTATGCATGATCTAACCTGTTATATGATACACTAGTTGTATTATGAACACACTGAGTATGCTAGATGCTAAGAACTTACATGACTTGTATGATATGTGCTCATGTTTGTTTAAATGGTTTACAACACATAATGTCACCAACGGGTCAAACGGGTCAACTGGGTCAAACATATCTATTCTTCTAAAACCTTGAGTCCTTGGTTATAGTGCACTTAGGGTTTCTCATATTCTCTGTTTACACATACTCATGTACTTACATGATCTAGGTAACCTCTGAGGGTTGACTGTTCACTTTGTCTTTCAAGTAAACTCTAGTACACAATACGCGTATCAGGTGAGTTCATGCCCCACTGTTTTACTAAATCTCTTTTGGGGGAGATAGCATACTGGTAATGTTACAAACGCTTTTTATATTTAAGATGTGTATGATATTAATATAGTGCTATTTTCCATGATAAAGTCCTCACACTTTCAAATTGTTAATATTGAATAGCGGGGAAACTTGGGTAGTACTACTGGGTCTGACGAGCCCCACATGGGTGACTCGAGGTCAACCGGGTGCAATTTATCCTATGTACATTTGTCACGATATGGTAAAGTCGTGACAGGAGGCAAACATAAAACAGTCAGCTTCAATTGCGAAATCACTATGTATTAATATCTATTTGTTAATGGACTAGCTATCTATTACAATACACATGCTTATGTATATCACGATTGTTAAACTGTTATGTTTAAACGTAAACTCTTGAACTCACCAACCATTGTGTTGACTTTTAGTATGCTATTCTCAGGTCGTTAATCCGGATTGCCAGTAGGAGCACTGCACGAGTCAAGCATGCATCCTAACACTTAAACAATGATACATTTGTTTATCTTTACATTTTTGGTTTTAAACAGTTGGTTGGCGCATGTTTTGCCATTTTATACATTTTTATATTTTGGGTTTGTTTTATTACTATACGCTTCCGTATGATTTTTAAAGTTTGAACTCTGGTTTGGTTTGTTATGTTAAACGTAGCATATAGAGTCGTTCTGAGTAACTATTGACTGTGATCCTGGTTTGTTCACACGCCTCGCGGTAAAACTCCGCACGTGGATTTTGAGGGTGTGACAGAGAAGGTTAGGGAGAAGGAAGATATAGAAAGTAAAGCTCAGGCTGATGATACTGATGTGGCTTAAAGGAAGGTAGAATGGATTGCCTGTCTATCTAAGATGGAGAGTCAAAGAAAGCTACCTAAGCAGAATGCCTATACTAAGCTGTATAAAGTGAAAAGGCATTAGAAAGTATCTGGCATGATCATCAGCTGGGCATATTTTGAGGATCTAAACATATATGTTGTAAAGAGGGAGAAGGGGATTGAGTATTACAAACATCCACATGATCTGAAGACTCTCCCTAGTTTTGAGCTGAACAGACTAGCATGCCTAAACCTGCTATATGCAAACCCAGGAAAGATGTCGGGTTGGTTTGAAAAGGCACTGAACAAAGAGTACCACATGAGATGGGTGAGCTTCAAACCTCAACAACCAAGGAGGGTTGTTAGCAAAACTGAAGTTGATCCTATCTCTGGTAGACAGAAGGTGGTGTTGAAGTGGAGACCTCTAAGAATAATGTCAAAGATTCCATTAAGGGAAATGCCACAGGACTTCACACCTCATTTTAAATGGTGGTATTATGATTGGAGGATGGGCGAAGCAGTTATTGTGCTAAACCGAGATGGAAAGATTGAGACGATTAGGGTATTTGACCTGATGTGGGTTATCAACTTATCGGCAGACGATGTCTATACTCTATACAAGTGGCCACTATTCTATGATACACAAGATATTGTACAAGCTCTACAATTTCAGCACGCGATCAGACTCTGTTTTGCATTTGAGATTCATGCTGGAGTCTCAAAAGAGGAGAAGTACAAAAAGTTTGAAGTGCATGTGAAGAATGTGAGACAATAGAGTAAACTAGGTCCAAGGGGGAGTTTGTTGATACATGATTTCCCTAGTTTATTGTACTTAAACGTTTATGTCTTTCATTTCTTACATATGTGTAATCCAAGGGTATTATTGTAATATGATATATGTTTGGATGTCTATTTACTATTGATTATATTGTATTCTTATAACGTTTATTACTACATACTTGACGGAACATTATATATAGGTTTGTAGTAGTTATTCATAGTTCTGAGTTAATAATGACTCAGAAATATGTTTGACTTAGTCTTGTGGTCATTCATGCTAATGGACCATGCTTATGGACCAGTCGCATGACTGAACCAGGTGAGTGGATCAGTCGCAAGACTGAGTCATAAGACTGGCTCAGTCGCACGACTGAACTATTCGTAGAGTTCAGTTATGCTTATCAATCGCTTGATTCAGTCTCACGACTGAACCATGCTAATGGCTCAGTCGTACGACTGTACACTGCAACCTATAAATACCACGTAATTCATGGAAAACCAAAAACACTTCGAATATTATTATACCCTAGCCGTCCAGAGCGTCCCACTTCGTCTATCCAACTTCATAGTTCGTTCATGATTGATTTCTACTCGTTCGTAACGTTGTTTAATCGTTAGATCGATTAGGTTGTTGTTCTCACTGATTGGATCGCCAATCAAATAGGATTCCACACTATTTGATTTGGTTTCACGTTGAATCACATAGTACTCCGTACGTACATTGTCCTAACAAAAAATACAACTTCATGCGCACAAACAATGCTCATGCGCCTAAACATTTTACATAGTATATAAACAACACTTCTCATTTTTCATTCATTCACACTCTCAAAACCCCTGAACTCAGTCGACTCTTGGTTTCACTTCATTACATTCATCTTAATTTTTTATCCTGATATATTATGATCGATAGATTGCGCATTTGATTGTAAACGTAAGTTCATAATCAAAATCATTCTATTTCAAGTATATGATTCACAATCAATTGGGTGTTTCAAAGCTATTTAGGCGTTTCGAACCCTAAATTCTCTGAAAATCTGAATTTTGTGCAATAAAATGGAACTAAGAACTAAAATTGATTATTCATTGTTAGTGTACACTTGATTTCGAACATTTTGACATACAGAACTTTGAATTCCATGAACATTGATCGGATGATGTTCTTCATCAGTCGATTGATGAAGATGAACAGTCATGAATTTTAAATTTTTTTAATTAAAAATAAGAAATTCATTAAAATTCAATTGTTTAATATTTTTGATAAAGTTTTAATTGAATTAGTGTGTTATAAAACAAATATACAACAACTTGTATATACCATGACTTGGACAGAATTTCTTTAATTATTAGAAAAGTCTAAGTACAAGTTGATGTAAAAAAATTTTTAATTTTTAAAACATAATAATTTATTAAAATTTTAATCAAAATTTGTAAAATTCAAAGTGTTTAAAAATTAAAGTGTCTAAAGTTCTTGTTTTCATTTGTGCAGATGGATGGTTTAAAATTTGAGCCAAAACATAATATTGCTGCTCTGCTGTATAAGGATGATCAAGATGCAGTTTCTTCTGAAGAGATGATTATCTCTCTTGAAGACCAAGTATGTATATGCTATGTGTTACCAGCCTATGATTTACTCAAGATTGATCAACAAATTCTGGAACACAGCCTTAGTGGAAATAGATGATGATGGAAGGAAGGTTGTGAGAGGATTTGTTACCAATGACAGAATGATAGAAGTATCAGAAGAGTCTGTCAGAATTGCTCTAAGATTAGGAAATAGTGATCTAGAAGACATGTCCGAGCTGTCTTTTAATGAATGTAGAAACACATTCATGGAAATGGGTCATCCTGATCATATTCCTAAGAAGCAATTCTTCAGAGCAAGAGTTTATAATCATTGGAAGCTTTTATGCTACATCTTTCAACATTGCATGTCCAAAAGGATGCTGGTGGAATTCATTTCCAGTGGATATTGCATCCCCAATAGTAGCTATTGCTACTAATAGTAGATTTAATATGGCCAAGTGGATTCTAAATGGATTTATTTTCAATTTGGAGAAAGGAATCAGGAACAAGTACCTGATGTATCCAAGGTTCCTGCAAATGATTATAAATGAAGAATATCCAGATTTCCATATTTATGGTGTTGGAGGTGATATCTTAGAACTTGAACATATGACTGAGATATCATATAAGAGATTGGCCATGATCACAGGTGCTCCAAATGTACCTATGTTTCAATATATGAGGGATGTTGCTAATGATGATATGGATACCAACATAGATCATTTCCACTTAATAGCAGGTGAACCAGTGGATCCTGCAGATCTAGTTGATGAAGTTCCTCAAGTCAAATCTGATGATGATGATGAAGACAATGATGAAGGTGATGATGATAATGATGACAATTATGAAGATCTTGATGAAGGTAATGATAGTTCTAGCAGTGATGATGATGATGCTGGTGATGATACTGCTGGAGTTAATTATTCTGATAGTAGTGAGAAGACTGATTCTAATCATGGTGCTGAGGCACATGATACTGATGAAGGAACATCTGCTGGAATGATTCATGATGCAGATATGACTGAAGCTCAAGTGAATGAGGAAATAGATGTTAATGCTCATAGAGAAGATGTTCAAAATCAAACTTTTGATTTTGATTTCATAGATGCCATAATTTCTGAGCCTGTATTCCAAAGCTCAACTCCGATAGAAGCTGAGGAAATTCTAGTTGTTATAGCACACAGTGGGTCTGTACAAACTGATGACACTATTGATGTGGATGAGCTTGAAAAGTTGAAAGAAACTAATATGGCTCAAGAAAAGACAATTGCTGATTTAACAGAAGAGAATTTGAAGCTTAAAGAAGTTGTCAAAAGAAAGATGTTGAGATTGAAGCACTTATTAAAGAGAAATATGAGAATTTAAACCTTTGAGGTGATGATAAGAGACTATGACTTAATGGAGGAAAAATTAAGAAGTTAACTAAAGAACATGAGGCTATGAAAGAGGAGTTAGCAAAACTTAAAGATAATCAAAAGTCTAATTCTCCTGAGTTGGTAATTGTATCTGAAATCAATCCAGTTGATATTGAGAAAACTCCTGAAGTTGACAAAGGAAAAAGAAAGATTCATGAGGTAGAAGAGTCAGTGTTACCTAAATCCTCCTCAAAAGTTCAAAAGATAATTCAAAGTCAAGAAGAAGAAGAGCAATATGTTCAAGAAAAGATTGGTGCTCTTAAGGATATTGAAGATGAGTTTGGAGGTATGATAAAGTTCTTGAAGATGAAGATATTGATGAAGCTAACTTTTAACAGAACTTCTCACAAGTTGAAACAATTCAAGATGATATTCCAGTTGACTTTGAAGATAGATACAATTATTTGATAAGGATGAAGTATAATAGAGTCTTTTTGGATGGTCTTTTTGTATCACAAATCAATGAAGAATTTGAAAAGTGTATCTCTACTGAGTCTCTGGCTCTAGTAGATCCTAATGAGATAGTGGTTGAACATGGTGAATGGAATCTTCTACAACAGAGTATTAATGTTAAGGAGATGCCATCATCAGAATTGTACTATCCAGATCCAGAAGATATGAATGTTGTAGCTTTGAGTTTTTGGTTACAAGCAAGGAACTATCCGTGGAAAAGACTCAAAAGACTTCAAGCTGAATCTCTAAGGAATCTTGTCAGAAGCTTTCAAGAAACTGAAAAGCAATCAAACAAGATGATTGTAGTAGACATTGATAATCCTCAATACTTAGATATTACTAAGAGGACAAGAATGTTGAAACCATAAGAGATCAAGTCGATGGCTAAAAAGACAAACGTGTATGAAAGAAGAAAAGAACTGATGATGATGTTTCCTGAATCATAGAAGCAAGCTTATAAAGTTTCTCTAGATCAAAAACAACTATTTCACAAAGCTCGACCGACTGGTGACTTGGTTAGGAACGTATTGCAGAAAGGACAATCGATTTCTGAGCTGTTAAATGCTATGATTGCTCCTGATTCTACAAACCAAGTAAAGATCGTAGCATGGAAGTACGATGAAGTAGTTGATGCCTCTTTGATTAAGCGTGTGAATGTTGTTTGTGATGTATATCATTTTTACTCAAGCATAATGAAGCTCCCTGTTCAAGACCTAAAAGAGTTGAATAAACTGCCTTTGATCAACCCGACTGGTGCAGAAAGAGGGGAAATGTTTGCTGAGCTTCTTTACTGAGGGATCACATGAGCTAGTTCATTTCTGGAAACTAGATGTTCACAAGAAGACAAGGAATATTTCTCTACTTTGAAAAAGAAGAGGAAGTTTCAAGGAAATAAATCGGAAGATGAACACTTCTTGAGAGAATTCTGCGATAAATATTTTGAGAAGGTGACCACTCTAGGATTGAAAGTAACAAAGGGACTCAAAAGTCTAAACCAATCCTGAGATGGTTCTACAATACAGAAACATTTGAGTTTAAATTGGTCTATAATCTCAAGAATTGGGATGAGGACATGATCACTCTATTTGGTGTATTTGAGCTTAAATTGTTACATCCAAGCTATATTTCATTCCTATCAGTCCAAAAGTTTGAATGAGTATTTCCTGAAATTGCTTAGAATGATAAGAAATATTTTCTCTCAATAATCAAAGTCATAAATGCAGCGATGGAGAGAATATCTTTAAGAAAAGCTTTAGCGTATGCTAATATTGTCAAGAAGGACATAAAGGAGATTGAATTTATGAGGATACCGAGCAAGGGAGTGTTTGAGGTATACTCAAAAGGAAGTTCAAAACCTATTGAGCTGCATGCCAATATTGACATTACAGGCCTATTGAAAGATACACTAGACGTTATGAATAGAATGGAGATAAAGACGAATGAGGCAAAGCCTGAACAAGGTATTTTAGCAAGTAAATTCAAGTTTGCCATTGCTAAGGTCTTGAAGGAACAAGAACTATATAAGGAAAAGCCCATGTTCAAGATTAAAGAAGAACCTAAGGATTTCTTTAAAGTTTAAAGATAGAAGAAGAGAAGACAGAAGACAAAAGAAGAGAAGTCAAGAAGACTGAAGATGATAGAAGACTGAAGAAAAGAGAAGACAAAGGATGAAGAGAAGAATGCAGGATAAAGAAAGAAAAGACAAAGCTGAGAAGATAGAAGATTTTGAAGACTGAAGACCATGTAAATCTTAGGAGGAGTATTGTTAGTACTTCTTAAAGATTAACATGTTGTCTTTATTTGTCTTTGTATAAGTTTTGTCATAGTATAGGGACTAGTTTTGTAAATAATAGTTCCTTTGTTTATTGGTAGTATAAATAGCTTAGACTTGTGTAGGTTTAGAGACTTAGAACGAACTGCTACTTACACTTTTAATTGTCTTTGCTATTATCAATAAAATTCTATGAATTTTTATTGATTTGATTATAGTGTTTGTAATTGATTGAATTGCTTTCTAATATCATCATAGATCTATACATTTGATCCTGTCAAACTTTGGTAAATTTTGTTGGTATTTAAATAGATTTCGCTTTAGTGTTATTCGACAATTTATTATATAAAACAGCAGGTAAATTTATTAAAAATAAAAAAATATTTAAAAAGCAGCTAAATTTATGACATGCATTGCCATACAAATTACAAAGATGACACGCGCATGTGCGTCAACTACTCAATTATGACTACCCCTTTCTTGACGCGCATTGCGGTCATCTATTGACCGTCATAAACTGTGTGTCATCTTCCGCGCGTCATAAGAAGATGACGGGCGGATGCGTGTCATTGTTCATTTATGACTGCCCCTTTCTTGATGCGCAATTGCACGTCATCTATTGTAGTTTTTCTAGTAGTGTGTGAAGAAATAACAGGTTGTTGATTTGTAATCATGTGATAAACGAATTAAGCAAGTTGCATAAAAGTTGGCATCTTAAACTTACAAGTTGTTTTTAATTCTAGTCTTAAATTGATTCATGAATCAACTTGTTTATTTTATTACAACAAACGTAACTTATTTAATTAAGCAAGTTAAACATGTCAACCCAAACATAAAATTTTCTTGTAAGCTTTGTATATTGGTTTTAAATTCATAAGCCACGAAATACATGATGATACAATGATTTAAAACATTTGAATCCTTCCATCTTGAACACATTTGCAAGAAAATGGAGTACTGATAAGGTTTTAAAGAACTACGACCTTTGAAGGTTAGTTATTGCCAGACAAGTTTAGTGTAATGGATGAGAAACAAAAAGTTCATCTAAATGTATAAACACCAAGCAATGACTTCAAGAAAGGTGTTGGCATATAACCCATTTCCTTGTCAAACTAATTATCAATATTCTCAGAACAGGATCAGACAGTGAACCGATCGTCTTACTTGTTCACTAGTCAGATCGATTTTAAAAACCGGATGATGTCATAATTAAAAATAAATAAATATTTATATATTTGTAACACCCAGATATTTAAGAAGTTGTAAAAAGAAGAATCAAAGTGGAAAATACGATTTAACCCAAGTTGAGGGGTTAAATGTGTCAAAAGTACAAAATAATATATTATATTTTGTACAAAAGGAGTATGGCCGCCCATACACCTTGCACATCGCCTTTTTGCACTCAGTTTTAGAGAGAGAAAGAGTAGAATTCGAGTTTTTGGAAGAAGAAGAACAAGAAGGCTGAATTCAAGGTAAGAATTTGAAGTTTTAAGTGTTCTTGTTAGGTTTCAGTCTCGGGTTTGTGCTTATACATGTTTGTATGTTCGGGTTGTGTGTTTTGGTGGGTTTTAGGTGTTTGAACTCCTTTTGCATTCGGGTTTGAAGAAGCCTTGCCTGAAAGTTGTTAAAGGTGAGTTCTACAACCCCTTTTAACATGTTTTAACTGATTTTGGGGCTGGAAATACATGTAAATATGTTTTCAGAAAATGGGTGTATATACCCGTATGTGTGTGCGAATGTGTATGAGGGTGGGTGTATATTTTTGGTGAATATGATGTTATGATGATGTTATGAATGTGTTTTGTTGCTTAAAGTGTAAGAACTGAGCTTAGAACATGTTAGAACTAAATTTGGGACTGAGATTGTGTTGATTAGGATGAGTTGGTTGCCCATGCGCCCAAATAGTGGCCCATGCGCCCAACGGTCAAAACTGCCTATGTGTTCCCAGACGTAGAAAGTCCATGCGCCTGAATAGTGCCCGAATGCCTAAATGCCCATGCGCCTAAGTCAGGTCCATACGCCTGAATAGTGCCCATGCGCCCATAAGGCCCATGCGCCTAAGTGTTGATGATTTAAGTGTAAGCTCAGACGCCTACATAGCGGTAAAACGCCCAAACAGGGCTGGAACGCCCAAATAGTTCTCATGCGCCCAAACACTTAGAAAATATTCTGAATTTTTAGGAAAACCAGAATTTTAGGGTTTGACCTTGATTTGACCCATGGGCTATGAATAACCATTTTAAGTATGATTATGTGATGGTCTAGGGTTATAGTATGTATGATTGATGTATGGCATGCATAATGTGTTATCTTTTAATGGTATTCGGACGTATTTATATTATATTATAAAAATATGTTAAATATTATGTTATTACTTTATGTAGTATGACAAATGTATGAAAGAACGTAAAGAATAACGTAACGAAGTGAAAGATAACAGAGATGAAAAGTGAAACGTAACGAAAGGAAGAAAAGGCTTGCAAGAAGAAGGAAAGAATGTTTACAACTCTTTAGGAGTTGATAGCTCAACTGTGTGTTATAACATGCGATTTTAACCCATGAGGGTTCACACACAGGGGGAAACAGTCTAGGTGGCTGAACCCATAGTACGAACAAGATCCTTGTCATTCGACCCCGGGCATTGTGCCATATAGAAATGAGGCTTCGTGCCTGGAATGGTGATTTCGGACAACGGGCTTTATGCCAACAGTAGCGGGGCTTTGTGCCTAGAATTGTGGCTTAAGGCCATGGGCTTCGTGCCAATTAGTAAAGGAACTTTGTGCTCGGAATGGCAGTTTTGGACCGCGATGGGGGAAAAGGCAAACAGGATCTAGAATTAGTACGAAACGAACTAAGTGATAAAGTAGGAAAAGAACGTTAACGAAAGATAATAATAAGGTACGAAACGGGATCCTTGTCATTCGACCTCAGAAATCATGGCTGCGTGTCATGAGGAGGGTAAAGCTCGACAGGATCTAGATAGAAGTGAAAGATAATGAATAATGTATGAAAAGTATGATAAGTACGAAGTATGCGATATGTACAAAATGAACGATGAAGGAAGATAATAAATATTACCTTGTTGTACATATGATGTGTGATTATGTGCGATAGTAAAGAAAATTTTTTAACGAGCGAAAGGTAATATATATTTTATAAAACTAGAACTCACTCAGCAATGCTGACTTTTATGTATTTTCCAGTTGGCAGGTGATTGTTGCTGAGGATGGCACAGGACAGCTACTTGGCATTTTTGGGATGGCATCCATTTGTATAACAATGACGTTTTTGTGATGTAATGTAATTATGATATTTTGTAACAGTTACGAAATTGTATTATTTTGCAAAAGCTGTCATCAATATATGAAATGGTTTTAAGTTATTCCGTTGCGATGTTATAAATAAATGTATGTTGTATGACTTATGTGCAATGAATGACTAACTGTGAGGTGCCCGGGAACGGGGCCTTACAAGTTGGTATCAGAGCCAAAGTTTAAGTGAATTAGGTAAAAAAAATTTCAAAACGTAATCTTAAACTGAAAATAGGACAAAATAGGAAGGGATGCCAATCTGAGTAGCAACGTGCCATCAGTTATTTTTCTTTAATGTTAACTTGTGTTATGTGCTCATGTTATTTGACATGTTTGCCCTTAGTAGATTTAGATACTGATGTAATCAGGATAGGAAATGCTTGGGGTATGAAGAGTAAAGTAAGTGGCTAATCACAACTGGCCACTGTAATTAGAAACTTACTATACTTAACATAAACTGAGCTATTACCTTGAATGACCATGTTAGTGTTTGAATCTTATAATGATTAGAGGATGGCAGGAGGTAGATCATCTAAGGCCTCTAGGGGTGGAGCATTTGGTAGACGTGGTGCTGGACCACAAGTCAAGAGAGGAAGGCCTAGAGCTGAAGAAGTGGCTCATGAAGAGCCTGAGACCCCTCATCCGGAGGGGGGATGAGAGTGCTAATTTGAAGGCCTCAATGAAGGAGGCTGTGGTGGAGGAGGTTCACCAGGTCATGCAGACGATCTTACCGTCTGTGATGACCGAAGTAATAAAGGCTGTAAGGGAAGGAGAAAGGAAGGAGCGAAATAGGTCCTCGGGAGGGGGAGAGGAACCGGAGGCTGAGACGGTTGTCTCTACCGACGAGGAGGAAGAAGAAGAGCATGTGTCGGAGACAGCACGAGGCTGTAACTATGATCCATTTCATAGATGCAAGCCCCCAACTTTCGATGGCAATGGTACCACTGCTGCTGCTCACCGATGGGTGAGAGAAATGGAGGCGGTACTTGACATCAGCGAGTGTCGAGAAGACCAGAGGGTGAAGTTTGCTACCCACTCGTTTATGGATACGACCTTATGTTGGTGGGACAATATTGTCCAGGCCGAGGGTAGCAGGGCCATTAGCAAGATGAGGTGGTCGGAGTTGAATAAACTGGTGATCGAGGAATTTTGTCCTCATCGAGAACTCGAAAAGATAGAGAGGGAGTTCCAGCAGCTGGAGGCTGGTACCATGACACACCAACAATACACCACCAAGTTCAATGAGATGGCGAGGTTGGTGCCGGATCAGGTGACACCGGTGTCAAGGAAGATCCAGAAGAACATATAAGGATTGCCAGCTGACGTGATCGCTGCCCGGCCGGGTACCTTTCAATCGGTGGTGGACCTGGCGGGTAGGTTATATGATGAGAGAGAAGTGGTGGTAGTCGAAGCGGAGAGGACGGGCGATGGTGAGAGGAGCTAGGGAAAGAAGAGGTTTGGACGTGGTAGTTTCACTCCAAACAACAAAAGGAGGAGAGTGGATGACTGGAGGATGGTGTCCCCAAGTTCGGGGATGAAAAAGTGTGCTAAGTGTAGAAGAGAGCACGTGGGCGAGTTCAAGTAGGGGATGAATGCGTGTTTCAAATATGGGTAGCTCGGTCATGTGGCGAAGGTGTGTGGACTTATACGATGTTATAACTGCGGTGAGGAAGGCCATATGAGCAAGGACTGCAAGAAGCCACGGGCTGAGAGTTATGGAGCTAAGAAGAGGCCAGAGGAAGGAGGACAGTGGGCAAGCACCAGGGCATTCATAATGACCAGAGAGGAGGCTAGGACGGACCCTGATATGGTGTCAGGTACGTTTCTAGTAAACCAAACTCTTGATTCTGTGTTATTTGATTCTGGTGCTAGTAGGAGTTTTATTTCTACTGCTTTCTATGCTAATTTGCCTGTTAGTAGTAGATGTGTTGATGAGCCCTTTGATGTAGAAACTGTCATAGGTAAGTCTACAAGGATTTCAAACTTGATTGAAGGCTGTGACATAGAACTAGAAGGTCATAAGTTTCCTGCTAGACTGTTTGTGATGACCTTAGGCGGGTTTGATGTAGTCCTAGGAATGGATTGGTTAGCGGACTATGAGGCAAACATTGTGTGTCGCAAGAAGATGATTAGACAGACAGCGGCTGACGGGAGTTCGGTGACGATATACGGTGATCGAGTTACGACGATTTCAAAGGTGATTTCGATGGTCGGTGGAAGGAAAGTGCATGAGGCGTGGATGTAGTGCCTATTTGGCCTACGTGAAGGATGTGAACACGTCAACACCACAATTGTCCGATGCACCGGTGGTGTGTGACTTTCCCTATGTGTTCCCAGAGGATTTATCAGGTGTGCCACCAGACCGGGAAATTGAGTTTCAAATTGACTTGATACCCGGTGCTCAGCCTGTAGCTAAGGCATCGTATCGGTTGGCTCCGACTGAGATGAAGGAATTAATGGAGCAACTATAGGAGTTGCTTGATAAGGGTTTCATCAGACCGAGTATCTCTCCTTTGGGTGCTCCGGTCTTGTTCGTAAAGAAGAAGGACGGTAGTATGAGGATGTGTATTGACTACCGTGAATTGAACAAGTTGACGGTGAAGAATCGGTATCCATTACCGAGGATTGATGACTTGTTTGATCAGCTCCAAGGTGCCAGTTGGTTCTCGAGGATAGATCATCGATCTGGCTACCATCAGTTAAAGGTGAAGGAGCAAGATATTCCTAAGACAGCTTTTCGTACGTGTTATGGACACTACGAGTTCCTTGTGATGTCTTTCGGTTTAACTAACGCGCCAGCTGCTTTTATTGACTTGATGCATCGAATGTGTCGGCCGAAGTTAGATAAATCAGTGATTGTATTTATTAATGATATCCTAATTTATTTGAAGGGCGAAGAGGAGCATGCCGGTCACATTCGGGAGGTGTTGGAGACGTTCAGAAAGGAAAAGTTGTATGCCATAAGGGTTCACACATAGGGGGAAACAGTCTAGGTGGCTGAACCCATAGTACGAACGAGATCCTTGTCATTCGACCCCGGGCTTTGTGCCATATAGAAATGAGGCTTCGTGCCCGGAATGGTGGTTTCAAACCACGGGCTTTATGCCAACAGTAATGGGGCTTTGTGCCTAGAATTGTGGCTTCGGGACACGGGCTTCGGGCCAATTAGTAAAGGAGCTTTGTGCTTGGAATGGCGGTTTCGGACCGCGATGGGGGAAAAGCCTGATAGGATCTAGAATTAGTAACAACCTGGCTCTGATACCAAATGTAACAACCCGAGCGTTTAGGCCATATGAACTTCGCATTTCATATATTGTCAAACGAGTAAGTAATGAGTAAATTGTCTATTTAAAGTTTGAAGTTTTTAGATGAAATTTTTATGTTAAAGAGACCGTTTGAATATAATAATAATATATTATATTCGAACCTGCTCCATTTTTGGCGAAACTTAGGATGACTCGTAGAGAAAAATAAGCTCGTCACAACGGCATATTTGAAATTTCATAATACGTTATATTTTAAAGGTTATAAAAGAAAAACGAGTTAAGCAGCTGAATTAATTATAATAATATAATATTATAATAATATAATATTTATAAAATATTATACTTTGAGATTTCAGAATGCATATTTCGCATCCCACATCGAATTCACAAAAGTGTCTCATCCCACATCGCCCCTGAAAGTTTTTCACCTGCCTTCTGCTACCTTATAAATAGAAGTCTTAAGGTTGAATTTAGAACATAAGTTTCTTTGGGAACGCTCTAATATAAAGAGAATCCCGAGTTCTCAATACCCCGTTGGGTGTTGCTAGTAGTCGTTTTGGTACTCGAGTAGGAGCGCGACTAGGAGCGCGAGTAGGGGAGACTACATCAAATTGTCGTAGATAGTTTTCAGGTACGCCCTTGTTTAAGATTATGTTTAATTATTATTATAGTCCTTATTATTATTATTATTATTATTATTATTATTATCATTGTAGGTATTAGTATTAATATGGTTATTATTAATATTATTACTATCATCTTTATAGTTATTATTATTATTATAGTTGTTATTTTTATTGTTATAATTAGTATTATTATTATTTGTTATTTCTAGTGTTGTAGTAATTATTATTATTGTTATTATTATTATTATTATTATTATTATTAGACTTTAAGGTTATCATTTGGAAGGTATTGGGTAACCCCGAGGTTAGCTCGGATATGATGCAAACGCCCGAGTTATGCCAACTGGTAAGGGTTGTACTAAAGGGTTGGCATAGGGTAAAAGAAAGTGCCTGAGTAAAACCAATAAATAGAAAAAGATAACGAATCATCCCTGAAATGGTTACTAGCTAGAATATAGCTTAAATAATGTTATTTTACCTATAGGATAATACCTGATAGCAGTGAACCTGAGCAGACGATATCACTGACTTGATTGATTGAGGTGAGTTCCTCTGAACTGTTTTCTAAAACGGGATGTGATGTACTGATAATTGGTAATAATTGTAGAATTGGCTATCAATAGCATCTGTGATATGTGGTAATGCTTGATAGAATGCTTGAGGGCTGCTTGTATGATTTTGCTTTAGCCAGTGGAGTTTGTATACATAGCCTGGTTATGTGAATTTATACTGTACTTACTCTGTTCCTATCTTTTTGCCATGGTTGTATCTGCTTGATGCAATAGTAAATATTAATATGTTTTGAATTTTGAAGAATGCCATGTTTATGAACTCACAAGCTTTATGCTGAGTCCTAAATGTTTTCTATTTTTATGGACACAAATCCTAGGTGCCAAGTGATTGCAGGGATTGAAGATTACGAGCTAGTTTATGAGAAAGTAAAGTTCTAGAATGTTGTTGAAGATTTGGATCTCTAGTATAGTTAAACTGATGTAATGGTATTATCTATTATAACAAATGTATTGTACACGTTGATGTATATATAAAGTTAGACTTCCGCTATGTACTCTATAACTCCTATGTGTTCTGTATATCTAATGCGTAACACTCCCCACGGTGAGCCCTGGGAGTCAGGTGTTACAAGTTGGTATCAAAGCCAGGTTTAAATGAACTACGTACAAAGATAGTATCTAGACTTAAACTAAGAAAGATGCTTTAAGATAATTTGATTAATTGCATAGGTATTAGGTAATGGGTTTTGGTGAATCATGGTGGATAATGGTTAGAACATTATAATTGCAATACATAAGCAATGACACCTGGCCACTGTTATTTCTTGTCTATTAATACTATTATGTTCTGGATCATAATCCATCATGTAAATACTAAATCCCTGCTCCCTTATGTAGGCTTTGACTATGCCAAGAGGAGGAAATACTCATGGTAGGGGTCGTGGTAGGCCTCCTGGTAGTAGAAGGCAAATCATGTCTTCTACGAACGATGATCATGAAAATCTTCATCATGCTGAACATGAGTCACAGCAATTTGCTGGACCACAATTCCAAGCAGCTGTAGCTGGCATAATTAGAGATGCTTTACCAACTATTATAACCGAGGTTATGAACGCCTCTGGAGGGTATGTGAGCAATGGTGGTAATGGGCAGGATGATCATATAAATAACACCAATGGTAATGGTGATGCTGCTATGGAAACTCAACCTAAGCAGGGTTGTTCCTATAAAGCTTTCAAGGGATGTGAACCTCCAATATTTGATGGCAAAAGAGATGCCATGGCCACTTTTCAGTGGATCCATGAGATGGAAGCCGTTATTGAAATTAGTGGATGCACAGCCACGCAAGCTGTCATGTATGCCACTCACTCATTCAGGTCTGAGGCATTGTTTTGGTGGGACAATGTTAAACAAGCTAAAGGACCTGGAGTTGTTGCTACTTTAACCTGGAATGAACTAAAGGAGCTTGTGATGGAAAAATTTTGTCCTGAAGTTGAAAGGGACAAAATTGAAAGAGAATTTTTACAACTACAGGCTGGAGCCATGACACATTGACAGTACACGACCAAGTTTGATGAGATGGTTCGACTGCTTCCTGAGCATGTGACACCTGAAGCAAAGCGTGTAAAAAGATACGTGCAGGGGTTACCCCCTCATATTCGACAGTTAGTTAAGATGTCTGCCACTAAAACCTATGAGTCTGCAATTGCATTAAGTGCCATTGCATATGAAGAAGAAGGCATAATGACTGATAACAACAAAAGAAAGAGAAATGAGGATGGAAACTAGATGCCAAGAAAGGACAGAAAGATCACACGAAATGAAGGGAACTGTGTCAACAAACCGTGGAGGAACGATAAAAATGAGTCTTGGAGAAAGTATCAAGATTCCAAATGTCTTAAATGTCCAACAGGTGATCATTTACGAAAGAACTGCCCGAAAATTAGATGCTTTAACCGTTGGGAGTATGGACATTTCCAAAGTGATTGCAAGAACCCTCTGTAAGCACACCCTACGGAGAATCAGAACAAGTCCAAGGGTCGAGTGAATGTGTTAAAAGAAGCTGGAGATGAAATCATAGCTAGTACGTTTCTCATTAACAACATATATGCTAGAGTTTTATTTGACACTGGCACAAATAGAAGTTTCATTTCAACTGCCTTAGTACCTTATTTGAACTTAGTACCACAAACTCTAGAATGTGCATATATTGTAGAAACTGCCAGTGGTGAGCGAGATAAGATAAGTCAAATCTTTAGGG
The DNA here is from genome assembly GCA_024085815.1 of Flaveria linearis. Taxonomy (NCBI): domain Eukaryota; kingdom Viridiplantae; phylum Streptophyta; class Magnoliopsida; order Asterales; family Asteraceae; genus Flaveria; species Flaveria linearis. The sequence goes on along the minus strand of CM044009.1, from coordinate 39,832,787 downwards.
ATTGTGTTATCACCTTAGTTAACATTGAATTCTCTGTAAACTTAATGCCGACCATTTTAAGTGAATATGATGTTATTCTTGGGATGGACTGGTTCAATAAGAATTGTGCTCAGCTTGACTGTGAACATAAGATGATGACTGTACGTAAGCCAGATGGGGAAAAGCTACTAATTCATGGAAGTTATGGAAACCCCAAGACCAGTATCATCTTAGCAATGAAGGCAGTGAAATGTATACAGAAAGGATGCATAGCCTTTCTCTTATGCATGGTAGATGCTAAAAAGGAAATGCAGATGAATGAAATACCTGTAGTGTGCGAATTCCCAGACGTGTTTCCAGAAGATTTACCAGGACTTCCACCTGATCGTCAGATAGAATTTCGTATTGATTTAGTACCTGGTGCTAAACCAATCGCGAAGGCTCCTTATCGCCTAGCCCCTTCAGAGATGAAAGAACTTTTGAAGCAAATTGACAAACTCTTAGAAAAATGGTTTATTAGACCGAGTTCCTCACCTTGGGGAGCGCCAGTATTGTTCGTCAAAAAGAAAAATGGTTCAATGCGTCTGTGCATTGATTATCGGGAATTAAACAAGTTAACTGTTAAGAACAAGTATCCTTTACCAAGAATAGATGTTTTATTTGATCAACTTCAAGGAGCAACTACTTTTTAAAAATTGATCTTCGATCAGGTTATCATCAGTTGAAAGTGCGCAAGGAAGACATTCCTAAGACCGCATTTAGGACGCGTTATGGACATTATGAATTTTTGGTTATGTCTTTTGGACTAACCAATGCTCCTAGTATTCATGGATCTGATGCATATAGTTTGCAAGCCATACTTGGATAAGTTTGTCATTGTCTTTATTGAGGACATACTTATTTATTCTAAGGACCAAGATGATCACGCTAGACATCTGAAAATGGTTCTAGAAACCCTTTGACAAGAAAAGAATTATGCAAAATTCTCTAAATGTGACTTTTGGAAAAGAGAAGTTCAATTCCTTGGTCACGTAATAAATGAGAAGGGAATATAAGTAGATCCAGCTAAGATAGAAGCTGTGATGAAATAGGAATCACCAAAGAATCCCAGTGAGATTAGGAGCTTTTTGGGATTAGCAGGATACTATAGAAGGTTTATTCAAGACTTCTCCAAGATTGCTACCCCTTTAACATCTTTGACTCGAAAGAATGCAAAGTTTGACTTGGGACCAAAGCAAGAAGAAGCTTTCAACCTTCTAAAACAAAAGCTTAGTAGTGCTCCTATACTTTCATTACCAGATGGTAATGAAGACTTTGCAATATACTGTAATGCCTCATATAATGGTTTAGGTTGTGTGTTGATGCAACGTGACAAGGTTATAGCCTATGCATCACGACAACTAAAAATTCATGAAAAGAACTATACTACGCACGACCTTGAATTGGATGCCATAGTGTTTGCCTTAAAGATTTGGTGACATTACTTGTATGGTACTAAGTGTGTAATATACTTGTTGGTACACATGTCCCCAGTTCTAGTCTAGTGAGCTTAAATGTAATAGACTTTCTTTTCTTGTAACACTTATGTAATGTTTGATCAATTGAATAAGAAACTCTTCTATATATATGTATTGGTTGTTTAATGTTATATCTATCTATATTGTTTATTGTTACACACATATATGACAATGTTATATAGGTTTACAGTTGTTAGACATAGTTCTAAACCATTAAAGGTTCAAGAATGTGTTTAACTGAGTTATCTGATTCAGTCGCACGACTGGACCATGCGAATGGACCAGTCACACGATTGAACCAGGAGATTGAGTCAATCGTACGATTGAGTCATAAGACTGACTCAGTTGTCCGAATGAACCAATCGTATGACTCAGTCGCATGACTGAGCCAGTCACCTGACTCAGTCGTACGACTGATAGCTGTAACCTATAAATACCACTTAATTCGTGGAAAAACGTAACACTTCGAATACTTGAAACCCTAGTCGATCCAGAACGTCCAGATCGTCCATTCCAAGTTCATAGAACGTCCCAGATCATTCCTATTCCATTCTTAACATTTTCTAATCATTAGGATTGATCTTGATTTCGTTCTCCCTAATTGGATCGCCAATCAAATAGGATTCCGCACTATTTGATCCGGTATAACGAAGAATCAGTTAGTACTCCGTACGTACACAGTCCTAACAAGTGGTATCAAAGCGTAGGCTCTTGATTCTTCGTTTGATTCAATCAAGTTTTGTTAAAGTCCACGTTTTTCGTAAAAAGATCCAATCTTTCTGCTCAAAACTGAGTCTTTACGTGTGCATGTTCTGCAAAATTAGTGTTTTTCGACTTACAGCCGTCTAGGGTGTCACAAAACACGTTTTAGGTCAAAAGTGTGAAAAATCTAGATTCTGCGGTCTCAGTCGCCTGATTAGCTCAATCGTACGACTGAAGTCCAGTCGCCCATTCATTCGGCTGATTGCGTCAGTCGCTTCATCTAATCGCCCGATTGAGTCAATCGCCCAGTTCTGTCGCCCAGTTGAGTCGTTCGGTCTATTCAGTCGCCTAAGTCTCTCAGTCGTCTGTTCAGTGTCGGTCGCATTCCAGTCACACTCCCCAATCGTATTAGCAGTTTCATTCACAAGTTAAAGTTATAACATAATGGACTCAGAAAACTTTGCAATGTCAGCTGGAAAGGACTCAAGGATACAGAACTTGCTTTTACTGGAAAATGAGATAGGGAACCATAACAAGCCACCTAAGCTACTGACTATAGATGAATTTCCACAATGGAGACAATGTTTTGAGATTCATTTAAATGGAGTGGACCCGAACTTATGGAACTCTATTGAGACTGGTTATAACATGCCCATGGGAGCTGATGGTGTTCCTTTGACTTTAAGTGGACTCACTGATACACAGAAGGTTGTCTACAATGCTGAAAAGAAGGCATATGCTCTTTTGACCCAGTCCATTCCCAAGGCCATTTTTCACCAATACTCAGAGCACAAGCAAAGTAAAAAGTTGATGAAATCTCTTGAGAAGAGGTATGATAGGAATTCTACTCTAAAGTCCCTAAAGGGTAAAGCGTTAAAGGAGTTTGACAACTTCTCTACAATTAGGAATGAGAGCTTGGATGAAATAATGGATCGCTTCTATCACTTGATGAGTGAACTTCACACTCATGGAGTAAAGACGTCAACGGAAGACAAAGTTTCAAGCTTGGCAGAAGGTCTACCTGAAAAGTGGCATTCATTCATTTCCACTATGCGACACAACTCAGTTTTAGAGACCTTGGATATTAATGACTTTATTCTAAAACTAGGAGAGGAAGAAGTGCGTCACCAGTACGGGATGAAAAGAGCAGCGTATACTCAAGACCCATCACTCTACAATGTAACTCCTACTTCCACTCCTGCTGCAAAGTCTTCTGGAGCTCCTCTGCAAACAGCCTTTGTCTCCAATGCATCGTCATCTACTGATCAAGGATCATCATCTGCAAATGAGTCTCATGGTTCATCTGGGATTCTACAAAGTCCAATTGTTAATCAATCTGCTAAGTTGATGATAGAAAATCTGGGAAAGGTAACAGTGGAGGTTGCTAAAGAGCACATGGATCTACTCGCTGCAGTTGTGTACTCTTATGATGGTCTGGTGGCGGGTAAGATTGGAAATTGCCACCTTGCCGATGAAGTCTACGAGCAAGTAGATGAAAACAAGCTTGAAAGGATGGATATCATGTGGGCTCTTGCAAGTGCTGTCCGGAGAGCCAAGAAGTTTGTGAAGAAAACAGGGCAGAATCTCGTGGCTACTAAAGATACGACCTTTGGTTTTGACAAGTGTAAAGTCACGTGCTTCAACTGTGGAGAAAAGGGTCATTTCAAAAGAGAATGCGTGAAGCCTAAAAAGACTGGGAACGGGAATCCATTCTCCTCTTTCAATAGGCAAGATAAAGACAAGAAGCCAGCATCCACAGGAAATGATTCTAAAGCTATGGTAGCACAAGGAGATGAAGGACAGGACTGGTCCTTTCGATTCTTATCTGATGGTGAAGCGAACATGGCTTCTGTGGAAGACTTGAACGAAGACTCAGCGAGTGAGGGGGAGAGCTCAGCTGATGTTGATACTGCTAACTTGGAAGAGACGTTTGATGCAGTGAATGAAATTGTCAAGAATGAGCTGAATTCAGAATCTGAAGCTCAACCTGCGTCTTAGAATGCTTTCATGGCTGGAACGTCCACAGCTGCACAGGTACAATCTAAGGATGAATTATTCGCTAAACATGCTTGTGCTGATTGTGATAAATTTAGAGAAAGCATTGACTTAAAATTTGCTAGGTTATTAGAACACAATGATAACTTAGTAAATGACTTGAAACTATGCTCAGAAGCTAATCGAGTGTTAAAACAAAATCAGAGCAGTTATAAGGAAAAGATCGATGCTTTAAATAAGCAATTAAAGGAAACTGAAGTTGTTGTGTTTAACCAAGAAAATGACATTAAATTCTACTTAAAGACCATTGAAGAGACTAAAAAAGACAAAGCGGTTTTACAGGTAGAAAATGAGTCTTTGAAACAAAAACTACATAGTTTAGCGAGTTCCTCACACATTTTGAAAAACTTGGTTAAAGAACGCAACAATGGGGAGGGCTTGGGTTACAAGGTTGTTCCACCACCACATGAGATCCTGTTGAACACTAAACAACGTCCAATAAATAATAATCCAATTAAGGATCATGTGGTGACAACTCCTTTGGTTAGTGATCCAGACACAGCAGTTAAATCTACTTCTCCGAATGATGATCAGAAAACCTCAGCATCGAGAAATATCACTGCTGAGAAACGGGTGGAAGAGAATGTCCAAACATCTCTTGGGTTGGATTCAAAGTCTAATAACACACAATCCAAGATGTCTACAACCACTCAAGTTAAATCAGTTAAAAGAGATAATATTCAGCCACATAGACAAATAAATCAAAATGTTAAACAAGTTAAATTTGTCAAAAGAGGTGAAAGTCTTAAAAGTGATAATAAAAAGAAAGAACCAGAAGTTTACTCACCGCCCCACAAGAGATCTTCTAGCCCCGATGAACGGAGATCCTGCTATACTTGTGGACAGCGCAGTCATATTTCAACAAATTGTCCTCGCTATCAGACTCCAAGAATTAAGGTGGAGCTGAACAACAAAGTTAATGTAGATTCAACACAGCGATCTAAGACTCCTGTTAGATCAAAAACACCTAATAGGTCTAAAACACCTTCTCGGTCGTTTTCGTCTCCTCCACGCCAAAGTCAACGCAAACATGTCACTGACAAGTCTGTGAGGCCAGCAGCGAGACCTGTTTCTGAATCTAAACCATATGCTCAAACTGTGAATCAGTCTAAGGTTTACCACAAACAATCCTTTCACAGGGATGGTTTGTGGAAAGCCTAAACAACTGATGAGTCTGAAAGTAAGGACAAGTTGAACGTTGAGATTCCATCCACTGATAAAGGCCAGTGGGTCGAATTCATGATGGTTGATTCCTCTGGGAAGCCCAAGCCAGTCAAGGCTTGGGTCCCCCTCCTTAACTGATTATTTTCTCTTATGTGCAGGTTGTCCGCTATAGTGCGTCTTTAAATACATGGATCGTAGATAGCGGAGCTTCCAGGCACATGACGGGAAATAGATCCCTCCTTTTCAATGTCAAACAAATTAAAGGGGGACACGTTTCCTTTGCTGGTAACAAAGGAGGATACATTACTGCTCAAGGAGAAGTAGGTAATGAAAAGGTAAAGTTCGACAAAGTCAACTTTGTTCAGCAGTTAGAAAACAATCTGCTTTCTGTGTCTCAAATTTGTGACAAAGGATTCAAAGTCATGTTTGATAATCGCAAATGTTACATTCTGAAGAAAGAAATGGATATTCCAGAGGAATAAGTATTAATGTCAGCATCTAGATATAATGACTTATATGTTCTAGATATGTCAAATGCCTCTACTAGTTCTTCTATTGTTCAATGTTTCTTATCTAAAGCTACAGAGAAGGACTCCATTTCATGGCATAGAAGAATGGGACACATTAATCAAAGAAAGATGAATCATCTGATTCATAACAACTTAGTTGATGGAGTTCCTGTCAAGAACTTCCAGCTTCCTGATTTCTGTGTCTCATGCAAGAAAAGCAAGCAGACCAGGAAATCTCACAAGACCAAGCAAGTTAATCCTATAGAGATGCCCCTGGAGTTGATACACATGGATCTCTTTGGTCCAGTTAGCACAAAAAGTATCGCAGGAGATTGGTACTGCTTTGTAGTCACAGATGACTACTCAAGATTCACCTGGGTGATGCTTCTGAAAGCTAAATCAGAAACATTTGAATCATTCAAGGTACTCGACATGACACTGGAGTCACTCTACAACCTGAAGGTAAGGAGGATTCGTTCTGACAATGGCACAGAGTTCAAGAATCAGTGGATGGATGCTTTCTGCAAGGAAAAGGGGATTGTTCATTAGTTCACTTCAGCATACACGCCACAGATGAATGGAGTTGCAGAACGAAAGAATCGAAGCTTGATCGAGACTGCGCGAACCATGTTAGCTGATTCTAAGCTTCCGGTCCAGTTTTGGAATGAGGCGGTTGCCAATGCTTGCTACACACTTAACCGTGTGTTAGTAGTCAAAAGGCATGGCAAGACTTGCTATGAGTTGCTTCAGAAGCGCAAGCCTAACTTAGAGTATCTGGAACCTTTTGGAGCTCCTTGTACACTGTTGAAGAAGACTCAGGAGGGTAAGTTCAGTGAGAAAGCTGATCTAGGAATATTCTTAGGATACAGCATACCAGACAAACGAGTTTACAATAACTCGTCAGGTCAGGTAGAAGTGTGGTGCAACGTAGATGTTCAGAGATACACCACCCCCTGCTGGAAAAGGTCCATCATCATTCTTTGATTATATGGCTTTTTCAAATCCTTTAATCTTCCTTAGTTTGAGTCAGATGATGAAGTTGCTACCCAGATGATGTATGATGTTCTCAACACACCGAATCTGAATTCAAGCACCATCACACCTGCAAGCGGTGCCTCAAGTTTTTCGACTCCTGCTCAAGACGAGAGTGATGACGCATCAGGTGATGACGAAGCAGTTAAACCAGACCTTGATCACAATGTTAATCAACAAAGTGGGTCATCAGCTGCTGAACCAGCATTAGGAAATCTGGATACTGAACCTGTAGTCACCAATCTTGACTCTGAGGTTGTGGTTCCTTCCACACCAGTGACTAGGATCAGTGTGAATCATCCCCCTACGGCTATCATTGGGGATATTCAATCCGGTGTGCAGACGCGAAATCAGCTGTACTCTGCTGATTATACTGCAGTCATGGAGAAGGGTTATGTCAATGACGGGGCTTACTCATGTTTTGTTCCACAAATCGAGCCTAAATACGTCAGTGACGCCCTGAAAGATAAGGCCTGGGTCAATGCTATGCAAGAAGAGCTACTCCAGTTCAAGAAACTTGGAGTCTGGACCCTCGTTGACAGGCTAAAAGGAGTTAAAGTGATTGGTACCAAATGGGTACTAAAGTGCAAAAAGGATGACCAAGGTGTTGTTATCAGAAACAAGGCACGCTTGGTTGTTCAGGGATTTAGACAAGTCAAGGGGATCGACTACAATGAAGTGTTTGCACCAGTGGCAAGAATGGAAGCAATTCGGATCTTCCTTGCCTATGCATCGTTTATGAAGATAAAAGTCTATCAGTTGGATGTGAAAAGTGCATTCCTTCATGGGGAAATCCGTGAAGAGGTCTATGTCAGTCAACCCGAAGGATTTGAGGATCTGTATCATCGGGACAGAGTCTACAAGCTGGATAAGGCTCTGTATGGGCTACATCAAGCTCCTCGAGCTTGGTATGAGAAGCTCTCCACCCATCTGTTGAAACACGGTTTTCGCAGGGGTGTCATAGACTGTACATTATTCATCAAGGAAAAGGATGGTGATTTGCTTATGGTGCAGATCTATGTGGATGACATCATCTTTGGGTCTAGGAATGAAGCATTGTGCAAAGAATTCGAATCTGTGATGAAGGCAGAGTTCGAAATGAGTGCCATGGGAGAAATGAAGTTCTTCCTAGGATTACAGGTGGATCAAACACCAACCGGTATTTTCCTACATCAGACCAAGTATGTCAGCGATATTCTGAGTCGGTTTGATATGGAGAATGTTTCCACTGCCGGTACCCCTCTCGCCACAAATCATGACGTGGCTCCTGATGAGACTGGGGATTTGGTGGATGCCATTATGTATCGTGGGATGGTCGGATCTCTTATGTACCTCACTGCCTCGCGTCCAGATATTATGTATGCCACATATTTATGTTCTAGATATCAAGCGAAGCCAAAAGTGAATCACCTGATTGGGGTGAAAAGGATTTTTCGTTATCTGAAGGGTACTCCAACACTGGGGTTGTGGTATCCTCATGATGATGACTTTGAGCTTACTGCATACAGCGATTCAGACTATGGTGGCTGCAAGATGAACTTCAAGTCTACATCAGTAGGGTGTCAGTTCTTTGGAAGGTGATTAGTCACGTGGCAATGCAAGAAGCAGACCTTGGTTGCTTTATCAACCTGTGAAGCTGAATATGTTGCTGCTGCAAGTTGCTGCTCTCAGATTATCTGGATCCAACAGCAAATGGGCGACTACGGTTTGCAATTTTCTAACACCCCTATTTATGTTGATAATTCTGCTGCCATAGCTGTTACTAAAAATCCTGTTCAACATCCAAAAACCGAACACATCGGCATTAAATATCATTTCATACGCGATTGCTATGAAAAACAATTGATTGATGTGATTAAAATTAACACGGATTTTCAGCGCGCTGACCTCTACACCAAACCATTTGATAAACCTAGATTTTTCTATCTGCTAGAGGTCAACGGCGTTAAAAAGAAAAGTGATGTGATTGTGGAAGAAGCAGATACATAGTCCGACTCGTATTTATGTGTTTATTTTCTGTTAATTTTATTTTATTTTTTCATTTTTTGTTTTTTTCTTGTTATATAAAATCTAAAAACACAAAAAGATTTTCTGTTTTAGTATTTTAGGGGGAGATTTATTTCAGTATTCATTTACTTAAAAAAAAAGGGGAAGGTAAGTAAAGCTGAAAAGGCATAGACAAAAATACAGGAAATGTGACTCAACAAAATTGGAAAGTGATAGTACACAGGCATCGAGTTACTTGGAACATTAAAAGGATTTTCGGTTCTGCAAAGTTAATTAAATCACAGAAAAATTATAAATCCGAGAAGTCTAAGTCAAACAAGATGGGAAGATGATAGTACGCTTGGTTGGTATTGTAACTACACGGAGAAAGTTGATCTAGGGAGGTGCTAGTTCACTATACGATGTGTCGGTAGATTCAACACAATAGACGAGTAGACGTCATTGGTAAACTTAATCTAACTAAACGGTTCAATCAACTATGGGTTCCCATCTTATCACTGGTTAACACAATCAGTCATTTCCGATAAGGGATAACGAGCAAATAAACGCCACCAAAGGTGAGCGTGTGACTGCAAAAAGAGCAAAAGAAAAAGTGAATACAAGCGCAATCATACTGATAACAAAATGTTATTGGTGCGTTATGTGAAAAAGAAAAATAAGAAATGCTCTAACAAGGAGATAGGTTGTGTGCCTCTCTGCTGTGCGATGGCACTGACCTGAGGATAAGCATAACCTACATATTCTAGAATTCATTGTTGTTTGCCGCCTCTCTGCTGTGCGATGGCACTGACCTGAGGTTTGGCTTCTCTTTGAAAGCTTTAAGAATAGTTTCTTCTTGTCAAAATACCTATAGACCGCTCGAAAGTCCTCTAAGGAATACTGATTACCATATAAGCTTGGGATCCACAAATGTTGGTTGAAATAATATAATTTAATTCTTTACCAATGCCTGTCAAAAGTCTGTGTATGGATTTAAGTGGACAAATATACTGACAATCGTCGTGTATGCACTGACTGAAGTTGATAATCAAAGTACGTTACTTATCATATCAAGCATGATTCCCCGTTAGATCTTAGAAGTCTTAGATAAGTGAGAAAGCTGTGATATGCAAGTGTGTAAAGTTAAATACTAATCAAAGGTTCCAAGTAATGGTGTATATGACTGTCTGATTCCAAATGAGTCTGTTCCTGATATAATGTCAATGCTAATAGGCTATACAGACCTGCCCTAACAAAAATCACAAAAACATGTTCATTCTATTCATAGTTTTTTAAGACTTTTAAATTTTTAGTATAATGTGTCAATGTCGGACTGTGTGTATTGTTATCCGCTAAACGTCACCAAATGTGCTTAACGTTTACTTAAACAAATTGTTTCTGAAAGGTTAAATGGATCATGTCTGAGATGATCAGGTGGATAAATGGGTCATGTCTGAGATGATCAGGTGGATAAATGGGTCATGTCTGAGATGATCAGGTGGATAAATGGATCACGTCTGAGGTGATCAAACTGTTTTATTAAATTGGTCATGTCTGAGATGATCAACTTGTTCATAACGTTTTATCTACTATTACATGGAACTAAATGTCATTATGGTAACATGGTCAAAAGGTGATAAGGATGACCCAGTCGCACGACTGAACCATAAGTATGGTCCAGTCGTCCGATTGGAACACACGTATGAGTCAAATCGTACGAATGGGCAGTGCGAATGAATCCAATCGAACGATTGAAGGTGACCGACTGTAACAGTCATTTGGATGAACTTCAATCGCCCGATTGGAGATGAACGATTGGGTTAATCACACGACTGAGACTCAGTCGCCCGACTGACCAATGCGACTAGGCTCAGTCGCCCGACTGACCAAAGCGACTAGGCTCAGTCGCCCGACTGGGATTTGCCCTAGTATAAATACAGGCCGAATCATCATCAGTCGTTCATTCACCTAAATCACCCCCTTTATACGCACGACCTAAAGAACCGCTGTCCAAATTTCTTTTGATTCATTTTTATCTCCTATTGGTGTGTTCTAACACTCATTTGTGGTTAAACAGGTAATCTTCGTGGTGTTTCATCGTTGAAACCATTCAATGACTTCGAGAATCACGTGAATTCTGACCCAACAGTAACCGAAAGTTTAATGACCAAATAGACAATCAAAACAGATCTAAACGTTCAAACAAAAGTTAAAATATGCTTAATCGGTCATTTCTGAGTCTAATGAGCCAAATTTCGACGTTTAACATCAAGTATGGCTCAAAATACAAATTTGAATTGACAAACCATCGAGTAGGCGACTGGACACACTGATGAACTCCAATCGCCCGACTAAGAAGACGACTAGTCTCAGTCACCCGACTGAGATGGACGAATGATTCAAGCGCACGACTAGGTTCATTCGCTTGACTTAGTCGCCCGTATGAATCAATTACTCATATAAAGCTCAGTCGTTCTACTCAGTCGCACGACTATGTTCATTCGGTAGCTCAGTCGCCCGACTTAACCAAGGTGTAAAGCTTATTGACTTTAAATTTGATATCTTCTTGATGCACTAACGTTACATACATTGTGTGACAGATGGCAAGTCGATGGATTATGAGCACGAAGCACAACATTTGTGCTCATGTGGACTTGACCTCTAGGAATGCCGCTGAGTTTTCGGGCATTATCTCATTTTTGAGAAGATCAAGGATATTCCGAGCGATCTCTACACAGTGTACACCATACAGGTCGATACAGCAGTCATTTTGGGAACATGCTGTGGTCGACAGATCCAGGGAGCCATATACTATTAGAAGCTCTATCTTTGGACAAGATATCGAGCTATCTGAGGAGGACATCCGAACGGTATTGGAGCTTGGAGACGATACAGAACACCCAATTAGACTGCATTCCCTTACTGTCCGAGGTTGTTTTATGAGGGCAAAATACTCGGGGGACATCAACTCGGGGATGCTTAACAAAAGAAACTTGTGCCCCCAATTCAAGTATCTGGCCCATGTGCTTCTACGTTGCATTACCTCGAGGAAGGGAGGCTTTGATGAGCTTTCTGAACAGATGCAGAGTGCATATGTTGCGCTGGTGCTGAACCTCCCATTCAGCTTTTCACGGATGATTTTCACCTATTTGGTGGAAAACATCGAAACCAAGGGGAAGGAAAGCTTCTGCATGTACCCAAGGTTCATCCAGATGATTATAGACCAGAAGCTCCCCCAGCTCCCAAAAGCTAAAGATGATGATGTCGTCCTAGAGATCATGGACGACACTACATTGGGAAGGATGAAAGTATACCGGGGCAAGCAGGTCAAGCCCCCGGTGAGGAGTTTGTTTGGGCATTTGGCCCGTGAGGATTACGTGGCGCCAGCTAGGAGAAAGTGGCGTCACGATGATAGTGACTCGGATGTCGAGCCGAGTGCTTTTCCCTCTGATGACTCCGACGACGACGATGACGGTACTGATCAAGGGGGAGTTGGTCAGGGAGGACTAGAACCAGCTCCAATTCATCCTGATTTCAATATGCAAGAAGAGGAGGATTCTGATGATGTGCCACTTACCCGGACTGTGGGCAGTCGGGTAGTGGCCACTGAGCAGGGAATACGAGCGGTTGGTGGACGGCCAGGAGAGTCTGGGAGCTCTTCAGCTGATCCATCTTACACCCCAGCCTCTCTCGGCAACTGAGGGGGAGCCTCCGTGTCAAGGGGGACGCGGAGGAAACATATGGCTCGGCCTCATGAGCTGAAGCCGAAACGCCGAAGGCTTAATCTGCTCACTACCACCACCACACCCACTACCTCTACACCACCTACTACCACAGCCACCACATCCACTCCATCCCAAGCACCTCAAACCACCACCACTATCCCTACATCTCACACTCCCACAGCCACCACCACCACCACTATACCCCCTACTACTTCATTCCCACCGCCTCCCATATTCACCACAGCCACCACAACCACCACCACTCACCAAACACAACCCTCATCTGCACCCTCTAGCTCATTCATTCCACCTGTCTCTGTGGTTGAGCAACTTGCTGCACTGAACAGCATGGTGCTCCAGTTGCTAGCCTCCGACAAGGCCAAGTCTGCTCAGATTCTACAGCTGCAAGAGCAAAGTTCTACACAAACAATTGAGATTGAGAGACTGAGGGAGTTGACATCTTCACAAGCCTAGTTGATCACTGCACAGACTGATCAAGATCACAGGCTTGCTTCAACACGAGGCTGAGACTGATGAGAATCTGGGGAAGCTGGAGGCGGCTCACAAGACTCTATTGCTAAAGCTGAAAAGCACTCAGAGTGAGCCCCTCAAGATCGGGGAAGGTGATGAAGATGATAATGATGAGGAGGATGATGAGGATGATGATAGTGATGATGATGATAAGGAAGGTGATGATGAAGATGAAGAAAAGGATGATGATGATGATGAAGGGGACGCTGATGCATCTACCTCTGCCTCTGGTCATGAGCAACGAACCAAGAAAAGACAAGACCAGGGAGCATCAATTGCTGACCCACCTACCTCCCCTTCTGCCGGAGATCCAGCAATGATCCAAGACAAAAGTACTGATTAGATGTCCTATTTCTAAAGCTTTTGTACTTGATTCATCTTTTGACGTATATAAAACTCTTGTAAATATTTAATGATTAATGTTTAATTAACTTGAGTTTATACTAATGTTTGCTACTCTACATGTTGATATTAAACAGATAAGGGATTTCAGCAAGATGAGCATGATGTTGCTCCCCTCCAACAGGTCAAGTCTCAACTCACAATGATTCTTGATCTGCAGGGGATCGTCAGAAGGTCAGTGAGTTATACTCCTGAAGAAGGAGAAATTATTCACGACCTGACTGATGAGCAGCTTGCTGAAATATTTCGTCTGAATCCAGACGAAATTATTAAGGATGCTCCAATTTTTGATGATGCTGATGATGACGAGCTCAACGATGTTGAAGAAATCGAAATTGAAGACATCACAGATCAGCACTATCCAGAATACACTGATCAAGAGGGAAACGTGTTTCCAGATTTGGTAAACAACCTTGATAGTGACATTCTGGATAAACTCAGCGATAAGGAGAAAGGAGCAGAAGCCTCAACAAGTCAAGCCCAATCCTCGGATGCCGAAGTCGATATTCGAAAGGCTGAATGGGCGGCTTGCTTCGCCGAGGTCCGAGCCCAACATGCTACAGCGACACAGAATACCTACACCAAACTCTATAAAGTCAAGAAAAACATGAAGGTGTCAGGGAAGATTATACATGGGCTCACTTTGAGGATCTTGGGGTTTATGCTGTGAAGAGAGAAAGGGGAATAGAGTACTTAAGATTCCCTCACGATCTGAAGACTCTCCCTGGTTTTGAGCTCAACCAGCTGGCGCGCCTGAAGCTATTATACGCTGATCCGAAGAAAATGTCAGGCTGGTTTGAGGCTGCCCTGAAAAGGGAGTATAGGACTAGATGGGTCAACTTCAGACCACAGCAGGCCACACGTTACATCAGAAGGTCTGAAGTGAGTCCCATTACTGGTCAACCGAAGATAGTCCTGAAGTGGCGACCTCCGCGCATAATGTCCCAAATTCCACTGAGGGAGATGCCATAGGACTTTACCCCACACTTTAAGTGGTGGTACTATGACTGGCGCTCAGGAGAGGCAGTCATTGTTTTGGAGAAGGACGGGTCGATGGACACAATAAGGGTGTTTGACCCTATGTGGCTAATAAACTTGTCAGCGTCTGATGTTTATACGCTGTACAAGTGGCCACTATTTTTTGACACGCAGGATATAGTGCAAGCACTACAGTTTCAGCATATCATACGTCTATGCTTCGCACTGAATATCCATGTCGGGGTTTCTAAAGAGGAGAGAATAAAGAGATTTGAAGAGTTCAAGAAAGAAGTCAAAGTCTAGATAGAACTAGGTCCAAGGGGGAGTTTGTTGGTACACATGTCCCCAGTTCTAGTCTAGTGAGCTTAAATGTAATAGACTTTCTTTTCTTGTAACACTTATGTAATGTTTGATCAATTGAATAAGAAACTCTTCTATATATGTGTATTGGTTGTTTAATGTTATATCTATCTATATTGTTTATTGTTACACACATATATGACAATGTTATATAGGTTTACAGTTGTTAGACATAGTTCTAAACCATTAAAGGTTCAAGAATGTGTTTAACTGAGTTATCTGATTCAGTCGCACGACTGGACCATGCGAATGGACCAGTCACACGATTGAACCAGGAGATTGAGTCAATCGTACGATTGAGTCATAAGACTGACTCAGTCGTCCGAATGAACCAATCGTATGACTCAGTCGCATGACTGAGCCAGTCGCCTGACTCAGTCGTACGACTGATAGCTGTAACCTATAAATACCACTTAATTCGTGGAAAAACATAACACTTCAAATACTTGAAACCCTAGTCGACCCAGAACGTCCAGATCGTCCGTTCCAAGTTCATAGAACGTCCCAGATCATTCCTATTCCATTCTTAACGTTTTCTAATCGTTAGGATTGATCTTGATTTTGTTCTCCCTGATTGGATCGCCAATCAAATAGGATTCCGCACTATTTGATCCGGTATAACGAAGAATCAGTTAGTACTCCGTACGTACACGGTCCTAACAATACTCAGACCATAAAAGCTTACAACACATCTTTAATAAAAAGATGTTAAACATGAGGCAAATAAGGTGGATGGAACTTCTCAATGACTATGATTGTGAAATCAAATACCATCCAGGAAAGGCTAACGTAGTCGCGGAGGCTCTCAGTCAAAAAGAAAGAGTTAAACCGATTAGGGTAAAAGCATTAAAGATAGATGTCAAGCTTTATTGGAAAGACCAAATCAAGAATGCTCAAACTGAAGCGTTGAAAGATGAGAATATTCAGTCTGAAAGAATGATGGGTAACCAGAAATTATTGACTCAAGGAATGGATGGAGTCCTACGATTTGGTTAAAGAATTTGGATCCCAAAATTTGGAGGTATTCAGGACAAAGTATTAGATGAAGCCCACAAGTCCAAATACACAATGCATCCTGGAGCAAACAAAATGTATAAAGATATTCAAAATCACTACTGGTGGCCTAATATGAAAAGATCCATAGCCCAGTATGTTGAGAAATGCTTAACATGTCTGCAAGTTAAGATTGAACATCAAAAACCAGCTGGTCAGTTACAACAGTTGGAGTTGCCAGTATGGAAATGGGATAGAGTGACCATGGATTTTGTCACGAAACTTCCAAGAACAGGAAAAGGATATAATGCTGTATGGGTCGTGGTTGACAGGCTAACCAAGTCAGCACATTTTCTACCCAAAAGTGAGAGTTATCCAATAGAAAAACTAGCCATAATATATATTGATGAAATAGTAAGTAAGCACGGAGTGCCTTTATCCATTATCTCCGATAGAGATAGCCGATTCACTTCTAGATTCTGGACAAGTTTCCAAAAGGAACTTGGAACCAAAATCAGTTTAAGCACTACATATCATCCTCAGACCGATGGTCAGAGTGAGCGAACAATTCAAACTTTAGAAGACATGTTGCGTGCTTGCGTGATTGATTTCAGAGGTAGCTGGGATGATCATTTGCCTTTGATTGAATTTTCTTATAACAACAGCTACCATTCCAGCATTAAGGCTGCACCATTTGAAGCCTTATATGGTAGGAAATGCAGAACTCCCATCTGTTGGACAGAAGTAGGGGATGATCAGTTGACCAAAACCGAAATTATTCTCGAGACAACTGAGAAAATCCAACAAATCAGACAACGACTAAAGGCTTCTCAGGATAGACAGAAGAGTTATGCAGATAACAGAAGGAGACCTTTAGAATTTCAAGAAGGAGACTATGTGATGTTGAAAGTCTCACCATGGAAAGGAGCAATGCGATTCGGTAAACGCAGGAAGTTAAGTCCCAGGTATATTGGACCGTTCAAAATCATCGCATGAATTGGTCCAGTAGCATACAAGCTAGAATTACCTGAAAGTTTGAAAGGTATTCATGATACTTTTCATATATCGAACCTAAGGAAGTGTTTGGCAGATCTGACTCAAGCAATGCCATTAGAGGATGTGCAAATAGACGAGAAATTAAACTTTACAGAAAAACCGATAAAGATTCTTGATTCTCAAGAATGAAAATTAAGAAAGAAAATAATTCCACTAGTATTGGTCCAGTGGTAGGGTCAGAAAGGACCCGAGAAGACTTGGGAATTAGCAGAAGAAATGAAAGTCAAATATCCTTAACTGTTCTAGTAACCTTCAAATTTCGAGGATGAAATTCTTTTAAGGGGAGGAGAATGTAACAACCCAAGCGTTTGGGCCATATGAACTTCGCATTTCATATATTGTCAAACGAGTAAGTAATGAGTAAATTGTCTATTTAAAGTTTGAAGTTTTTAGATGAAATTTTTATGTTATAAGAGACCGTTTGAATATAATAATAATATATTATATTCGAACCTGCTCCGTTTTTGATGAAACATAGGTTGACTCGTAGAGAAAAATAAGCTCGTCATAACGACATATTTGAAATTTCATAATACGTTATATTTTAAATGTTATAAAAGAAAAACGAGTTAAGCAGTTGAATTAATTATAATAATATAATATTATAATAATATAATATTTATAAAATATTATACTTTGAGATTTCAGAATGCATATTTCGCATCCCACATCGAATTCACAAAAGTGTCTCATCCCACATTGCCCCTGAAAGTTTTTCACCTGCCTTCTGCTACCTTATAAATAGAAGTCTTAAGATTGAATTTAGAACATAAGTTTCTTTGGGAACGCTCTAATATAAAGAGAATCCCGAGTTCTCAATACCCCGTTGGGTGTTGCTAGTAGTCGTTTTGGTACTTGAGTAGGAGCGCGACTAGGAGCGCGAGTAGGGGAGACTCTACATCAAATTGTCGTAGATAGTTTTCAGGTACGCCCTTGTTTAAGGTTATGTTTAATTACTATTATAGTCGTTATTATTATTTATTATTATTATTATCATTGTTAGTATTAGCATTAATATAGTTATTATTAATATTATTATTATCATCTTTATAGTTATTATTATTATAGTTGTTATTTTTATTGTTATAGTTAGTATTATTATTAGTTATTTCTAGTGTTGTAGTAATTATTATTATTATTATTATTATTATTATTATTATTATTATTATTATTATTATTATTAGACTTTAAGGTTATCATTTGGAAGGTATTGGGTAACCCCGAGGGTTGGCTCGGATATGATGGAAACGCCCGAGTTATGCCAACTGGTAAGGGTTGTACTAAAGGGTTTGCATAGGATAAAAGAAAGTGCCTGAGTAAAACCAATAAATAGAAAAAGATAACGAATCATCCCTGAAATGGTTACTAGCTAGAATATAGCTTAAATAATGTTATTTTGCCTATAGGATAATACCTGATAGCACTGAACCTGAGCAGACGATATCACTGACTTGATTGATTGAGGTGAGTTCCTCTGAACTGTTTTCTAAAACGGGTTGTGATGTTCTAATAACTTGTAGTAATTGAAGAATTGACTATCAATAGCATCTGTGATATGTGGTAATGCTTGATAGGATGCTTGAGGGCTGCTTGTATGATTTTGCTTTAGCCAGTGCAGTTTGTATACATAGCCTGGTTATATGAATTTATACTGTACTTAATCTGTTCCTATCTTTTTGCCATGGCTGTATCTGCTTGATGCAATAGTCAATATTAATCTGTTTTGAATTTTGAAGAACGCCATGTTTATGAACTCACAAGCTTTATGCTGAGTCCTAAATGTTTTCTATTTTTATGGACACACATCCTAGATGCCAAGTGATTGCAAGGATTGAAGATTACGAGCTAGTTTATGAGAAAATAAAGTTCTAGAATGTTGTTGAAGATTTGGATCTCTAGTATAGTTAAACTGATGTAATGGTATTATCTATTATAACAAATGTATTGTACATGTTGATGTATATTTAAAGTTAGACTTCCGCTATGTACTCTATAACTCCTATGTGTTCTGTATATCTAATGCGTAACACTCCCCATGGTGAGCCCTGGGAGTCGGGTGTGACAAGTTGAATGTGACAACCGTAAAAATAGATAGAAAAATTTTATATTTTGACTAAACACCGTATGATTATTATTTAGTAAATTACATTATTATGTCATATATACATATGGATGTCATGCATATTTTACGTATGCATGTTGCATGCATGTATATATATACAGAATTTACGTATGCATGTTTACATGCAAGTATACATATATAGAATTTATGTACGTGTATATATATATATATATATGTATATATATATATATATATTTGCATGTATATATATATATTCTACTTGTGCATGTATATTCTGCATGTATGTATATACATATATATACACATAATTTAGACTTATGGTTATCTATATATATGTGTTATGTATAAATTCACTTATGCATACGTGAAATAGGTGATCAAAACAATATGATAAACAAACCAAACATCACAACACAAGTTAACATCAAAAACAATCTTGACATCAAAACAAAACTAAACAAAACAAAAACACTAAACTTCAAACTTGGCTCATTAGAACAAAACATAATCCGACTAAAACCTTGTTTTAGTTTAATGACTAAAACAAACAAACAAATAAACATACATACCCAGTAAGTCCCACTCAAGAGCAGGGTCTGGGAGGGGTAGGTGGCGGCGAGTCTTTCCTCTATCTTGGGAGATAGAGAGACTGCTTCTGAAGAGAAACCTGACTCGGTAACGAAAACCAATAATAGTCGCAATCGCAAACATAAAGTAAGTCAGACAACACACAGGTTTAAATCACTTAAATACATAGAAAGCGTGTACATCAAATAGGCGGGTAGAAACACGTATAAGGGCAGAAATAGGAAGACAGGTGGGCCAGATCTACGTCTACCCTTCCTACCCAAGATCTACGTCTAACCTTCCTACCCACCGGTCTCGCTAGAAGTCCTTAATTTTAATTCTACGTCTCCACTCACTCATATCCTCGATCATGTGCTCAGAGAGGTGCAAGTCTACCATTTCTCGCCTAATTATTTCGTCCCAAGTCAACCTAGGTCGGCCTTTTTAGTTTAATGACTAAGTGAGCTATTAACACACCCATTTAACCCCTCGGCTAAAAGCAATCATAACCACAATCTAGATAATACAAGAACACATGAACTACCATCATTATTAAGTGAAAGGTGGCAAACTCTAAAGAGCATTCTCGGCCACCTTAACACCAAGCATCACCACCATTTGACACCTAAGCCTAGCAAGCAACTAAGCACTCCTATGGATGCTTACTCATCCAAGCTAGGAGGCTACAAAGCCTTGAAGATTCTCGGCCAAAAGCAAACACCAAACTGCCACAAACACACTTCAAAACTCTCGGTCCATATGCATCATCTACCATAGCCACTAACACTCTTCTCAAAATGCCACCTAGCCTACAAGATTGACTAAGCACTCCTATGGATGCTTACTCACCTAAGCTAAAGCCTAGGTCACATGATCTATACATACACCACAAGTTTGGTTCTCTTGAAAGCACCATATCAACCTCTAGGCCAAGCATCCCAAACCGCCATCTTTGTTTACTAAACTTTTGGCTTTAACACAACCATCATCAACCGCAACCATCACCATCTTGTCTCCCGTAACTTTCATCACCACCATAAACCACAACCATCACCATCTTGTCTCCCGTAACCTTCATCACTATCATCAACCACACATCCATCGACCACTTCCCTTCCTCTTGAAAACAAACACCAACCGATCACCACCCCGTCCACCTCTCGGCCCCATACAACCACCAACACCCGTAACCAACACCACCATCACCCGTAACCAACACCACCACCACCTCCATATACACTTGATCGTGGAATTAATTGCCTCGGTTCTTAAACAACATCATCAAGGTCATCATTCTCATCATCCACAAGGTTGTAATCTTCTTCTATATGTTTTAAAAATCAAACATTACATATGTGTTATAAACACACATATAATAAAGTCTTAGTAAATATACACCAAGACTAACCTTGAAACACCTTGAAATTATTATTCTCATCAAGTCACAAGGATGAGATGTTAACATCCAGAAGATTGTGACAAAAATAAAAGCTTTTGAAAATTTTAAGAATAAATCTTGTAATAATAAGAAAAATTAAGTAAAAATATTAGATAAATGCAATTGTGGGAATAAACATTGGAAAATTTTCATAAAAATATTTACTTATCATTCTGTAAATTTAGTAAAAATATAATAATAAAAATAATTTATACAAATTAGTTAAAAATGAAGAAAAAACTCAAAAATACAAATAAATTCGGAAAATTCTGAAAAAATTACAAAATAAATATTTTAAGATATAAAAGCTTCAGGAATTATTTTGGATTTTATGTCTTTATTATGATTGAAAAATGAATTTTTAAGTGATCTGTAAAGGATAAATTAAAAGAAATAATTAATCAGTACCATAAATCATGAAAAATTCACTGAAGCTATGATAAATCAAATTCAACAGATGGTATAAAATTCATAATTTTTGAAGTTATATAGATATTTTTAATGAATTTTGGGAAAAGTTTGAGATTTACAGAAAGAAATATGTTATGACTTAAACATCAGGAAATTTATGAGATGATATGTACTATTGAAGTAATATTCTGTAAAATTTTTGGAATTTTTAGATAACAGTAGCTATTTTTGGTGATTTATAGTAAATTTATAATAATTATAACAATTTATATATAGTAAAATAAAAATTAAGAACTTTATGGTAATATTAGCTGATTATATTACAACTAAATTTTCAAGAATTAGTTATAACTAAGGTTTTCAAAATTTTAAAGAAATTTTATCTAACTTATGAATTATTTTTATAGGTTACATTTAGGAAACAGGTGAGACTCATAGCCTCATTTTGGTATTTGTAAAGGTTTTTGGGGGACAAAGCATACTGGTTATGTTGATACATTATTTTGAAATTATTTTGAAATGTACTGTCATTTGTGATACAACCATTAATTCGAATGAGGAACCGTCTGATAATATTAGTAGCGCTACTTAGGAGAATATTTTGTACCAATAGGATGAGTGTCGTGATGCTATTTAAATATTTCCTGCACTAACAGAATGAGTGTTGTGATGTAATATTATCTGATTTGTGAATTATTTCGTGACAGTATGATTATGTGTGTGAGCAGGTTTGGTTGTAATTGGTGCATCAATAAAATGTTTTGTCTGGAAATAAACCTATGATCTCACCAACTTTATATTGACTATTTGAGTATGCTTTTTCAGGTGAAACATGACTAACAACATAGACTTTTCATTTAATATATACAACGGTTGGGGCGAAGTAGTGGGAAGGGTCTGTGTAAGCCTAACCGTCAACATATACGATGACAGCGTTGTTGTGGACGCGCATTTCCATCGTATCTGAAGATGTTTAGTTAAATAAAAAGTTGTAATAAGGATTATATCAAATTTTGACTTTATATGTAATGATGTAATCCCAACTTATGATAAATGTATAATTAAGTTATGTGTTTTAAGTACTAATATTGTTGTGATTTAATTTCTTATAATCAATTGTGTTCTGAACAAACAAGTCACATCCAAAAATCGGCTTCACGCTTTCGCAAGGATGTGACAGGCCACGGGCTTCGGGCCAATTAGTAAAGGAGCTTTGAGCTCGGAATGGCGGTTTCGGACCGCGATGGGGGAAAAGCCTGACAGGATCTAGAATTAGTACGAAACGAGTGAGACGATAAAGTATGAAACGAACGAAGTGATAAAGTATGAAAAGAACGTTAACATAAGATAATAATAAGGTACGAAACGGGATCCTTGTCATTTGACCTCATAAATCGTGGCTGCGTGCCACGAGGAGGGTAAAGCTTGACAGGATCTAGATAGAAGTGAAAGATAATAAATAATATACGTAAAGTATGATAAGTACGAAGTATGCGATATGTACGAAAGGAACGATGAAGGAAGATAATAAATATTACCTTGTTGTACGTATGATGTGTGATTATGTGCGATAGTAAAGAAAATGTTTTAGCGAGCGAAAGGTAATATATATTTTATAAAACTAGAACTCACTCAGCAACGTGACTTTTATGTATTTTCCAGTTGGTAGGTGATTGTTGCTGAGGATGGCACTGGACAACTACTTGGCATTTTTGGGATGGCATCCATTTGTATAACAATGATGTTTTTGTGATGTAATGTAATTATGATATTTTGTAACAGTTACTAAATTATATTATTTTGCAAAAGCTATCATCAATATATGAAATGGTTTTAAGTTATTCCGCTACGATGTTTTAAATAATTGTATATTGTATGACTTATGTGCAATGAATGACCAACTGTGAGGTGCCCAGGAACGGGGCCTTACAATATTTTTTCTAAATATTAATAGAACCTTAAATACAATTCAAACGCTATAATTTTAAGGTTTATAACTTCAACAGGTAGTCTAATAGAAACACAAATACATTAATCATGTCAATCAAACATCCAATCATCCATGGTCCAACTTTCAAGTTTCAACCATGCCATAATCCAAACTGTTAAAGTTAAGCAAAGTAATACGCGTTAATTGAAACAAACCACCAAGTTCAAACAAACAAGTGAACAACCATATTTAAACAAACATAACATAAGTATCTTATAAATCATCCAAGCCATCATCATTATCATCTTCATCATCAAGTACAATCAAGTCATCTTCGTTGATATCTTTGTTAGGACCGTGTACGTACGGAGTACTAACTGATAATGCGTGAAACCAGATCAAATAGTGCGAAATCCTATTTGATTGGCGATCCAATCAGGGAGAACGACAATCTGATCAATCTTACGATGAAACAAACGTTAAGAACGAACAAGAATTGATCATAAATGAACTATGAAGTTGGAACAGGTTTTCTTGAGCCTCTGGACATCTAGGGTACGATTATGTGCGTAGGTATTTGAAATCTTTTGTTTTTTCACGAATTAAGTTGTATTTATAGGTTAGGGTTTTCCATTCGTACGACTGAACCATTAGCATGGTTCAGTCGTGCGACTGAAGCATGCGGTTGATCCATCCGTATGACTGAAGGTCCAGTCGTGTGACTGAGTCAATCTTATGTCACAATCGTGCGACTGATCCTGTCTCCTGGTTCAGTCATGCGACTGGTCCATTAGCATGAAGTGTTCTTGCGTATGGTCCATTAGCATGGTCCATTCGCATGAGAACTTCACACGATTAAGTTTAAACATGTTTCTCCACCATATTTGACTAAGAACTATGCAAACAACCACAAACCTATATAGTTAGTTCACTATAAGTTATCATACAATAAACAATGAAATATTAAATGTTATAAGCATCAAGCACATGTTGTATTTCATTCATACCCATTCAATTACATATATGTAAGACATGAAAGACATTTTACATTAAGCTCCTAAACTAGGTACACATGTATCAACAAACTCCCCTTTGGACCTAGTTTACATCACTGTCTAACATTCTTCATCAGCTCATCAAACTTCTTGTACTTTTCCTCTCTTGTAACTCCGGCATTTATCTCAAACGCAAAACAGAGTCGTATAACATTTTGAAACTGGAGGGCTTGTACAATGTATTATGTATCATAAAACAGTGGTCACTGGTACAATGTGTATACATCATCAGCAGACAAGTTACTCAGCCACATTGGGTCAAATACCCGAATAGTATCCATTTGGCTCTCTTTTTGCAAGACTATAACAGCTTCACCTGTTCTCCAATCGTAGTACCACCACTTGAAGTGTGGAGTGAAGTCCTGTGGCATTTACCTTAGAGGGATTCTTAACATTGTGCGCGGAGGACTCCACTTCAACACTACCTTAGGCTTTCCAGTAATGGAATCAACTTCAGACCTTCTGATGTACCTCGTCGGTTGTTGAGGTCTGAAGTTAACCCACCTGGTGTGGTACTCTCTCCTCAATGCAGCCTTAAACCAGCCTGACTTCTTTCTTAGGTCAGCATACAACAACTTTAAGCGTGCTAGCAGGTTGAGCTCAAAACCGAGAAGAGTCTTTAGATCATGTGGAAATCTAAAGTACTCTATGCCCTTTTCTCTCTTCACTGCATATACATTTAGATCCTCAAAATATGCCCACGCTATAATCTTTCCTGACACCTTAAGATGCTTTTTCACTTTGTAGAGCTTGGTGTAGGCACTCGGCTTTGGAGCAGTGCGTTGGGCTCGGATCTCTACAAAACAAGCCGCCCATTCAGCCTTTTTAATGTCAACATCAGCGTCTGAGGCTTGGGCTTGACCCTCATTTCTCTCTGCCTCTTTCTCCATCTGATCTAGCTTATCAAATGCATCACTGCCAAGAGTATCACCTAAATTGGGGACTACATTTCCCTCTCGACAGTGTACTCTGGATATTGGTCAGCAGACACATCCTCTACCTTGATTTCATCTATGTCATTCAGCTCATCATCACTTGTAACTTTGAACGTAGGAGCGTCCTTGACAATCTCGTCCGGGTTGAGCCGGAACATCTCAGCAAGTTGTTCATCAGTAAGGTCATGAATGATTTCTCCTTCTTCAGGAGTATAGCTTACTGACCTTCTGATGATCCCTTGCAAATCAAGACTCATTGTAAGTTAAGACTTGATTTGCTGAAGGGGAGTAATATCATACTCATCTTGTTGAGATGATTGATCTGCTTGATTTAAACATGTAAATACATCAACCATTAGTAATTTATCAAGACAATCATCCTTCTATAAAGATACATAAACATTAAGTACATAAGTTTAATACATGTTTCAAATACAAAAGCTTTCAAATACATAAATATCTAAGCATTACTTTTGTCCTGAATAGCTGGCTCGTCAGCAGGTGGGGCAGAAGATGATGCTCCTTGGTCTTGATTTCTTTTTGTTCTTCTCTCTTGACCCTGAGCTGAGGCAGATGCAGCTACATCTCCTTCATCATCATCATCATCATCCTCCCTTCCTCTTGTCTCTTCATCATCACTGGCCTCATCATCATCACTATCATCATCTTCACCATCATCATCATCATCATCTCCTTCTCTTATCTTGAGCGGCTCATCTTTTGATCCCTTGAGCTTGAGCATGATGGTCTTGTTAGAAGCCTCCAACTCCTCTATCTTCTTTGCTGATTGGACTTTATGCTCCTGGAGTTAGGCAATTTGCTGAGCTTGCTGTGAGATCTGCTATGCTTGGGTAGTGTTTAGCTCACAAGCTGACGTAGTTGTGCACCCTTCTCTTCATCAGCAGCCAACAGCTTCAGCACCATACGGTTAAGTACTGGCAGCTGTTCCTCTACTCCAATGGGAGGTAGAGATGATTCTGTAGGGAATGTTGGGTGGAATGATGGTCTGGCTTGGTGGCTAGTGGTGGTAGTGGTGAATATGGGTGGTGGTGTATAAATGGGTTGTGAAGTGTAGGTTGTAGTAGTGGAAGGTGTGGTAGAAGTGGTGGAGGGTGTGGTAGTAGTAGTGGGTGGAGTGGTAGTAATGGTGGGTGGTGTGATAGTAGTGAAGGAATTGATCTGCCCAAGATACATATTAAATTGATGTGGCTAATGTGATATGATCCAAGTCGGGTCATACCCAATAACAAGCCAAACAAACACCGATAAATATTTATTCGTTGATAAGATCACACAAATAAATATTAGCACCAATTTAGAAACCGGGGTTTCTAAATCATTGCTTTTGTAAATGAACAACATTATATGGATAATTTGTTCATGAGAAATCATTTGTTTTATTATTTAAGTTGGTTAAGTAATATCAAACAAAAGTGTGTTATATTTTATAAAATTAAAAGGGTTTTAATTTTATAAAATTAAAGTGCAAGAGTGTATCTTTTATAAAAATTCAAATGGGACGGAAACCCATAAGTGGGACCCTAATTCGGCCACCCCTTGGGCCTTAGGAACTCTCTTGATTTGTTTTTGGTTCATGCAAGAGTAACTTCATTTGAACACTCTTCTATCAACACACTTTCTCTCACACACACAAGAGCAAAAATTCTCTCTAGCATCTCTCTAAAAATCGGTTTTTAGAGCTAAAACAATGCTGAATTTTCAGCTTTGAATCAAGTGTTCTTGGCTGAAAAATCGATTGTGCAAGAGGGTTTACAAGTTGATGTCACACAACCTAGCAAGTGGGTGTTTGCAAGAGCTTGTGGGTATCATCTCTTGAGGGCTTCTACATTGAAGTCTTGGCATTCAAACATCATCATCTAGCCCTCCAAATCCATGGTTCTAAAGGTAGTTCATGTGGTTGATATATATATATATATATATATATATATATATATATATATATATATATATATATATATATATATATATTATATTATGAAAGTATGTTCTTCCATATAAAAGATCCTTGTCTTGGGTTTTGATTTAACAAATGTATATGATACATAAACTCACGTTTTTCAAATAAACTCCGCTGCGTTTTACATGTTAAATGGTTAATATGTCTTTGGTAAACATCTTCAAAACCCATCAATGGCATCAAGAGCCTGTTATATGGATGCATGCTTCAAAAAAATTGAAATTTTCGGGTCCTTTTTTTATAAAAAGTGGGCTGGAAATTTCTCTAATGGAAGTCCCTTTGTTTTTCAAGATATTACTTTATATGCATGTAAGGATCTTGAAAAATTAAAATCATGAGATGGTTTGTTTGTTTGGACAAAAACCCATTTGTTCTTGGTTTATGTTGGCCGAGAACTTGGGTTCTAAAGGGGCTGCCATTTTCGAAAGTTATATACATATTTGGATGTGTTTATAGTGCATAAAACCTAGCCATGACCTTGTGTTTGATTGTTTGTGGTTGTGATTTCATTTGAGTGTAATAAAGGTTATGTAATTTATTTGTTTCATTTGGTATGTAATAAGTAGATTAGCTTGCACTTTATTTTCCTAGAAAAAATGTATTAGGATTTTTTCTATGTAACAAGCATTTTGGGGCTGATTTATGAGACAAAGAAGGTGCCTATAGATGGTGGTGGAATCACAACACAAAAGGCATACTTGAAGCATTTGGATGAAAGTTCAAGTGGGAGTTTATCAACACAACATTGTGTCATGTTTTACCCTAGAAATGACCACTTGACAGACTTGTTATGGCAAGCAAGTGTGATCAAAATAGTTGGCTATGGTTATGCACTTATTTTTTTTATGTTTGGTTGATTATTTGGTTGTTTGGTTGTGTTTAACATTTTAATTGAAAATAGATAAACTAGTTAAACAACTATGATAAATCAAGCATAAAAAATGGTTCTTTATCATCGTTAAGGAATTAATAAAATGTGTTTATTAAGGGTTAATGATTTAATAAAAATGGGTTTTATTAAAAGAAACCTTGAAAATAGTTTTTCAAATAATACCATGCATTTGAATGCATACAAGTTGTATGGTATAAAAGGATTTTTCTAAAAACTAGAATTTTAGAAACTACAAAAACCCTTTTCAAAACAAGTTTAACACCGTCCTTTTAAACAACACTCAATTCACTTGCAACTTATTTATGGGATAAAGGTCACCTAACCATAAATATAGAAACTTGTGAAGTTGAGGTGAAATTACCATATTTGTAGGATAAAGGTCACCTAACCACCTTTATATGTAAAATCACACGTGTGTCTAAGTAGGACGACTTGATTTAGAAATCATGCATTAGGATCACTGAAGCATGACGTACAAACGGTGTTGATGGGATAAACATGCCAAACAAAACGTAAGATGTTTAAAACGATCCCATATTACTAGAACTTGTAATAGGTTACAATTATCAAACGTTGACAACCTTGTTAATTTAAATAAAGGGATAAAGGTCACCTAACCGATATTTAAATGTAACGTTGGATTCTAGATTTTAATTATTAATTGTCTATGAGACATAAAATGGTATTAATAATTAAAATGCTTTGATATCAAAATACTAAAAATTGAACTTTGTAAAATTGTAGATGGCTAACAACAACAATGCAATCCCGACCGTCCATAACCTATCACTAAGAACCATCCTTGAAAAGGAACGTCTAAACCATGGGAACTTCATGGATTGGTACCGAAACTTGAGAATCGTTCTCAAGCAAGAAAAGAAGTCCTATCTGTTAGATGATCCCATTCCCGAGCAGCCCGATGAAAATGATGTAGAGGCCTTTACCGAGTGGGTCAAGTACACCGAGGACTTAGTGCAAGTCTCATGTCTCATGCTAGCAAGTATGATTCCCAATTTGCAAAAGGACTTTAAGAACCACAATGCCTATGACATGATCACCCAATTGAAGGAAATGTTCCAACAACAATCAAGGGTGGAGCGTTTCGAAACGGTTCGAGCACTCCATGCATGTCGGATGGACGAGACCCAATCGGTGTCATCTTACGTTCTTAAGATGAAGAGCCACATTGATCGCCTTGAAAGACTTAACTGTCGTGTGTCCAACGAGTTAGCAACGGATTTGATCCTCAACTCCCAATCCAAGAAGTTTGATAGCTTTGTTATGAACTATAACATGAATGGATGGGACAAGAGCATTGGTGAGCTTCATTCAATGCTCAAAACGGCCGAGGCGGGCATGGGTAGAAAGGTTCTACCGGCCTTACGATCAATGAAGGAGGTATAAGGAAGAGGCACCTCCCCGACCCTAGGGCAAGTGTTGCCAAAGGGAAGGGGCACGTCAAGGGGAAGGGTAAGGGTAAAGCTAAAGTGGAACCGCCTAAACCGAAAGAAAAGAAGCAAAAGGTTGCTCATGATGACCCGTGTTTTAAGTGTGGTGAGGTAGGCCATTGGAAACGCAATTGTCCGGTCTATCTCAAAGAGTTGAGATCGAAGAGGACGCGGGGCAAACCTCAGGTACAATCTTTATGATACATGTTGAGATAAATGTTATTTCTTCTAACACATGGGTATTGGATACCGGATGTGGAACTCATATTTGCAATTTGTTGCAGGGGTTCAAAAGAAGTGAGCATTATGCCAAAGGGGAAATTAGTCTTTTTATGGGAAATGGTGCAAAGGTTCACGTGGAAGCCCAAGGAGACTACATTTTGAAGCTTCCAAGTGGTTTGGAAGTTATTTTAAAGAATGTTTTGTATGCTCCTAGTTTGACTGGGGACATTATTTCTATTTCCCGTTTAAGACAATATGATTATGATTTCAAGTTTGTTGGCAATGATATTCATGTTTCTTTAAATCATGTGTTTTATTTTAAGGCTATACCTTGTAATGGTATTTATGAATTGGTTCATGATAACACAACATATGATAGCTCAATGTACCAAGCAACCACCAAAAGGCTCAAATTAGATTTGAGTAATTCCTATCTTTGGCATTGTCGCCTTGGTCACATAAACAAGAATCGTATACAAAAACTTCAAAAGAATGGTCTTTTGAAAACTAATGAAAATGATTCATTTGATGTATGCGAGTCTTGTTTACAAGGTAAAATGACAAAGGCCCCTTTTAGTGGGACTAATGAAAGGGCAAAAGATTTATTAGGGATCATACAATCGGATGTATGTGGACCTTTTAAACCAATAACTAGGAATGGTGAAAGATACTTCATTACCTTTACCGATGACTATAGTCGTTATGGGTATGTGTACTTGTTAAGACACAAACATGAATCTTTTGAATTGTTCAAAATCTTCAAGAATGAAGTAGAAAATCAACTCAACAAAACGGTCAAGATTCTTCATACAGATAGAGGAGGTGAATACCTAAGTAGTGAATTTCAAGAGTATCTTAGAAGTTGTAGGATTGTCTCACAACTTACTCCACCTGGAACACCATAATATAATGGTGTGTCTGAGAGGAGGAATCGCACTCTATTGGATATGGTTCGATCTATGATGGCTAGAAGTACACTACCTCTATCATTTTGGGGTTTCGCGTTGCTCTCCGCGGCCCGTATTTTAAATATGGCCCCAACCAAGAATGTGGAAAGGACACCTTTCGAAGTATGGCATGGAAGGGTTCCATCATTATCATATTTAAAAGTTTGGGGGTGTGAGGCTTATCCTAAGCAATACACTCAAAACAAACTGGAAGCTCGATCCACAAAGTGTATCTTCATTGGATATCCTAGAGATTGTATTGGATATTATTTCTATGATCCGACAGAGCAGAAAGTGTTTATTGCTCGAAAGGCAGAGTTCTTGGAAACTAAGTTTCTTTCGAAAGAAACTAGTGGAAGAGCAGTGGAACTTGAAGAGGTTCAAGATTCACAAGACGATACATAATTGGTTGATACTAGCAATCAACATGAGGATGTTGAGAATGATCATATGGATGATCAAGATACACAAAATGTTCGCAGATCTGGTAGAATTAGTGTTCCTCCTGAGAGATATGGATTTTTCATGGATGGATGCTATGTGGTAGATTCGGATGAACCAACCACATACCATGATGCAATGTCAAAACCTGATTTTGACAAATGGCAAGAAGCCATGAACGTTGAGATGCAGTCCATGTATGATAACCAAGTTTGGGAATTGGTTACACCACCTCTTAAGTCCAAGATAGTTGGAAGTAAGTGGGTTTTCAAGAAGAAAACCGATATGCATGGAAACTTGGATACTTATAAAGCTAGACTTGTAGTGAAAGGTTTCACTCAAACTCAAGGGGTTGATTATGATGAAACTTTCTTGCCTGTCGCAATGCTAAAGTCTATCAGGATATTGTTTGCCATAGCAGCATATTATGACTATGAGATTTGGCAAATGGAAGTCAAAACCGCTTTCCTTAATGGATATCTTGAGGAAGATGTCCATATGAAACAGCCTGAAGGTTTTGTCGATCCAAAGCATCCTAACAAGGTATGTAAGTTAAAGAAGTCAATCTATGCATTGAAACAAGCGTCAAGAAGTTGGAATCACCGTTTTGATGATAAAGTAAAGAAATTTGGCTTCATAAAAAACACTAATGAAGCTTGTGTATATAAGAAAGCTAGTGGGAGCATTATTACTTTCCTTGTATTATATGTTGATGACATTCTACTATTTGGAAATGACATTCCAACCTTGGAAGGTGTAAAAACTTGGCTTGGAAGCTGTTTTTCCATTAAGGATCTTCGTGAAGCCGCCTATATTTTAGGAATAAAGATCTATAGGGATAGATCAAGACGGCTGATAGGTTTAAACCAAAGTGCATACATTGAAAAGATCTTGAAAAGGTTCAAGATGGAGAATTCTAAGAAAGGTTTGGTACCTATTCAAAAGGGGGCTATATTGAGCTCATCTCAATGCCCTAGTTCAAAGGTTGAACAGGTAAGAATGAATGGAGTCCCATATGCATCAGCTATAGGATCCATCATGTATGCAATGATATGTACTAGGCCGAACATATCATGTGCTCTAAGCATGACAAGTAGATATCAACAGAATCCTGGTAATAGTCATTGGATGGCTGTTAAGAGTATTTTGAAATACCGTAAAAACACTAAGGATATGTTCTTAATATATGGATCTGGTGAGTAGGAGCTCCTTGTAAAGGGTTACACGGATGCGAGTTTCCAAACTGATCGAGATGATTCTCGATCACAGTCGGGATATGTCTTCATTATGAATGGAGGAACGGTCTCTTAGAAGAGCTCAAAGCAAGATGTAGTGGCACTATCTACAACAGAATCAGAATACATCGCCGCTTCATTAGCAGCTCAAGAAGCTGCGTGGCTTAGGAAGTTCATTGCTGATCTAGGGGTCGTTGCTACCATTCAAGACCCCTAGAGATCTTTTGTGACAACCAGGGTGTGATTGCTCAAATCAAGGAACCTCATGCTCATCAAAAGACTCGGCACATTGAACGGAGATTCAACTACATAAGGGATGAAGTTGAAAAGGGAAAGATATTGTTGGATCCTGTATGCCCAAGACACATAGAACATTGATGTGGTTAGTACATCATGATCCAAGTCGGGTCATACTCAATAACAAGCCTAGCAAACACCAACAAATATTTGATTGATGATATGATCATGCAATTAAATATAAGCACCTAATTAGAAAAAGGGTTTTCAAATTTAAAGAAATGAGAGATAGAACAAATTATATGGATAATTTGTTCATGAATTATTATTATTTACATTGTTATTTAAATGGTTAAATAACAACGAATAATATGTGTACTTATGTTATATAATCAAAAGGGTTTAATTATATAACTTGTTAACATCTTAATGTGTTAGTTGTTTTAATTATTTGAGATTGTATGAGTTATTTAATTAAAAGGTTAATTATATATCTTATCAATTAACTAATCACATTATAATGTATAATTATGTTATTTAACTAGAAGGCTTAGTTATATAACTTGTACATACCTTTTAAATATGTAACATGACCTCACCACTTCTAATGTGTTACAAATTAATTCAAATGGGAGGGAATATGGTTTAAAATCCAGATTTTGGCCTTCCCTATTTTTCTTGAAAAGAACACTCATTATTATAGTGGTTGAGTGCAAGTCTCAACATCTCTCTCTCATTTTTTGCAAGGAAAAACTCCAAATGCTCTCTACTTTCTCACAGCTGGAGAAGGAGTTTTAGAACTCCTTTTTGGTCGTTTTTGGGTCCTTTCTTGGGTCCT
Source organism: Flaveria linearis (assembly GCA_024085815.1). Classification (NCBI taxonomy): domain Eukaryota; kingdom Viridiplantae; phylum Streptophyta; class Magnoliopsida; order Asterales; family Asteraceae; genus Flaveria; species Flaveria linearis. The sequence continues at coordinate 39,799,141 of CM044009.1, read as the reverse complement.
CTCATGACTCAAGTTATGCTCCTTCATTTGTGCAAGAAAGGAAAAAGGATTTCCTTTCTTCTCCCAAAGAACTCACGGCTGAAAAACGGTTTTCAGCAGCCCTTTGGGCATTTTGGTGCTTCAAATCCTAGCAACCATGATGTTTGCTTAGAGGCTTGTGGGTATGGACACTTGAGGACTTCTACCCTTGAAGTCTTGGCCATTTTTCAGCCTCATTTCTGCCTTCTTTTTGGTCGTTTTGACAGCATCTTGAAAGGTAGTGTTGTGGTATGATTATGTCATGTTTTGGGTGTTCTTGTTCATATTGTATGCTAGCTTTTCACATAATAAAGATCCTTTTGTCCATGGGTTTTTTGTTTTACACATGATAAAGGTAATTTTCAGAAACTTTAGCATGTTTAAAGTAATATATTCCGCTGCGTTTCATATGTTTAAATGGTTAAACAAGTTGCAAATGGTATAACAAACCCCTACAATGGCATCTAGAGCCGGTTATGTGGAAACTAGCATCATTATCCTTGTAAAATCGGTTTTAAAGGATGTTTATCAACTCATTAGAGGCTGATTTTGGTTGATTCAATTAACCCCATGTCTTTCAAAGTTATATCTTCATGCTTATGATTAAACCTTGAAAGATAGGAATATCAATTGGTTGATATGTTTGGTTGTTTTTTGTTTGGACAAACAAACCCTAATTTTCAGTTTATGTTGGCTGAAAATTTGGGGTTTGATGGGGTTTATTTTGTTTATTGAATGATGTTTGTAATTGTTCATTTGATAGTGCATAACCTAGCTTAGACCTTGTGTTGTTTGGTTTGGAAAGAATGTATTTATTCGATTACATTCATTCAAATGGGTTGTAAAGTTTTGTGCTTGTAATTTATCTATTTATTCATTGGGATGTAATAATAGATTAGGAGTATTTTTCTTTTACTATAAAATATGTATTAGGATATATATTTTGTAAAAGAAGATGATCGGGAAGGAAGCACAAAAGGAAGACACAAAGTGGGCTTGAAGCATACGGATGCGACATCAAGTGGGAGATCCATTGTAATCTCAATTTTTTTTGGTAACCTTTAGGAAAGACCAAATGACCAGACTTGTGATGGCAAACAAGTGTGGTCACAATAGTAGCTATGGTTATGCACATGTGGTTGTTTATATTATGCTTGTTTGATTGTGATTTTGTGAATGATTGTGTGATATTTGGATATGATAAACAATCTTAATATAAATGATCTTAACAAGATAATATAAAACTGGTTCTTAATCATTAAGTGTTAATAAATGGTTATTGAAAGGATTAATGATTTCATAATAAAATGTGTTTTATTAAAAGAACCATAGAGTACCAAGTATTTGTAAGCATGCAATTACAAGGTACATAGAGTTTTCAAAGTCTAGAATTAATGGAAACTTAAATCCCTTTGGTAACAAGTCTAACACCATCCTTTTACACGACACTCGAAACACTTGGGAACTATTTGTGGGATAAAGGTCACCTAACCACTTGTAGGGAACTTGTGTGTTTGAGGTGAGTCTAACGTACTTATGGGATAAAGGTCACCTAACCGTTTGTATGTGAAAACTCACACGTGTGTGTAAGTAGGACGACTTGAATTGGAAACCATGTGCTTAGGGTCACCGAAGCATGGCGTACAATGATGTTGATGGGATTAAACATGCCGACTAAACATATGATGTTTAACCGATCCCATAAGACTAGAAGTTGCAAGAGGTTGCAATTGTCAACTGTTGACTACCTTGTTAATTTAAATAATGGGATAAAGGTCACCTAACCATCGTTTAAATATAACGTTGGATTGTAGATTTTAATTGTTAATTGTCTATGAGACATTTAAGGGTATTAACGATTAAAATAAATTTATCGAAAATACTAAAATGAACTTTGTCAATTATTGTAATGATGACCGCAAACTATAACGCTACCACCCCGATCGTCCCTTCCCTATCACTGAGATCTATTCTCGAGAGGGATCGTCTTAACCATAATTACCTTATGGACTCTTTTTTGAAACTTGAGAATCGTTCTCAAGCATGAGTAAAGGCCTATGTCCTTGACGATCCCATACCTGACCAATCAACACTGTTGATGTTAAGTTTTTTTGACGATTGGCTTAGGCACACTGAGGATTCTATGCAAGTATCCTACCTCATGTTGGGAATATGATTCCCATACTCCAAATGGGTTTGGAGTATCATGGGGTATATGATATGATTACCCAGTTGAAGGAAATGTTCCATCAAAAGCTTTCATAGAGCGCTTCGAAATGGTTCGAGCACTTTATACATGTCACATGGAAGAAACCCAATCGGTATCATCTTATATATTCTTAAGATGGAGAATGATCCATGCTTTGAATATGGATAGATAGGACAATGAAAGGGAATTGTCCCTCCTATCTCAAGGAGTTGAAAGACAAGAGGGATGTTGGGCAAACCTCAAATACAATTTTCATGATTCACATTGTATTAAATGTTATTTCTTTGAACACATGCGTATTGGATACCGGATGTGAGACTCATTCTTGCAATTGTTGCAAAGGGGTACAAAAGAAATATGCGCATCAAGGAGGGAAACTCTATTTTGAGACTTTCAAATGGTTTGGAAGTTGTTCTCAAAACATTTTGTATGCACCTAATTTGACTAGGAACATAATTAATGTTTCCTATTAAAACAATATGGTCATGATTTAAAGTTTGTAAATAATGGCATTAAGTTTTATGGATGATGTATTTCATTTTAAGGGTATGCCTTTTAATGATATTCATGAATTAGTTCATGATAATTTGTCCTATAATAACTCATTATACACATTAAGCACCAAGAAACTTAAAATGGGTTTAAGTTATTATTATCTTTGACATTGTCATCTTGGTCACATAAACAAGAATTGGATTCAAACACTTCAAAAGAATGGTCTTTTTGGTAGCAAATGAAAATGTTTCATTTGATAAGTGTGAACCAAAAGATTTATTAGGTTTCATACATTTGGATGTATGTGGTCCTTTTAAAACAATGACAAAGATTGGTGAAAGATACTTCATTACTTTTACCGACGATTACAGTCGCTATTATTGTGTGCACTTGATGACACATAAGTATGAAGCTTTTGAAATGTTCAAAATCTTCAATCATGAAGTTGAAAATCAACTCTACATAACTATCTAAGTTCTTCATTCTGATAAAGGAGAAATTGAACCCTATTTGGATATGGTTCAATTTATGATGGCTATGAGCTTACCACCTTTATCATTTTGGGGCTTTCGCATTGCTCTTTAAGGCTCATATTATGAATATGACCCGGACCAAGAAAGTGTATATTAGTTGAATATCCTAGAGACTGTATAGGATACTGTTTCTTGGACTTAACAGAGCAAAAGTATTCATTGCTCGAAAGGCTAAGTTCTTGGAAACCGAGTTCCTTATCGAAGGAATGATATATAGAACTGTGGAACTTGATAAGGATCAAGATCCACAAGCCGATACATTTATGGTTGACACTGGCTATCAACAAGAGGTTGTTGATGATGATCAAGAGGTTGATCAATGCACACAAAATGTTTGCAAATCTGGTAGAGTTAGTATTCCATCTGAAAGATATGGATCTTCCATGAATGGATGCTATATGGTTGACCCCAGTGGGCCAACCATATACCAAGATGCTGTGACCAATTTGGATTATGACAAATTGCTAGAAGCCATGAACATAAGGATGCAATCCATGTATAACAACCAAGTTTGGGAATCGGTTGACCTTCCATTTAACTCCAAACCGGTTGGATGCATGTGGGTTTTTAAGATGAAAACAGATATACATGGAGACTTGAATACTTATAAGGCAAGACTTGTAGCATAAGGTTTCCATCAAACTCAATTGGTTGATTATGATGAAATTCTAACGCCTATGGCAATGCTAAAGTCGATTAGGATATCATTTGCCATAACTGCATATTATGAATATGAGATTTGGCAAATGGATGTCAAAACTGCTTTTCTTAACGGACATCTCGAAAAGACTGTCCATATAGTTCTGCATGATGGTTTTGTTGATCCGTTACATCCTAATAAAGTATACAAGTTAAAGTGATAAATCTATGGATTGAAACAATCATCGAGAAGGTTGTGTATATATGAAAGATAGTGGGAGCATAATTGTATTCTTAGTGTTGTATGTTGATGACATACTACTATTTGGAAATGATATTCCAACCATGGAAGGTGTTAAAACCTGGCTTGGAAATTGTTTTTCCATAAAAGATCTCGGTGAAGCCGCCTATATTTTGGGAATAAAGATCTATAGGGATAGATCGAGGCGGTTGATAAGTCTAAACCAAAGTGCATACATTGATAAAATCTTGAAAAGGTTCAAGATGGAAAACTCTAAGAAAGGTATAGTACCTATTCAAAGAGGGACAATATTGAGTGCATCTCAATGTCTAAGCTCAAAGGATAAGCAAGATCGTATGAAGGACATCCCATATGCATCTGCTATAGGATCCATCATGTATGCGATGATATGCACTAGACCGGACGTGTCATGCGCGTTAAGCATGACAAGCAGATATCAGCAGAATCCGGGTAATAGCCATTGGATGGCTGTTAAACGTATATTGAAATGCCTTAGGAGGACTAAGGATATGTTTCTAATATACGGATTTGAGAAATAGGAACTCGTTGTAAAGGGTTATACGGATGCGAGTTTCCAAACTGATCGAGATGATCCTCGATCACAATCGGGGTATGCCTCTATTATGAATAGGGTAGCATTGTCCACTACAGAATACGAATACATAGCCGCCTCATTAGCAGCTTGGGAAGCTGCATGGATAAAAAGGTTTATCGCCGATCTAAGGGTGGTCTCTACTATTCAAGACCCCTTAGAAATCTTTTATGATAACGAGGGTGCGATTGCTCAAATCAAGGAACCCCGTGCACATCAAAAGATTAGGCACAATAAGTGGAGATTCAACTACATAAGGGATGAAGTTGAAATGGGAAAGATATGTATTCGCAAAGTTCATACTGATCAAAACATTACGGATCCAATCACGAAGCTCCTTGAAAGGGCAAAGCATGAAAGTCATACTTGTGCCTTAGGACTTTGATATTCTGGTGATTGGAATTGATCTGTTTAGTATTTAAAGTATGGAACAATTGTAATATTTAACTCATCTATATATTTATGATATTTTGAGTTATGTTCCTTTTAGCATGTTTACATCCATGAATATGTTAATTATTCTAAATGTCCGTAGTCGGTCATACTTGTGGGAACAAATATGAATGTAAGACTATTATGAACTTGGATTGGTGGATATTCATAAGGCATGAATATAGAGCACTTGGTTGCTACCAAGGTTAATAGATATTCATGGGATACGAATATTGGACTGACCCGCGTCTCAAATCTTACTACATGGAATATTATTGATTGATCATAAGTAAATTTGAGTAAAGGCGAATATCATTTGGTATCCTCCGACCTGAGATACATATTGGGTTTTGATATTCACCAAGTGTTATACCTTGAGCTAGTTCTTCGCTGCTCTGAAATAATGGTCACTACATAAGGCTATGTTTAGGTATAACATAAGGTGATTGTGAGAAACGTATGTAGTCAATATAGAATTTGTTCCTCTTATTCGTTGAGAGCAAGATGTCTAAGGCCTGATTAAGTTAAATCAACAAGGAATGATCATTCTGTGTCCTTGGATTTAACATGACATCTGTAACAAAAGGATAAATGATCGATTCACCTAAATCATTTCAAGTTTGGAACTTGAAGGGGATGATGTTATTGAATGGCTTTAAAGTCATGCGTATTAAGGGTAGTAAACCGTTGTTAGGCAGTATTTACTGCTTGCATCAATCGCCTATGAATCTTGTGCAAGTGGGAGATTGTTGGATCCTGTATGCCCAAGACACATAGAACATTGATGTGGTTAGTACGTCATGATCCAAGTCGGGTCATACCCAATAACAAGCTTAGCAAACACCAACAAATATTTGATTGATGATATGATCATGCAATTAAATATAAGCACCTAATTAGAAAAAGGGTTTTCAAATTTAAAGAAATGGGAGATAGAACAAATTATATGGATAATTTGTTCATGAATTATTATTATTTACATTGTTATTTAAATGGTTAAATAACAACGAATAATATGTGTACTTATGTTATATAATCAAAAGGGTTTAATTATATAACATGTTAACATCTTAATGTGTTAGTTGTTTTAATTATTTTAGATTGTATGAGTTATATAATTAAAAGGTTAATTATATATCTTATCAATTAACTAATCACATTATAATGTATACTTATGTTATTTAACTAGAAGGCTTAGTTATATAACTTGTACACACCTTTTAAATATGTAACATGACCTCACCACTTCTAATGTGTTACAAATTAATTCAAATGGGAGGGAATATGGTTTAAAATCCAGATTTTGGCCTTCCCTATTTGTCTTGAAAAGAACACTCATTATTATAGTGGTTGAGTGCAAGTCTTAACATCTCTCTCTCATTTTTTGCAAGGAAAAACTCCAAATGCTCTCTACTTTCTCACGGCTGGAGAAGGAGTTTTAGAACTCCTTTTTGGTCGTTTTTGCGTCCTTTCTTGGGTCCTCTCATGACTCAAGTTATGCTCCTTCATTTGTGAAAGAAAGGAAAAGGATTTCCTTTCTTCTCCCAAAGAACTCACGGCTGAAAAACGGTTTTCAGCAGCCCTTTGGGCATTTTGGTGCTTCAAATCCTAGCAACCATGATGTTTGCTTAGAGGCTTGTGGGTATGGACACTTGAGGACTTCTACCCTTGAAGTCTTGGCCATTTTTCAGCCTCATTTCTGCCTTCTTTTTGGTCGTTTTGACAGCATCTTGAAAGGTAGTGTTGTGGTATGATTATGTCATGTTTTGGGTGTTCTTGTTCATATTGTATGCTAGCTTTTCACATAAGAAAGATCCTTTTGTCTATGGGTTTGTTGTTTTACACATGATAAAGGTAATTTTCAGAAACTTTAGCATGTTTAAAGTAATATATTCCGCTTCGTTTCATATGTTTAAATGGTTAGACAAGTTGCAAATGGTATAACAAACCCCTACAGATATGTATTCGTAAAGTTCACACTGATCAAAACATTGCGGATCCATTCACGAAGCTCCTAGATAGGTCAAATCATGAAAGTCATACTTGTGCCTTAGGACTTCGATATTCTAGTGATTGGACTTGATCAAATTTTGTATTTGAATATTGGAACTTATGTTATTTGTCTTAATTATATGGTTATAATTTTCATTTGTCCTTCTATTTTAGCATGTTTAAATCCATGAATAAGTAAGTTATTCTAAACGTCCGTAGTCGATCATACTTGTGGGAACAACTATGAATGTAAGACTACAATGAACTTGGATTGGTTGATATTCATAAGGTATAAATATAGAGCAAGAGGTTGCTATCAAGGTTCACTGATATCTATGGGATATAGATATTGGACTGACCCGCTCTCAATTATTTCTGCATGGAATCTTTGTGATTAGTCATAAGAGATATTGAGTAAAGGCGAATATCATTGTATCCTCAGACCTGAGATACATATTGGGTCTTGATATTCACCAAGTGTTGTACTTTGACATAGTACTTTGCTGTTCTAAAAGATTGGCAGTACATAAGGCTGAGTTCAGGTATGATATAAGGTGACTGTGAGAGACGTATGTAGTCAAGATGGAATTTGTTCCTCTTATTCGTTGAGAGTTAGATATCTAAGGCCTGTTAAAGTTAAATCAACGGAGAATAATAATTCTGTGTCTCTGGGATTTAACATGACATCTGTAACAAAAGGATAAATGATTGATTCACCAAAATCATATTCAAGTAAGGTACTTGAAAAGGATGATGTTATTGAATGGCACTTAGTCATATACATTAAGGGTAGCAAACCGTTGCTAGGCGTTATTTGCTGCTTGCATCAATCTTCTATGAAACTTGTGCAAATGGGAGATTGAAGGAATTGATCTGCCCAAGATACATATTAAATTGATATGGCTAATGTGATATGATCCAAGTCGGGTCATACCCAATAACAAGCCAAACAAACACCGATAAATATTTATTCGTTGATAAGATCACACAAATAAATATTAGCACCAATTTAGAAACCGGGTTTTCTAAATCATTGCTTTTGTAAATGAACAACATTATATGGATAATTTGTTCATGAGAAATCATTTGTTTTATTATTTAAGTTGGTTAAGTAATATCAAACAAAAGTGTGTTATATTTTATAAAATTAAAAGGGTTTTAATTTTATAAAATTAAAGTGCAAGGGTTTTAATTCAAATGGGAGGGAAACCCACAAGTGGGACCCCAATTCGGCCGCCCCTTGGGCCTTGGGAACTCTCTTGATTTGTTCTTGGTTTATGCAAGAGTAACTTCACTTGAACACTCTCCTATCAACACACTTTCTCTCTCACACACAAGAGCAAAAATTCTCTCTAGCATCTCTCTAAAAATCGGTTTTTAGAGCTGAAACAAGGCTGAATTTTCAGCTTTGAATCAAGTGTTCTTGGCTGAAAAATCGATTGTGCAAGAGGGTTTACAAGTTGGTGTCACACAACCTAGCAAGTGGGTGTTTGCAAGAGCTTGTGGGTATCATCTCTTGAGGGCTTCTACCTTGAAGTCTTGGCATTCAAACATTATCATCTAGCCCTCCAAATCCATGGTTCTAAAGGTAGTTCATGTGGTTGATATATATATATATATATATATATATATATATATATATATATATATACATATATATATATATTATTATGAAAGTATGTTCTTCCATATAAAAGATCCTTGTCTTGGGTTTTGATTTAACAAATGTATATGATACATAAACTCACGTTTTTCAAATAAACTCCGCTGTGTTTTACATATTAAATGGTTAATATGTCTTTGGTAAACATCTTCAAAACCCATCAAGTAGTGGTGAGTGGAGTGGTAGAAGTGGTGGTAAGCAATGTGAACCTGGGCTTCTTCCCCTTCTTGTTGTAGGGTTGAGCCATTCTCTTTCTCCTCGAGCCCTTGGATCCAGTGGCTCCCCCTTGGCTACTGGGCTCGTCTGGGGTGTAAGATGGATCAGTAGAAGCCTCCCCAGACTCACCCTGGCATCCATCTACTGCCCTAACACCTCGCTCCGTGGCTATGACCCGGCTCCCCAACATTCGCACCAGAGGCTCTTCATCAGACTCCTCCTCCTCCATCTGGAAGACAGGGTGAATAAGAGCTGGTTCGGGTCCACCCTGACCATCCCCTCCCTGATCAGCATCATGATCATCACCGTCGGAGTCATCGGAGGGTAGAGCAATCTACTCAACGTCCGAGTCACTCTCATCATGACGCCACTTCCTCCTCGCTGGCGCCACGTAGTCCTCTAGGGCCAAATGTGTAACGTCTGCTATTTTTGAAAATATGGACCCGAACCTGTTTTGTTGGTTATAAAAATTAAGCACATTATTCAAACTATATCTTTCATTTTGATGTTTTTAAAACAATAATTGTGTTATTTAACTAACTTTGTGAAATTGATGATTAAAAATTTACATTTAATAAGTTTATAAACTTATGAGGCTTATATATCATTTAAGAAGTTCCAATTATTATATAAAAGAAATTAGACTTTAAAACTTCTATGAAATTATAAAAATAAGTAAATATATAAAGATTATTATTCTTAACCACCTTAATAATTTAATAATAAATATTTAACAAGATTTATAATTTTTATAAAATTTTATAAACGAATAAATGTAATAATCATATAAAATTTGAATTTTATAAAGATTTTATAAAATAAAGTAAAACAATTCCTTTAAAATATAAAATGAGGGTGATAATAAGTTTGGGGTCAAATTTGTAAATTATAAAACTTTGTTTTAAAGTTGTTTCATAAAATAATAACCACTAAAAATGGAGGGACCAAATGTGTAAATTGGTTTAAAAACAACCCAAACCACCGTCGACCCCTCCCCCTTTCGGCTCTCTAATCCGGCCACTCTCCGACCATCTTCCGGCAAGACTAAAACCTCAAATTAATCAATCTGAATCGCAAGTAACCGTCCCTCACTTCAAACGGCATCAGTTTCGAACACACGACCCATTTAATTCATATTAAGAGGATGTTAATCCTCTCGAACCGATCGGCTCGAAACTGATCAAATTATGTATTTAAGATCGATGGAAAATATCCAAAACAACATTCTTAAACTAATTTGTAAGGCCCCGTTCCCGGGCACCTTACGGTTGGTCATTCATCGCGCATAAAACATTTTAAAACGTACATTTATCTTGCAGCGGAATTTAAAACATTCTTTAATAATTAAAACATGTCATTTCATATCTTTACAACATTCTTTTTCATTCCAAAATACAATGACATGTCGAAATATGGATGCCATCCTCAACGAAACTGAGTAGTCGCCCCATGCCATCCTCAGCAACATACCTGTCAACTGGTAACACATCAAAGGTCAGCGTTGCTGAGTGAGTTCTAGTTTTAAATAAAACATACTTTACTTTCCATTAAAAATGTTCTTACATACATGCGATCACACATCATACGTACACATAGATAATATTATTATTATCTTCTTTTCTCATTCATTCATTAGCTTTCGTTTGTGTACCGTTCATCGTTAACATTCACTTTCTTTCTTTTGTTCATGCTTCTCTTACATACATTCATACATTCATTTCGTTCGTCCGTACGTTCGTTACGTTCATTCATACGTCATTACATTCATCCTTTATCTTTTACTACTATCTTGATCCTGTCAAAATTTACCCTCTTCATGGCACACAGCCATGATTACTGAGGTCGAGTGACAGGGATCCCGTTTCATACATTATCATTATGTTCCTCCCGTTCATTTCTTTCATTCGTTCGTTCTTTAACTTTCATTACGTTTGTTATCTTTCGTTCGTCTCGTACTTCCTTTCTTTCACGATTATCTCTCATTCATCAACTCACACGATACTCCCGACTCATGTCCGAAGACTGATACTATGCCCGGGCCTGCTCACAAACCCCCGACTCATGTCCGAAGACTGACACAGTACCGGAGCACGCGATACATTCCTCATTGGTCTCATCTCACTCTCACGCACTACTCCCGACTCATGTCCGAAGACTGATACTGTGCCGGGGCCTGCTCACAAACCCCCGACTCATGTCCGAAGACTGACACAGTACCGGAGCACGCGATCCTCTACTCATCCTCTTAGATCCTGTCTCATGCAATATCCCCGACTCATGCTCGAAAGCTGATGCTGTGCCGGGGCCTGCTCACAAACCCCCGACTCATGTCCGTACACTGACACAGCACCGGGATACGCGACAAAGATCCCGTTTGAGTCAATCACCTGGATTGACCTCTATCCGAGTCTGTTGCAACACAAAGTTGCTCACCTCACTATCTCGTCTCTTGCAATACCCCCGACTCATGTCCGAAGACTGATACTGTGCCGGGGCCTGACTAACAAACCCTCGACTCATGTCCGAAGACTGACACAGTACCGGGATACGCGACGAGGATCTCATTCGAGTCTGTTGCGACACAAAGTCGCTCACCTCATACATACGCTTGCGAGCCTTACGTTCGTTCATTCGTTCATTAATGCATGCACTCATTCGTTACATTCCTCTTTCATTATCTTCCACTTTACGTTACATAATACTTTCAATTCATTCATTAACATTCAACGCAAAGCCCAGGGAAGACAAACATACAATAAATAAAAGGAACATACACATAATCATAAACATACATCATCTCCATACAGGCATCATCACACATAACATCATGCACTTTATCATCGTCAACTCATCATCATACATCGTCTTGCATCATCCCTGCCCAACTCATCATCTACGACCCCGAGGGTCCGAGTCTAAGTCCGTACTTTTCGAAAGTCGGACAATACTACGGACATTCGGGCGTATGGACCCCCTTCAGTCGCCTGGCCTCCATGCGACAGGCCCTTCATTCGGGTGACTAGACCTTCATTCGGGTGACTAAACCTTCATTCGGGTGACTACACCTTCATTCGGGTGACTAAACCTTCATTCGGGTGACTAAACCTTCATTCGGGAGACTAGCCTCCAGTCTCCCTCCATTCAGGCGACTGGCCTTCAGTCTCCCCCCATTCGGGCGACTGGCCTCCAGTCTCCCCTCATTCGGGCGACTGGCCTCCAGTCTCCCCTCATTCGGGCGACTGGCTTCCAGTCTCCCCTCATTCGGGCGATTGGCCTCCAGTCTCCCCTCATTCGGGCGACTGGCCTCCAGTCTCCCCTCATTCGGGCGACTGGACCTAGCTGATGCAGAATGGAGTTCATCCAGACTGCAGCGAGTGTTTTCGGCCCCCAAACTCATCTAAACCCATTTTGAGCCCAAATCGACCATCCTAAGCCTTAGGGAAACATACCATGACCTCATTCGAGCATAATCACGCATGAAATCAAGCTCCAAACGCATCATACACATACACAAATGCATAAAAACGGGTTTACACCCAAAAACTCGAAAAATAGGGTTTCAGATGTGTTCCAGCCCTAAAATCATTCAAAAACATGTAAAAGAGGGTTCCTAGAACTCACCTTAGTAGCCTCCTCGGTTAGAGCTTCGTTTCAACTCGCTACACGTCGATTTTGCACCCTTGAACCCGCTTGAACCAAGCTTTCTTCTCCTCTGTTCCTTTTTCTCTTCTTTTCTTGGTTTCACAATTGTGGGGAGAGGGTAAGGGCTGCCCTCTCCCTTAAATACTAATGTTCAGTCGCCCGAGCTTCTATGCGACTGAACCTTCAGCCGCATGAGCTCCATGCGATTGGACTCTCCAATCATGCGACTATCATGCGTATGGAGCTCCGGTCGTCCCTCAGTCGTACGATTGGACGCTCCAGTCGTATGGCACTTCAAACTGAAATTTCCGGGTGTTACAAGTCCACCCCCCTTAAACGGGTTTCGTCCCCGAAACCTATTGTTCCTTAAACCTCCGCGGGCAATACCGTCCCATCTCTTTTCCCGTCTCTCTCCTGGAATCCTATCGCTCCACATCGTTTATCAGCATTCGACTTCTGGTCTAGCTTGGACTATCGCCATCGGCACCCAGGCATACCGGTAAATGTTCATTTGACCAGGACCTGCGGCCTCAATTATGCCATGTAGAGTGCGGTCAATAAAATTTAAAGAAACGTAACAATATTCGAGCAAAGGCTCGGTGTCATAATCATTGAGCTTCAGAGCATCACTGAGAACCTTCAGCTTCAGTGCTTGAGGAACACGGCCATCAACTTGCGTAAAGTTGCTGCTTACCCTAGACCCCTATTTGATGTTCTTTAAGTATAAATAATGACCCTCTGGCAAACCAGACAACTGGCAAGAAAGGCATTCATTAATCGTACTAGGTGTTGTTCCAAATATACTGCACCGAGATCGGTTTCTCTCAGGTTCCTCGCAGGTATATTGTGATAGAAAAGGCAAATCGGCTTCTTTGGTAGCCCAACCAAATCTATCTTTTCCTTTTGCTTCTAATCCCCCATTCTACCTATTTGCTTCAACGTCGAAACTAGGCGTACGTTGCCGTTCGATGAACCAATCACAGGCTGAAACTGTTCCTCAGACAACGGGTGGTACAGCCTTCTCAATTGCATCACGCAATCCTCTAGGGCATCAAGTGACCTAGTGAATCTACTAATAGTAATCTCTACATCGAAGGGCTCATCGATGTTTCTTCTCCTAACATGCAACTCACAACAGAAGGCAATAGGGACGTACTACTACTAGCATCGCATTCAAGGCGTAAGGACACAAACTTAAATTACCAAACACATACCTGTCGTCAGGTCGAAGTCCGCTCTAGCCTTCACCCTCTATTCTCCTTCCTTGCACCAGAGCTCCCCGCCTTTGACTTCTTACAATCCCTGCTCAGATGTCCAGTCTCGCCGCAATTGTAGCACTTAGCCATGCGGCAATCCCTTACCCTGTGGCCTTCCTTCCCACACTGAAAACAGACGTTTAGTCCCCACTTGCACTCCCCTTCGTGACCTCTACCACACTTCTTACATACCTCATCCCTTCTTCTTATCCTCTCCCGATCATCGATCCTCATCATCTTACCTTCGATCACCATTCCACCATCACTATCTCGCCTTCCCTTCCCCTTCTTAACATAGGCTTGCTCCCCCGCTTCGCCTGTTATCGCTATCGTCTCCCGCTCGTCATACAACCTTCCCGCCAAATCCACTGCCGACCTAAACGTGCTTGGTCGGGCAGCGATCATGTGCCTACGGATATCCGCTGGCAAACCCTGAATGTACCGCTTTACCTTTCGGGATAGAGGCGTCACCTGATCCGACACAAGACGTGCCATCTCGTTAAACTTTGTAGTGTACTGCTGGTGTGTCATCGTCCAAGCTTCCAACTGCAGGAACTCCCTTTCAACCTTATCCATCTCATGGTGAGGACAGAACTCCTCAATCACCAACCTTTTCAACTCTGACCATCTCATCCTTCCGATAGCCCGGCTACCCTCAACTTGGACTATGTTGTCCCACCAGCACAAAGCTGAGTCCATGAAAGAGTGGGCGGCAAACTTCACTTTCTGATCCTCCCGGCACTCGCTGATATTCAGCACGGCTTCCATTTCCATCACCCACCGGTGAGCAGCAGCAGCAGTGCCATTACCATCAAAAGTTGGGGGCTTGCATCGTTAAAATGCCCCGTAGTTACAGCCTCATGCCGCCTCCTGCACAGGCTCCTCCTCCTCTTCCTCCTCATTGGAGAAAACCGTTTCAGTCTCTGTCCGTCTCCTTCCGCCCGAAGGTCTACCCCTTTCCTGTCTCTCCTCATCCCTAACAGCCTTTATCACTTCAGTCACTACAGACGGTAAGATCGTCTGCATGACCTGGTGTACTTCTTCCACAACCGCCTCTCTCATCGAGGCTCTCAAACTGGCGCTTTCGTCTGCTACCTCCTGATGAGGAGTCTCGTGTTCTTCATGAACCACCTTCTCAACTCTCGGTCTTCCTCTCATGACCCGTGGTTCAACACCACATCCGCCACCACCTCCCGACTCATGTCCGAAGACTGACACAGTACCGGAGCACGCGATACATTCCTCATTGGTCTCATCTCACTCTCACGCACTACTCCCGACTCATGTCCGAAGACTGATACTGTGCCGGGGCCTGCTCACAAACCTCCGACTCATGTCCGAAGACTGACACAGTACCGGAGCACGCGATCCTCTACTCATCCTCTTAGATCCTGTCTCATGTAATATCCCCGACTCATGCTCGAAAGCTGATGCTGTGCCAGGGCCTGCTCACAAACCCCCGACTCATGTCCGTAGACAGACACAGCACCGGGATACGAGACAAAGCTCCCGTTTGAGTCAATCACCTGGATTGACCTCTATCCGAGTCTGTTGCAACACAAAGTTGCTCACCTCACTATCTCGTCTCATGCAATACCCCCGACTCATGTCCGAAGACTGATACTGTGCCGGGGCCTGACTAACAAACCCCCGACTCATGTCCGAAGACTGACACAGTACCTGGATACGCGATAAGGATCTCGTTCGAGTCTGTTGCGACACAAAGTCGCTCACCTCATACATACGCTTGAGAGCCTTACGTTCGTTCATTCGTTCATTAATGCATGCACTCATTCGTTACATTCCTCTTTCATTATCTTCCACTTTACGTTACATAATACTTTCAATTCATTCATTAACATTCAACGCAAAGCCCAGGGAAGACAAACATACAATAAATAAAAGGAACATACACATAATCATAAACATACATCATCTCCATACAGGCATCATCACACATAACATCATGCACGTCATCGTCGTCAACTCATCATCATACATCGACTTGCATCATCCCTGCCCAACTCATCATCTACGACCTCGAGGGTCCGAGTCTAAGTCCGCACTTTTCGAAAGTCGGACAATACTACGGACATTCGGGCGTATGGACCCCCTTCAGTCGCCTGGCCTCCATGCGACAGGCCCTTCATTCGGGTGACTAGACCTTCATTCGGGTGACTAAACCATCATTCGGGTGACTAAACCTTCATTCTGGTGACTAAACCTTCATTCGGGTGACTAAACCTTCATTCGGGTGACTAGCCTCCAGTCTCCCTCCATTCAGGTGATTGGCCTTCAGTCTCCCCCCATTCGGGCGACTGGCCTCCAGTCTCCCCTCATTCGGGTGACAGGCCTCCAGTCTCCCGTCATTCGGGCGACTGGCCTCCAGTCTCCCCTCATTCGGGCGACTGGCCTCCAGTCTCCCCTCATTCGGGCGACTGGCCTCCAGTCTCCCCTCATTCGGGCGACTGGCCTCCAGTCTCCCCTCATTCGGGCGACTGGACCTAGCTGATGCAGAATGGAGTTCATCCCGATTGCAGCCGAGGGTTTTCGGCCCCCAAACTCATCTAAACCCATTTTGAGCCCAAATCGACCATCCTAAGCCTTAGGGAAACATACCATGACCTCATTCGAGCATAATCACGCATGAAATCAAGCTCCAAACGCATCATACACATACACAAATGCATAAAAACGGGTTTACACCCAAAAACTCGAAAAATAGGGTTTCAGATGTGTTCCAGCCCCAAAATCATTCAAAAACGTGTAAAAAAGGGGTCCTAGAACTCACGTTAGTAGCCTCCTCGATTAGAGCTTCGTTTCAACTCGCTACACGTCGATTTTGCACCCTTGAACCCGCTTGAACCAAGCTTTCTTCTCCTTTGTTCCTTTTTCTCTTCTTTCCCAGGTTTCGCAATTGTGGGGAGAGGGTAAGGGCTGCCCTCTCCCTTAAATACTATAATTCAATCGCCCGAGCTTCTATGCGACTGAATCTTCAGCCGCATGAGCTCCATGCGATTGGACTCTCCAATCGTTCGACTATCATGCGTATGGAGCTCCAGTCGCATGGCACTTCAAACTGAAATTTCCAGGTGTTACATAATTGAACTTCCAATTGCATCTGAAACACACACAGATCTCGGGTTCAATGATCTCGTATTCGTCAACCTGCAACCTTACTATTATCGATCTTCTGAGCGTTCTTAAACACAATTGAAAGAGGGATTTGAATCTTAATCACCTACAGAAGCTTCATACGAACTTAATTTGATTATCATCAACGTTTGTATCTTGAACCATACTCACAACAGCCGCTACTCGTTAACCAGGTGTTAATCCTCCATTTCGATTCAATAAAGGTAATTAAACACATCTATATATTCGGTTTCACATGGGCAATCAAAGCCCTATGGTTGATTTCATTAACAACATCAATTTGAGGTTCAATTTGGAACATTTGTAATATAGGGTTCTTGAGTGATTTGGGGGTTTATTTGAAGTATGATTTTTATTATTTGTAATTCAAAACAAGTGTTGGACTTTGGCCCACCGGTTAGCAACAGTCATTATACATGGGAGGTCAGGGGTTCGAACCCTGCCTCTGCCATGTTTTTATTTCAGTTATTCTCTTTTATATTTTAATTCAGAAAATTTTTAGTATATTATAATATTAATATAAAATAGTTTTATTAACTTAAACATTATAGATATTTTTAAATTATTTTTTTAAGGATTTTAAAACATATAAGTTTTTTAAATTAAATTACCTTCTTTCAGAATAACAAGATTTATAAAAATACTTTATTTAAAATGTTATAAAATTATTATAGTTCAAACTCATATTATTTCAAACCGTATTAATATTTATATTTTACAAATACTTTGAATAATTAATCAATTAGTTATTTAAATCATAAAATATTCAATTAAGTATTTAACCATGTTATATTGTAAATAAATGATTATTTACTTTTCAAACTTAAACTGTCTAATCTGTATTCATCAATTAATATAAAATAAATACTTGAGTAGTATGTAAATACGTAAGTTCACAAACGATTCATCTTGGTTTTAAATTTATTCCTTAAATTTTTATTTAAATTCTTGAAACTTATAAAATAATATAATTTCTACTATTCTTTATTTTGCGTTTTTGATATTATAAGACCTTTATAAAGATTATTTAAAACGTTTAAAAACTTTATAAAATGACTTTAAATAATTTTATATTATTTTGCAAGTCATATAATTAAGTATTCAATAAATCATCTTTATCAATTTTAAATAATTAATTTCTAAATTAATTATTTCTTTTCATATTATATTTAATCCTTATTTAATTAAATAAATTAAATTAAAAAATCATTCACTATTATCCTGATTCTTAATTGTTTTATACCAACCTTATTGAGCCAAAACACAACCGATTTCATTATTATAATTTATTTGACTTAAATATTAAAACCCCCAAATTTCCAAATGAAACCCTAATTCATATTTACTCTTGGATCTTAATTTTAGTCTAATCCTAAGACACCAAATCTTAGGTTGGATCGTGAAGGAATCATTGGAACCCATCTTACTCTCTTATCGTTATCTTAAGTGCATCTTATGAGTTCTCCATGAACCTTTTTACTTTATTTCATATCTTTTAGGGTGAAACATGTTAACTTTATAAACAAACACTTGTAAACATCTTGATACTTGTAAATGCACATGCAATTCATCTTTACCTTTTTGTCGTGGTTATTTGTGTTATTGTAAGTCTTATATGAGATGCATATTTTGTTTACAATCATTAACTATTGCTAGCCTGGCGACGTCTCAGATCTTTGGGCCTGACAAGCCTATTTGGTGCTAAAGCCGATGTATTGCCAGCTCCTGATGACGTATGCTTGTTCATCATGGGAACCAAGTACACTTAGCCAATCATATATACTTGTAATCAAGTCGAGGTATGGTTGTAACTATATGTGTTCTATAAGCTTGCTAACTCATAACCATCGACATGAATTGCTACTTGTAAACCTTTTTATATATATATATTTATGCGTGTGTTTAAACCATGGGAACTCACCAACTTTATAGTTGACCCTTTTATTTTTAACATGTTTCAGGTTTAATACTTGAAGATCTTCTTGTGCTCATATAGGACTTGGACCTAGATTAATTGAAAATCTTATGTTATTGGTTGTATTTTGATTGTTTTTGTAATGACTTATTTGTCTTGTAATGTTCAATGAAAAATAATATTTAATATTATTACAACATATTTAGTCCATGTGCTATGAGCAATCATTTCACATTCGTCTGCCTCGATGATTCCGCCGTCAGTCGGGGTGTGACAGATTGGTATAAGAGCCATGGTTGTAGGGAATTAGGTTATTAGAAATGGAATGACCTAGACTATAACTAAGTACCCTAACACATGAGTCCTCTCATGTATTTTATATGCTTAGATAGGATCTTATGTGCTTATATGTTTATACTTGATTATATGATTATATGCCTTATATGTTTCTTATTATACTTTATATTATCAATGCATACACGAACCTTAAATCATATTCTAGGCATTATGTACCTAAATCAAATGGTTTTCAAAATGATCTTTGAATCGTTATTCGTGGTTTTCAAGTCTCGTCAAAGTCTATGTCCTATAACTTTAAACATGTAATGCTGGAAGAGTGAGATGCCTGTATCTTGAGGTGTTCTGTCTAGGCAAGGTATTCATATAAATCCAAATCAACCGATGGATCTGTTTACCTTACCTGGGAACCCTTGGGGTGAGTGTCCGCTTATAGGTACGCATGTCTTCATTAAGGTTGTAGTTGACATAATACTTTGATAAGTCAACGTAATGCTTTGGTTTGTAAACCGAACGTTACACTCGAAACATCTTGTTATTTTGAATCGTTTCATCATTGATTTTGTTCTCCTAAATCTTACCACTCACTATCCTATTTCGCTTTACGACCCTTAATAATCATTTTGAATGTCTTCCCCTTAAAACCGCACTTATCCTGAAAACCTATTACAATGATGCCCTTATTCTGAATTGAATCTTTAATCTTAACAAACACGATCCTCGTATCAACTTTACACTAATAAAACTTAGAAACCTCAATGACATAAGTAAACAAGAATCGATCATCCAGAACTCCCGTTAAAGTTATTTGCTTGAGAAGCTCTTATGAATTCCATATCCCATCAAAAAGCATCTTGAACTTATTTCTCATGTTCGTTAAGCCGAGTCTCGTATCGATCTAATGTTTGGTGCTTCACTCATGACAAAACTTTCCTAACTGTCTTGAACCATTTAAAATACAAACGTTTATCAACTAAAAATTCTAAATTAATGACTTTACACACTTTGTCAAGAAGCACATAAAATCATGAACTATGAAACTTAACAAACCTAAGCATATCAAAACATCATAATTAAACTTATTGAATTTAAATGTTCCCAAGCATTCACTAAAAAAACACAAAATAAAAATTCAAGTCCCCTCATAACCTTGAAATAAATTTTCCCGTGATTAAATTTCGGAACGGAATTTCTTAAAGTATGGGAGACTGTAACATCTGCTATTTTTGAAAATATGGACCCGAACCTGTTTCGTTGGTTATAAAAATTAAGCACATTATTCAAACTATATCTTTCATTTTGATGTTTTTAAAACAATAATTGTGTTATTTAACTAACTTTGTGAAATTGATGATTAAAAATTTACATTTAATAAGTTTATAAACTTATGAGGCTTATATATCATTTAAGAAGTTCCAATCATTATATAAAAGAAATTAGACTTTAAAACTTCTATGAAATTATAAAAATAAGTAAATATATAAAGATTATTATTCTTAACCACCTTAATAATTTAATAATAAATATTTAACAATATTTATAATTATTATAATATTTTATAAACGAATAAATGGAATAATCATATAAAATTTGAATTTTATAAAGATTTTATAAAATAAAGTAAAACAATTCCTTTAAAATATAAAATGAGGGTGATAATAAGTTTGGGGTCAAATTTTAAAATTATAAAACTTTGTTTTAAAGTTGTTTCATAAAATAATAACCACTAAAAATGGAGGGACCAAATGTGTAAATTGGTTTAAAAACAACCCAAACCACCGTCGACCCCTCCCCCTTTCGGCTCTCTAATCCGGCCACTCTCCGGTCATCTTCCGGCAAGACTAAAACCTCAAATAAATCGATCTGAATCGCAAGTAACCGTCCCTCACTTCAAACGACATCAATTTCGAACACACGGCCCATTTAATTCATATTAAGAGGGTGTTAATCCTCTCGAACTGAAACCAAAAACCACATTGAAAACACGAACCTGATCGACTCGAAACTAATCAAATTATGTATTTAATATCGATGGAAAATCTCCAAAACAACATTCTTAAACTAATTGAACTTCCAATTGCATCTGAAACACACGAAGATCTTGGGTTCAATGATCTCGTATCCGTCGACCTGTAACCTTACTATTATCGATCTTCTGAGCATTCTTAAACACAATTGAAAGAGGGATTTGAATCTTAATCACCTACAGAAGCTTCATACGAACTTAATTTGATTATCATCAACGTTTGTATCTTGAACCATACTCACAACAGTCGCGACTCGTTAACTAGGTGTTAATCCTCTATTTCGATTCAATAAAGGTAATTAAACACATCTATATACTCGGTTTCACATGGGCAATCAAAGCCCTATGGTTGATTTCATTAACATCAATTTGAGGTTCAATTTGGAACATTTGTAATCTAGGGTTCTTGAGTGATTTCGGGGTTTATTTGAAGTATGATTTTTATTAATTAATTTGTAATTCAAAACAAGTGCTGGACTTTGGCCCACCGGTTAGCAACAGTCATTATACATTGGAGGTCAGGGGTTCGAACCATGCCTCTGCCATGTTTTTATTTCAGTTAATCTCTTTTATATTTTTAATTCAAAAAACTTTTAGTATATTATAATATTAGTATAAAAATAGTTTTATTAACTAAAACATTATAGATATTTTTAAATTATTTTTTTAAGGATTTTAAAACATATAATTTTTTTTTAAATTAAATTACCTTCTTTAAGAATAACAAGATTTATAAAAATACTTTATTTAAAATGTTATAAAATTATTATAGTTCAAACTCATATTATTTCAAACCGTATTAAAATTTATATGTTACAAATACTTTAAATAATTAATCAATTAGTTATCTAAATCATAAAATATTCTATTAAGTATTTAACCATGTTATATTGTAAATAAATGATTATTTACTTTTCACACTTAAAATGTCTAATCTTTATTCATCAATTAATATAAAATAAATACTTGAGTAGTATGTAAATACGTAAGTTCACTAACGATTCATCTTGGTTTTAAATTTATTCCTTAAATTTTATTTAAATTCTTGAAACTTATAAAACAATATAATTTCTACTATTCTTTATTTGGGTTTTTGATATTATAAGACCTTTATAAAGATTATTTAAAACGTTTAAAAACTTTATAAAATGACTTTAAATAATTTTATATTATTTTGCAAGTCATATAATTAAGTACTCAATAAATCATCTTTATCAATTTTAAATAATTAATTTCTAAATTAATTATTTCTTTTCACAGTATATTTAATCCTTATTTAATTAAATAAATTAAATTATTAAATCATTCACTATTATCCTGATTCTTAATTGTTTTATACCAACCTTATTGAGCCAAAACATAACCGATTTCATTATTATAATTTATTTGACTTAAATATTAAAACCCCTAAATTTCCAAATGAAACCCTAATGCATATTTACTCTTGGATCTTAATTTTAGTCTAATCCTAAGACATCAAATCTTAGGTTGGATCGTGAAGGAGTCATTGGAACCCATCTTACTCTCTTATCGTTATCTTAAGTGCATCATTGATCTGCCCAAGATACATATTAAATTGATGTGGCTAATGTGATATGATCCAAGTCGGGTCATACCCAATAACAAGCTAGACAAACACCTGCAATATTTATTTATTGATTTGATCAATTAAATAGATATCAACACTATATACATTTAGAAAATCGTTTTCTAAATGAAAGATGAATTTGAGAAATGAATAAATAACATGGGTTTATTTATTTTAAGAGAGTACTTTATATTGTTATTTAATAGGTTAAATAACATTATTTAGTTAATATAACATGTCTTGTTATTTGCCTAAAATACAAGTTTATTTAAAAGGGTTTAATTAAACTTGTTAGAAATAAAATTGTGTGGAAGAATTAAAAGGGGAAGCCCCTTATTGGACCCCTTGGTTCTCGGCCTAATGGCTGGAAAAACACACCACCAAATGTTGGTGGTTGCTTAATTAATAAACAAGACCCACATGCAAGACATAATCTTTCTCACTTCTCATAACAGGACTTCCTCTCTCCCTTCTCAAAACATGACTTCCTCTCTCCCTTCTTTCCTCTCATCATTTTCGGACCAAAGAAGGCAGAAAAGAAGTGAAAAACTCAGCTGGAACAAGGTGTTCAAAGCTGTGAAAAAGTGTTGAGAATCCTAGCTTTCAAAGGTGCTTATTGGTGGCTTGGGGTATAGCTTACTTGTGGTCTTCTTCCTTGAAGATTCAGCCACGTTTTCATCTTCTTTCACCTCAAGAAATTCGTTTTTGAGCAGCTACAAAGGTTGTATTTTCACCATCTTATGTTCATTTCATTGTATGCATTTTCGTATAAAGATCCATGGTTTGGGGTTTGCTTATTAAATGGGTTTAATAACCATCTTATTAACATGTTTTAAAACTTAAAATCCGCTGCTGATGTGTGCTAGACTATACTAAATTAGACTAACAAATAAAACTCTAACTAGACACTAAAAAGCTTTAAATTTATAAAACTAAGACTCGATCCTAAGCAACACAACCGGCAGTGTACCGGTCGACTGCAGAATAGCTATTAAGTCCGAGTTATCGAACCCAAAGACTTCTGTATGGAAAACGTAAACTGAACTTACCTAAGACTCGACTAAAAATACTAAATGAAAGTAAATGAGGGGGGTTTGTTTTAAATTACTTTAAAAGAACTAATACTGGACAGAAAATAAGGAATCGACTAGATTTAAATCAGGAGAAGAAATCACTACCTAGGTAAGAATCCTATACATGTTTTTGGCTTTTCTCCTAACGGTTTTGGAAAGACTTGTGCAACCGGGATCTGAAGATACTAACTTAAAAGGGACCTAGAGAAACCTCGACACTTTCAAGGAAAGCAACTAGATAGACCTAATAAGCCGATAAAACACCGGTTTGTGGATTACCCTCACAGGTTCTCCAACTAAGCTAACGACACACCCGATAGACACTCTACCTCACGGCGCGAGTGTCACAATACCTAAAGGTAAGGGGATAGATCTGGAATGCCTAATCAGACTCAGGAAACTATGATATGAAAGGGAAACTAGACCGAACTCCTCACAGAGACTCTAACCTAGCAATCAATCACACAAGACAGCCTGATAATCTATTAACCTCACAGTATTAAGATTAGTTGCATATTTAGTTAGTTCAATTCAAGATAGATCACTTCAATGATTCAATACGTCTACCAAATCATCTAGAAACCGCAAACCCTAGGCAAACGATCTAGCATGCATCTATTATATGAAAGACATTCATCAAGACACATGTGAAGCAATAAACCAATCACAAGAACAGATCTAAATACACGTACACAACCGATCATGCAAACCAAATCATTATCATTAACTTTAAACACAAGTACAATCCAAAAACCGAAAGAATACTAAGTTAAACATGCATAATCATCAAAACCTAGGAAGCTACAGAAGTTTAGCCTCTAAACATGATCAAAGCAGAAGTATAAGTCATGGAAGAAGTCATTGATTACAAAGGAATGAAAACTAAGAAGAGAAACGTAAAAACCGGGACGATTAAGTCTTCGAATCTTCACTTCCTAGCTCCAAAAATCCAATCCTTTGCTCCCAAGCTCCTGGAAATCACCTATGATCGTCCTCAGCCGCTCCCAATCGTCCAAAATGTCCTCCTCCTCGAATTAGGGTTTTGGTTTGAGTATTAAACAACTTTGCCGATTTTAGCACCCGTCGCGTAGCGCGACGGGCCTTCACATTTTGTCGCGTAGCGCGACAATCACCACAACCCGACAAATTAGTCGGGTGGCAAATCCGGTAAATACCCGATTTCATTAAGGGCAAAATGGTAATTTACAAACCCTCGCGTAGCGCGACGGTTTGTCTCTATCTGTCGCGTAGCGCGAGAGAAGCAAAACTCCGATTTTTTAATTCTTTTAATTCCAAACTCCTCGGCTCGATCCCGGCATCTCTTTAAGACTCGTTTAAGCTCCAAAATGCTATCTTTATGCTCGGGATCCTACAAAACCCACAATTGATCAATAGAAACGAATTCTGAGATAAAAACGAACATAAATAATGCAATTATTATACAAAATATACAAGGGGAATCCAACTAATTATCATCATATCAAATATCCCCACACTTACCTCTTTTTCGTCCCTGAAAAAGACTTATGCAAATGGAATCATAGTCAAGTTTAAATCTGATTTCCAACATTTAAGTCTAATTACTTATTAAAATTTACTAACGTGTTAACCGCGATCACAAGGTATATTTATCCATTTAAACCCAACCATCGATCATCCAAGTCCCCAAGAGTATAGCATTTAGGTTCAAGTATTCTATTTTATTAATCATGAATTCTCACAAGTCGGTATCTATTCCTATTATCAAATCTCCGAAGCATAGACTAAATCAAAAATCCATGATTTTTCTACCACTGTAACCCAATACCCACATGTATTTAAAACTAACTTGTTTTGATGGAAACTAAGCTACACTATTAATATTTTTCTTTTCAGCACTTATTCTTCTTTTGCAACTTTTCATATATATATATATATATACATATATATATTTTTTTTTATAAGACTCCACCTAGAGGGCTGTTGCCCACTGAGTCACCATCCCCTTGAGCAACACCATAGGCTTTGTCTTTTTTTTTTTTTTTTTTTTTTTTTTATTTTGTGCAAGATTTAAAAACAACAGGATCACGACCCTAACTCAGAGGTGTTGCCAGCCAAGTCGCCATCCCAGCTGTCAAGCACATAAGCTTCAGGCCACAATCATTAAGCACTGGCCTAGAGGTTTTTGAATGCCCTCTCGCACCTAATTGTCATTTTCAAACTCACACAATACTAAGATGGAATCCTAAGGCACCACATAACGTGTGCCAACTATGCTAATCTTAAATACAAACGGGTATCAACTTACAGTGGTGCTTTTTCAACCTTCCAACAGTTTCGACTTCCATCTAGTGAGAACACATATAGTAAATTAAATATTTAATTAGATGGATTAGAATACATCTATGAAAACCCTTCAAAATCGGCTGGGCCTACCCGTGCATCCCAAATCAGACACGCTTTCAATTATTTATTATCTCATACATATAGTAGTTGAAAACCAGGCACCTGACTTTACCTATCATTTTCCATTTTTAATATATGCAGACATCAAAATCAGGGAAATTTTCTAATTTTTTTTTTTTTTTTTTAGACACACTAAAATAAAATTAACTAAACACACGCAAAAATTAAAAGAATGACTCAATGAAATTAAACCTAAGACACATGTCTTCCTATCCCCACACTTAATTTAAACATTGTCCTCAATGTTGAAACTAAAAGAAAGACATAAATAAAAAGAAGAGTTTTGGAAAAGACTTAGCTGGTAAAGCAGTGTCCAGCTGTGCAGAGTCTGAATCCAAAACCTCTGATCGTATAGCATTTCATTCGCGATCAGGAATCACTGGTTGCCTCCTTATAAAATTGTTAGATATATTCACCCGAATGGAGATTGAGTACGGGTGAATTATTCCAGACCTGCAAAACAAACAACTAACAGGCAAACACAGCATCAAACAGACTCAATAAAAAAACAAAAACGACTCACAAAACAGAGAAACACACGTATGAAATTCAAGTTGCTTTGAACAAGTGGAAAAATGGATGACATGATGGTAGAAGGTCGAAAATGGTGGAAAAATGGGTGAAATGGTGAAAATTAGGTAAAATAAAAAAAATTCAAAATTCTGGGATCCCTCGCGTGACGCGAGGGTTAGGCATGAACATGGAGCGATACGCGAGAGTCGTCGCGCTACGCGAGAGAAATCAAGCAGCCCGGCGCGTAGCGCGAGGTTGCATTTTTTTCAGAAAGTTACGAAATTTTTCATGCCTTAGCCAAATTTTTGGCCCCAACCGTTTTATTACCTCTATTAACATGAACCAAGTGGGAAAAACTTACCTGGTAGCCTCCCGGTCATGTGTCAAATCGCAACCATATGATCGTTTCCCTGCAAACACTTAACACGAACGCGAAAACAATGCACACGAAAACACAAAAACCAACACAAAAACTCAACGAACTACCTAAAACTCAAGTAAACCAACTCTACAAACTCTATAAACGAGTCATCACCCAAATATCACCAACTAGCTCAATCAGGAGGCTTCTCCTTTATCGATTTCAGCACCGCTTCTACCCTAAGCGGTAAACAAGCTTTCAACACCGAACAACTAAGCATGAATTTCTTGATCCTGTTGACTCCTTCACTCAGATCAGCCCACCAAGACTTAAATCTACTAGGTCCAAAACTCATCCTTAACAAATATCCTAGTAGTTTATCAACCCGAAACATCCCCACACTTGGGGTTTGGACTGTCCTCATATCACACTCATTCTTCCTATCTCTCTTTTTTGTAGGAGGAAGCCTACACCTAGGGGAACTCCCAACACTCTCATCCACCTTCCCCACACTTAGGGTTTCACATGATGTAAGTACTTTCCTAATCTCTTGTTTACCTGCTAACAAAGCTTCTAAAATAACCAATTCACTTTCCGGATCAAACTCACAACTGTCCACATATTCAGGTAAACTTTCTAACTCTCCTACAAATTCATCCTCCCAGGAGTTACTACTCTCAACTTCTTCCTCAGCAATCACCCTCTCAAATCCTTCAACTATTCTATCTAACTCCTCATCTTCAGCATCTGAATACTCTTGCAAACTACACACACTTCCAAACTCACTCCTTGAACTCTTGACAACTTCCTCAATCCTAGAAATCACAATTTCCTCAATAACCAGAGGTGGGACAACCGTTAATGTCTCTGGTTCTGGGAAGTCATCTTGCTCACACTCACTTGCTAACTTAGCATCCATTGCCTTAAAATGCGATTCCCAATCAAATTGCCTCACCTCCTCCGGTGATGGAATGTAACGAGTAGTGCTACCAGGGATTTTCCTACCAATAGGGATGACAATATCAGCAACACTATCTAAAGGCTCACTATCCTCTGATAAAGTATCATGACACACCATTTTTCTCTTCTGTTCTTCCTTCCATGAGATGTATCGTTCGATGTGTTCCTCAACATCCGGATCAGAAAAATCAATAAATCTAACTGGAGGTGGGACTTGAAATTCGTCCATTATCGTCTCCGTTTTCGGGTATTGGGGAACATCAGTCAGCTCTACTCCACTTATCACATCTCTATCCTCATCATCCTCTGACTCATCATCATCACTAAAATCTAAAGAAAAATCATAAATCCCTGGTTGAGTTTGCTCAACATCCTGCTGAACCGAAGGTGGGACTGAGATGTCCATTTTCGTCTCCGGCTCATCCTGAGTTCTATATTTTTCATTTAGCTCTACCTGCGGATCAGGATAATAATAATTTGGAGAATACCCCGATGAATTTAGGCAAAGACAAGTAAAATGGGGTCCTCCACAGATTTCACACATAATGACACTTACAGAAACAAGAAAACTAACTGACTCTACAGACTCAAATAAAAACAAATAGAATTAAAACAAACTAATTAAAAAAAAATACTTAGCACAAATAGCAATTAAATCAAGTAAGTCCAATGAACGCAATCGCCAAGAAGTCCCCGGCAACGGCGCCAAAAACTTTGATGTGTGCTAGACTATACTAAATTAGACTAACAAATAAAACTCTAACTAGACACTAAAAAGCTTTAAATTTATAAAACTAAGACTCGATCCTAAGCAACACAACCGGCAGTGTACCGGTCGACTGCAGAATAGCTATTAAGTCCGAGTTATCGAACCCAAAGACTTCTGTATGGAAAACGTAAACTGAACTTACCTAAGACTCGACTAAAAATACTAAATGAAAGTAAATGAGGGGGGTTTGTTTTAAATTACTTTAAAAGAACTAATACTGGACAGAAAATAAGGAATCGACTAGATTTAAATCAGGAGAAGAAATCACTACCTAGGTAAGAATCCTATACATGTTTTTGGCTTTTCTCCTAACGGTTTTGGAAAGACTTGTGCAACCGGGATCTGAAGATACTAACTTAAAAGGGACCTAGAGAAACCTCGACACTTTCAAGGAAAGCAACTAGATAGACCTAATAAGCCGATAAAACACCGGTTTGTGGATTACCCTCACAGGTTCTCCAACTAAGCTAACGACACACCCGATAGACACTCTACCTCACGGCGCGAGTGTCACAATACCTAAAGGTAAGGGGATAGATCTAGAATGCCTAATCAGACTCAGGAAACTATGATATGAAAGGGAAACTAGACCGAACTCCTCACAGAGACTCTAACCTAGCAATCAATCATACAAGACAGCCTGATAATCTATTAACCTCACAGTATTAAGATTAGTTGCATATTTAGTTAGTTCAATTCAAGATAGATCACTTCAATGATTCAATACGTCTACCAAATCATCTAGAAACCGCAAACCCTAGGCAAACGATCTAGCATGCATCTATTATATGAAAGACATTCATCAAGACACATGTGAAGCAATAAACCAATCACAAGAACAGATCTAAATACACGTACACAACCGATCATGCAAACCAAATCATTATCATTAACTTTAAACACAAGTACAATCCAAAAACCGAAAGAATACTAAGTTAAACATGCATAATCATCAAAACCTAGGAAGCTACAGAAGTTTAGCCTCTAAACATGATCAAAGCAGAAGTATAAGTCATGGAAGAAGTCATTGATTACAAAGGAATGAAAACTAAGAAGAGAAACGTAAAAACCGGGACGATTAAGTCTTCGAATCTTCACTTCCTAGCTCCAAAAATCCAATCCTTTGCTCCCAAGCTCCTGGAAATCACCTATGATCGTCCTCAGCCGCTCCCAATCGTCCAAAATGTCCTCCTCCTCGAATTAGGGTTTTGGTTTGAGTATTAAACAACTTTGCCGATTTTAGCACCCGTCGCGTAGCGCGAC
Source organism: Flaveria linearis (assembly GCA_024085815.1). Taxonomy (NCBI): domain Eukaryota; kingdom Viridiplantae; phylum Streptophyta; class Magnoliopsida; order Asterales; family Asteraceae; genus Flaveria; species Flaveria linearis. The sequence continues at coordinate 39,768,826 of CM044009.1, read as the reverse complement.
GGGCCTTCACATTTTGTCGCGTAGCGCGACAATCACCACAACCCGACAAATTAGTCGGGTGGCAAATCCGGTAAATACCCGATTTCATTAAGGGCAAAATGGTAATTTACAAACCCTCGCGTAGCGCGACGGTTTGTCTCTATCTGTCGCGTAGCGCGAGAGAAGCAAAACTCCGATTTTTAATTCTTTTAATTCCAAACTCCTCGGCTCGATCCCGGCATCTCTTTAAGACTCGTTTAAGCTCCAAAATGCTATCTTTATGCTCGGGATCCTACAAAACCCACAATTGATCAATAGAAACGAATTCTGAGATAAAAACGAACATAAATAATGCAATTATTATACAAAATATACAAGGGGAATCCAACTAATTATCATCATATCAGCTGCGTTTTCAGCTAAACAAGGTTATATGAGCTTTGATAAACATTTTAAAACCCCTACAATGGCATCAAGAGCCACTTATACGAATGCATACATGTATAATACATGCTAGTTCACGGTTTTGTGGTGTTTGACACCACATACCGTGAGTAAGAGGGCTGAAATGTGACCCCTTTTGATTTCTTAAAGATATTACTTTATGCATGTAAGGATCTTTAAAAATCTAGATCATAAGATGTTTGTTTGTATGGACAAAACCCATTTGTTCTTGGTTTATGTTGGCCAAGAACATGGGTTAAAAAGGGGCTGCCAAAAAATCGAAACATAGGTGAATATTTGGATATGTTGTTTTGGTTATGCATAACAAAGCCTAGACCTTGTGGATTGATTGATTGGTTGTCATGTTATATTCATTTGGCTATGTAATAATTTAATTTTAATGTTTCAAGTCTTGTTTTGTAATCTATTCATTCATATGGTTTGTAATAAATAGATTAGGAGTTTTTCCTTTACTAGAAAAATTGTATTAGGATACATATTTTGTAAGGATGCTCAAGATCAAGATTTGAAGAAAAGATGGACAAAGAGGATGCTTGAAGATGTGGATTCAAGTGGGAGTCCTTTTGTCAACCTTGTGTCATGTTCTTAACCCTTAGGACAAGACCTTTTGACACACTTGTTTTGGCTAAACAAGTGTGCTCAACTTAGTATGCTTTATGCATATGTGAATGTTTTGTTTATGCTTGGTTGAATACATATGATGATGTTTCTTTTGAATATTTGGATGTGATTAACAAACCGTCAATTAATACAAGCTATAAACAAGAAACTGGTTCTCAAATCATTAAGCATAAATAGAATGGTTCTATAAAAGGAGTTAATGGTTTGCAAAATAAAATGGGTTTTATTTAAAAGAACCAATAGGGTACCATATGGTTGAATGCATACAATCATATGGTACATAGACTTTTATAAAACAAGAATTGTGAAATTGTAAATCCCTTTTGAAAACAAGTTAAACACCATCCTTTTACAAAACACTTAGGTTACTTGCAAACTCTTAGTGGGATAAAGGTCACCTAACCACTTTGAGGGAACTTGTAACTTGAGGTGAGAATACCATGTTTGTGGGATAAAGGTCACCTAACCACTTATGTAGTAAACTCACACGTGTGTGTAAGTAGGACGACTTGATTTGTAAAATATATTGAATGGATCACCTAAAATATGTTTTACAAAAGGTGTTGATGGGATAAACATGCCGTTATAAACATAAGATGTTCAAACGATCCCATACCACTAGAAGTTGCAATAGGTTGCAATTGTCATTCATGACTACCTTGTTTATTTAAATAATGGGATAAAGGTCACCTAACCAATATTTAAATATAACATTGGATTTTAAAATTTTATTTATTAATAGTCTATGAGACATAAAGGGTATTAATAAATGAAATATAATTATATCAACGATTACTAAAATGGAACTTTGTAAAATCTTGTAGATGGCTGACAACAACAACGCTAATAACGATGTACCAAACCAAAACAACCAAACCCTAAGGGCGATCCTTCAAAGGGATCGTCTAACACCTAACAACTTCATGGATTGGTATTGCAACTTGAGAATCGTTCTCAAGCAAGAAAAGCGAGCCTACATCCTTGATGATCCCATCCCCGATGAACCTAACGAGGAGGATGTAGAGGCCTATAATGATTGGGTTAAATATGTGGAAGACTCCATCCAAGTCTCTTGCCTAATGTTAGCAAGTATGACACCCGACCTCCAAAAGGAGTATGAGCTCCATGGAGCTTATGACATGATCACTCAGTTGCAGGAAACATTCCAGCAACAAGCTAGGGTGGAGCGCTTCGAAACTGTTCGAGCGCTTCATGCATGTCGGATGGAGGAATCCCAATTAGTTTCATCTTATGTTCTTAAGATGAAAAGCCACATCGACCGCCTTCAAAGGCTAAACTGTCCTGTCTCAAAGGAGTTGGCCACGGATTTGATCCTTAATGGCCTAACTAAAAAGTTTGAGGCGTTAGTCATGAATTACAACATGAACGGATGGGACAAGAGCATAAATGAACTTCATTCAATGCTCAAATCAGCCGAGGCGGGAATGGGTAAAAGGGTTTTGCCCGTTCTCACCATTAATGAAGGTGGGAGAAGGAGAAGGTCTCTACCCCCTCCTAAGGCAACTGTTGCCAAAGGAAAGGGGCACGTTAGGGGAAAGGGGAAGATGGTTGTTAGGGCGGAACCTCCGAATCCCAAGGAGAAGAAGCAAAAGGTTGCTGTAAACGACCCATGCTTCAAATGTGATGAGATAGGACATTGGATGAGAAATTGTCCAGTCTATCTCAAAGAGTTGAGAGAAAAGAGGGATGCAGGGCAAACCAAAGGTATAATTTACATGATACATGTTGAGCTAAATTTTATTTCTTCTAACACATGGGTATTAGATACCGGATGTGGAACTCACATTTGCAATTTGTTGCAGGGGTTCAAAAGAAATAAGCATTATGCAAAAGGGGAAATAAGTCTCTTCATGGGCAATAGTGCAAAGGTTCACGTGGAAGCCCAAGGAGACTACATTTTGAAGCTTCCAAGTGGTTTGGAAGTCATTCTATATAATGTATTATATGCTCCTAGTTTGACTAGGAACATAATTTCTGTTTCCCGTTTAAGACAATATGATTATGATTTCAAGTTTGTTGACAATGATATTCATGTTTTTTTAAATCATATGTTTTATTTTAAGGCTATACCTTGTAATGGTATTTATGAATTGGTTCATGAAAACACAACATATGATAGCTCAATATACCAAGCAACCACCAAAAGGCTCAAATTAGATTTGAGTGATACCTACCTTTGGCATTGTCGTCTTGGTCATATAAACAAGAAACGTATACAAACACTTCAAAAGAATGGTCTTTTAAATACAAATGAATGTGATTCATTTGATGTATGTGAATCTTGTTTACAAGGAAAAATGACTAAGGCACCCTTTAGTGGAACTAACGAAAGGGCAAAAGATTTATTAGGTATCATACATTCGGATGTATGTGGTCCTTTTAAGCCAATGACTAAGAATGGTGAAAGATACTTCATTACCTTTACCGACGATTATAGTCGCTATGGGTATGTGTACCTATTAAGGCACAAAGATGAAGCTTTTGAATTGTTCAAAATCTTTAAGAATGAAGTAGAAAATCAACTCAACAAGTCAATTAAAGTTCTCCGCACCGACAGAGGTGGTGAATACCTAAGTGATGTTTTTCAAGATCATCTTAGGAGTTGTGGGATTGTCTCACAACTCACTCCACCTGGAACACCACAACATAATGGTGTGTCTGAGAGGAGGAATCGAACCTTATTGGATATGGTTCGATCTATAATGGCTAGAAGTACATTGCCTCTATCATTTTGGGGTTTCTCTTTGCTCTCCGCGGTCCGTATTCTGAATATGGCCCCAACCAAAAAGGTGGACAAGACACCTTTTGAGATATGGCATGGAAGAGTTCCATCCCTATCATACTTAAGGATCTGGGGTTGTGAGGCTTATGTTAAGACTCCCACCTCAAACAAATTGGAAGTCCGATCCACCAAGTGTATCTTTATTGGATATCCTAGAGATTCTATGGGATATTATTTCTATGATCCACTGGAACAAAAGGTGTTTGTTGCCAGAAAGGGTGAGTTCTTAGAAACAAAGTTCCTTATGGAAGGAACTAGCAGTAGAACAGTGGATCTTGAGGAGGATCAAGAACCACAGACCGATGCACATTTGGTTGAAACTGGCACTCAACATGAGGATGTTGAGGATGATCAAGCGGTTGATCAATACACACAAAACGTTCGCAGAAGTGGTAGAACTAGTAATCCACCTGAAAGATACGGATTTTTCATGGATGGATGCTATGTGGTAGATTCAGATGAACCAACCACATATCATGATGCAGTGTCCAATTTGGATTGTGACAAATGGCTTGAGGCCATGAACGTTGAGATGCAATCCATGTATGACAATCAAGTTTGGGAACTTGTTGTACCACCTCTTAATTCCAAGGTAGTTGGAAGTAAATGGGTTTTCAAGAAGAAAACCGATATGCATGGAAACTTGGATACTTATAAAGCTAGACTTGTAGCAAAGGGTTTCACTCAAACTCAAAGGGTTGATTATGATGAAACCTTCTCACCTGTTGTGATGCTAAAGTCTATAAGGATATTGTTTGCCATAGCTGCTCATTATGATTATGAGATTTGGCAAATGGATGTCAAAACCACTTTCCTAAATGAATATCTTGAGGAAGATATCTATATGGTTCAGCCTGAAGGTTTTGTCGATCCAAAACATCTTAATAAAGTATGCAAGTTAAAGAAATCAATCTATGGATTGAAACAAGCGTCAAGAAGCATGAATCACCGTTTTGATGATGAAGTAAAGAAATTTGGCTTCATCAAAAACGCTGATGAGGCTTGCGTGTATAAGAAGGCTAGTGGGAGCACAATAACCTTCCTGGTATTATATGTTGATGACATGCTACTATTTGGAAATGACATTCCAACCATGGAAGGTGTACAAACCTGGCTTGGAAGTTGCTTTTCCATCAAGGATCTTGGTGAAGCCGCCTATATTCTGGGAATAAAGATCTATAGGGATAGATCAAGGCGGCTAATTGGTTTGAATCAAAGTGCATACATTGACAAAATCTTGAAAAGGTTCAAGATGGAAAACTCTAAGAAAGGTACTGTACCTATTCAAAGAGGGACAATATTGAGTATGACTCAATGTCCAAGCTCAAAGGAGGAGCAAAATAGAATGAAGGCAATCCCATATGCATCTGCTATAGGATCCATCATGTGTGCAATGATATGCACTAGACCGGACGTATCATGCGCTTTAAGCATGACAAGTAGATACCAGCAAAATCCTGGTGATAGTCATTGGATGGTTGTCAAGAACATTCTAAAGTATCTAAGGAGGACTAAGGACATGTTCTTGATCTACGGGTCTGGTGAAGAGGAAATCGTTGTAAAAGGTTACACGGATGCTTGTTTCCAAACCGATCGAGATGACTCACGATCTCAATCGGGGTACATCTTTATTCTGAATGAGGGAGCTGTTTCATGGAAAAGCTTAAAGCAAGAAGTCGTAGCGTTATCCACTACAGAGTCAGAATACATCGCCGCTTCAATGGCAGCACAGGAAGCTGCATGGCTGAAGAAATTCATATCCGATCTAGGGGTAGTCCCTTCCATTTATGATCCCCTAGAGATCTTTTGTGACAACGAGGGTGCGATTGCTCAAATCAAGGAACCTCGTGCTCATCAAAAGACTCGGCACATTGAATGGAGATTCAACTACATAAGGGATGAAGTTGAAAAGGGAAAGATATGTATTCGCAAAGTCCGCACTGATAAAAACATTGCGGATCCACTCACGAAGCTCCTTGAAAAGGCAAAGCATGAAGGTCATGCTTGTGCCATGGGACTTCGATATTCTAGTGACTGGGTTTGATTTTATATTTTATTTGGATATTGGAACTTATGTTATTTGACTTAATTATATGGTTGTAATTTTCATTTGTTCTTCTATTTTAGCATGTTTAAATCCGTGAATAAATAAGTTATTCTAAACGTCCGTAGTCGATCATACTTGTGGGAACAACTATGAATGTAAGACTATAATGAACTTGGATTGGTTGATGTTCATAAGGTATGAATATAGAGCAAGAGGTTGCTACCAAGGTTTATTGATATCTATGGGATATAGGTATTGGACCGACCCGCTCTCAATTATTTCTGCATGGAATCTTTGTGATTAGTCATAAGAGATATTGAGTAAAGGCGAATATCATTGTATCCTCAGACCTGAGATACATATTGGGTCTTGATATTCACCAAGTATTGTACTTTGACTTAATACTTTGCTGTTCTGAAAAATTGGCAGTACATAAGGCTGAGTTCAGGTATGATATGAGGTGATTGTGAGAGACGTATGTAGTCAAAATGGAATTTGTTCCTCTTATTCGTTGAGAGTTAGATGTCTAAGGCCTGTTAAAGTTAAATCATCAGAGAATGATAATTCTGTGTCTCTTGGATTTAACATGACATCTGTAACAAAAGGATAGATGATTGATTCACCTAAAACATTTCAAGTAAGGTACTTGAAGAGGATGATGTTATTGAATGGCACTTAGTCATATACATTAGGGGTAGCAAACCGTTGCTAGGCGTCATTTGCTGCTTGCATCAATCTTCTATGAATCTTGTGCAAGTGGGAGATTGAAAGAATTGATCAGCCCAAGATACAAATTAAATTGATGTGGCTAATGTGATATGATCCAAGTCGGGTCATACCCAATAACAAGCTAGACAAACACCTGCAATATTTATTTATTGATTTGATCAATTAAATAGATATCAACACTATATACATTTAGAAAATGGTTTTCTAAATGAATGATGCATTTGAGAAATGAATAAATAACATGGGTTTATTTATTTTAAGAGAGTACTTTATATTGTTATTTAATAGGTTAAATAACATTATTTAGTTAATATAACATGTCTTGTTATTTGCCTAAAATACAAGTTTATTTGAAAGGGCTTAATTAAACTTGTTAGAAATAAAATTGTGTGGAAGAATTAAAAGGGGAAGCCCCTTATTGGACCCCTTGGTTCTCGGCCTAATGGCTGGAAAAACACACCACCAAATGTTGGTGGTTGCTTAATTAATACACAAGACCCACATGCAAGACATAATCTTTCTCACTTCTCAAAACAAGACTTCCTCTCTCCCTTCTTTCCTCTCATCATTTTCGGACCAAAGAAGGCAGAAAAGAAGTGAAAAACTCAGCTGGAACAAGGTGTTCAAAGCTGTGAAAAAGTGTTGAGAATCCTAGCTTTCAAAGGTGCTTGTTGGTGGCTTGGGGTATAGCTTACTTGAGGTCTTCTTCCTTGAAGATTCAGCCACGTTTTCATCTTCTTTCACCTCAAGAAATTCGTTTTTGAGCAGCTACAAAGGTTGCATTGTCACCATCATATGTTCATTTCATTGTATGCATTTTCGTATAAAGATCCATGGTTTGGGGTTTAATTATTAATGGGTTTAATAACCATCTTATTAACATGTTTTAAAACTTAAAATCCGCTGCGTTTTCATATAAACAAGGTTATATGAGCTTTGATAAACATGTTAAAGCCCCTACATCCTAAGACACCAAATCTTAGGTTGGATCGTGAAGGAATCATTGGAACCCATCTTACTCTCTTATCGTTATCTTAAGTGCATCTTGTGAGTTCTCCATGCCCCTTTTTACTTTTTCACATCTTTTGGGGTGAAACATGTTAACTTTATAAACTTACACTTGTAAACATCTTGATACTTGTAAATGCACATGCAATTCATCTTTACCTTTTTGTCATGGTTATTTGTGTTATTGTAAGTCTTATATGAGATACATATTTTGTTTACAATCATTAACTATTGCTAGCCTGGTGACGTCTTAGATCTTTGGGCCTGACAAGCCTATTTGGTGCTAAAGCCGATGTATTTCCGGCTCATGATGACGTATGCTTGTTCATCATGGGAACCAAGTACACTTAGCCAATCATATATACTTGTAATCAAGTCGAGGTTTGGTTGTAACTATATGTGTTCTATAAGCTTGCTAACTCATAACCATCGACATGAATTGCTACTTGTAAACCTTTTCATATATATATTTATGCGTGTGTTTAAACCATGGGAACTCACCAACTTTATAGTTGATCCTTTTATTTTTAACATGTTTCAAGTTTACTACTTGAAGATCTTCTTGTGCTCATATAGGACTTGGACCTAGATTAATTGAAAATCTTATGTTATTGGTTGTATTTTGATTGTTTTGTAATGACTTATTCGTCTTGTAATGTTCAATGAAAAATGATATTTAATATTATTACAACATATTTAGTCCATGTGCTATCAGCAATCGTTTCACATTCGTCTGCCTCGATGATTCCGCCGTCGGTCGGGGTGTGACAAAATGCCCAAACAACCTCCTTACCAGGGGCTTCACCTGCTTGCCCCGGTAAACCTTCATCCGTCCTAGGGTGGTATCATCCATCACCTCTAGCACCACGGCATCCTCCTTCTCCTTTGACAGCAAAGGGAGCTTCTGGTCAATAATCATCTGCAAAAAGCGAGGGTACATGCAAAAGCCCTCCTTGCCCTTCGCCTCAATCTCCACCAGGTTGGTGAAGATCATCCTCGAGAAGCTGAACGGATGGTTCAGCACCAACCATAGGCGTTCTGAATCTGATCAGACAGCTCATCGAAGCCTCCCTTCCTTGAGGCAATGCACTTGAGCAGCACATGGGCTAAGTACTTAAGTTGGGGGCACAGGTTGCTCTTGTTGAGCACACCTGCGTTGTTATCCCCCGAGTACTTGGCCCGCAGAAAACAGCCTCGTACAGTCAGTGGGTGTAGTCGTGTAGGGCAGTCAGCATCATCGCCAAACTCCAAGACTGTCCTGAGATCGTCCTCAGTGATCTCTATAGCCTGACTAAAAATGGAGCTCCTGATACAGTGGGGCTCTGAGGACCTGTCGACAACAGCGCTTCCCAGAAAGCCTGCTGGACTGAACGATACGAAGTGCACGAAGTCGATATAGCACGGAAGATCCTCGATCTCCGTAAGAATGTAATAATGCTCGAGAAATCTGCCGCATTCCTGGAGGTCAGATCCAGATGAGCACAAATGTTATGCTTTGTGCTCATAGTCCAACGACTCGCCATCTGTTACACAATGTAAATAAACATTAGTGTGTGTCAATGAGTAACAATTTGATACATTGGACTTGAAATCTTCTGTTCTATCGTGCGAATGAACTGTGCAACTGAGATCTAGTCGTGCGAATGAGCTCATACGTACGACTGAGCATGCAACTAGGCTTAGTCGGATGCTATCCCATGCGTTTACATCAGTCGTGCGACTGAACTCATATACATGGTTCAGTCGTGCGATTGAGCCATTTGTCCAGCAAAGTCATGCAATTAAGCCATTCGCACAGCTCAGTCGTGCGATTGAAGTTCATCAGGGTGTCCATTCGCATGACAGACTGTTTTCAAATTCAAATTTTTGGCAAACTTGATGTTAGACTTCGTGGTTTGGCTCATTAGTGTTGCAAATGATCGACATAACACCTAATAACTTTTATTTGAACAATATACTAAGTTTTATAGGTTTCTTAGGCAAACTAAGTCTCGGTTAAGTTTAGGGCTTAAATTCGATCATTAGGGCATGAATTGATTGAACTTTGGAGTGAATATCATCGCGCATTGCCCGGATAAACACTAGAAATCGTTAGATCACAACAGTCAGTAGTGTAGCACAGTCAGAAGAAAATCGGGCAGCGTAATGGTGCTTCGTGCGATAAAGTGAGCGATTGGGGTGAATGGGCGTCTGCGATCGACTCCCCCTCTATTTATACTAGGGTTTCCTCCAGTCGTGCGACTGAACCTAGTCGCATACTTGATTCGTGTGACTAGATCCATTCGCACTCATCAATCGTGCGATTGGTTCAGTCGGCCATATTCAGTCATGCGACTAGGTTTTAGTCATGCGACTGACTCATTCGATCACCTCCATTTGTATACTCATGCTTATGGTCCAATCGTACGTCTGGTCAATACGTGTGGGTTAGTCGTGCGATTGGGCTCATACGTATGGTTCAATCGTACGACTGGTCCATACTCATGGTCCAGTCAAACGAATGGCTCTACTTATGGTTCAATCGTATAGCTGGTCCATACTCATGGTTTTGACTTTATGACCATTTGACACTTAGCCCTATTAACAATTGATAAAACATTTCGAGCATTCGATTATCTCAGACATGACCATTTTAACTTAGAGAACTTTTGATCACCTCAGACGTGATCCTTTTAACAACAAAACAATTTGTCACCTCAGACGTGACCCTTTTAACATTTGAAAACCCGTTTGCTCACCTCAGACCTTTTAGTGATTAAATGCCAGATAGAATTCCAATGCATAGTCCGACGTTTAATAACTAAACTGACTAAAAATTAAACAAATTAAACAACTAGAACTAAAAGACAAAACTAAAACTTATTTTTATAATTTTGTGCAAGGTTGAAATCCTAAGATAAGTATCTACCAGATTTCCTTTCTAGACAGTATAGCATCAAGTTACATTGATCATAACTGGAATGATTCATTATGGAATCATACAGGTTTATCAAATCATTTGGGACATTTTACCAAAGCCTTTTGATGCTAGATTCTTGTTTTCATCGAGAGTCATTAGCAAGTTTAGGAAATCATGCTAGTGCTGTAAGATACACACAATGATTTGGACTTTCAAGAATTGCAGCTCACGATGATTGTCAGTATACTTGTCCTCTTAAATCCATACACAGATTTTTGACACACATTGGTGATGATTTATGGTTTAATTATTTCAACAAGCATTTGTGGATCCCACACTTATATGGTAGTCAACATTCCTCAGGAGATTTTTGAGCGGTCTACGGGTATTTTGACAAGAAGAAACTATTCTACGAGCTTTCAAAGAGATGCAAAGCCTCAGCTCAGTGCCATCGCACAGTAGAGAGGCGCAAACAACAATGAATTCTAGAATATTTAGGTTATGTTTATTCTCAGGTCAGTGCCACCGCACAGCAGAGAGGCACACAACCTATCTTCTTGTTTGAGCAATTATATTCTTTTTGCACAGATCGCACCAACAACATAGGTTATTAGCTTGATTGCTTTTTGCATTTTTTATGTGCTTTGCTCATTTTTATGGTCATCCTCACACATTTGTGGCGTTTATTTTGCTCGTCACCCCTTATTGGAACTTCGTTGATTGTGTTAACCAGGGATAAGATGATAACCCACAGCTTGTTAAACAACTTAGTTTGAGATTGAACTCACCAATGAAATCTACTTATCTATTGTGTTGAATCTACCGACACGTCATCTGGTGATCTAGCAACCTCTAGGTCTACTTTCTCTGTGTTACCTTAGTAGTAGCTAGTTTTACTATCATTTTTCCTTTTATGTTGCTTAGACTTCTCAGACTTATACTTCAAATTTTGCATTTTAATCAGTTAAATTTTTTTAAAGTCTCAAACTCTTTGTTCCTGTGTTCTATCATTTTCCATAGCCATTGAATCAGTATCACAGATACGATTTCCTTTCTATTAACTAGACTGTCCTCCTCCCTTGTTTTGTTTATGTAATTAAATAAAATAACTAATTTAATACTAAACTAACCTATTCTCCCCCTAAAATTCTAAAACGAAAAATCTTTTTGTGTTTTTTGATTTTTAAGACAGGAAAAATAAAGAAAAAATAAAAGAAAATAAAAAGAAAAAAATAAACAGTTGTCGGACTAAGCATGTTCATCTTCTGGAATCACATCACATTTCTTTTTCACGCCGTTGACCTCTAACAGATATAAAAATCTTGGTTTATCAAAAGCTTTTGTGTAGAGGTCAGCGCGTTGAAAATACGTATTAATTTTAACAACATCGATTAAATTCTTTTCAAAACAATCACGTATAAAGTGATATTTAATTCCGATGTGTTTGGTCTTAGGATATTGGATCGGATTTTAGTTACGGATATAGAAGCAGAATTATCAACAAATATAAGAGTGTTAGAGAATTTCAAACCATAGTCCCGCATTTTCTGGTGAATCCAGATGATTTGTGAACAGCAGCTTGCAGCAGCAACATATTCAGCTTCACAAGTTGATGAGCAACCGATGTCTGCTTCTTACACTGCCACGTGACTAATCTTCTCCTAAAGAATTGACATCCTGCTGAAGTGGACTTGTAGTTCATTTTGCAACCGCTATAATCCGAATCACTATACGCTGTAAGCTCAAAGTCATCGTCATGAGGATACCACACCCCAAGTGTTGGAGTACCCTTCAGATAACGAAATATCCTTTTGACGCCTATGAGATGGTTGACTTTAGCTTTCGCCTGATATCTGGAGCACAGACATGTCGTGTACATGATATCAGGTCTTGAGGCAGTGAGGTACATGAGAGATCCGATCATTCCTCGGTACATAGTGGCATCCACCAGATCACCATTTTCGGCGGGTGCGACGTCATGGTTTGTAGCAAGTGGAGTCCCAGCTGCAGAAGCATTCTCCATATCAAACCGATTGAGAATATCGCCTACATACTTGGTCTGATGCTGAAATATCCCCTTTGGTGTCTGATCCACCTATAACCCGAGAAAGAACTTCATCTCACCCATGGCACTCATCTCAAATTCAGCTTTCATTACTGCTTCAAATTCTTTACATAATGCTTCATTTTTTGGAACCGAAGATTATGTCATCAACATAGATCTGAACTAGCAGTAAGTCACCATCCTTTTCTTTGATAAACGGTGCACAGTCAATCACTCCTCTGCGAAAGCCATGTTTCACAAGATGATTCGAGAGTTTCTCATACCAAGCTCTTGGGGCTTGATGGAGCCCGTAGAGAGCCTTATCTAGTTTGTAAACTCTGTCCCGATGATACGGATCCTCAAATCCTTAGGGTTGACTGACGTACACTGTCTCCTGGATTTCACCATGAAGGAATGCACTCTTTACGTCTAATTGATAGACTTTGATCTTCATGTAAGATGCATAGGCTAGGAAGATACAGATTGCTTCCATTCTTGCCATAGGTGCAAACACTTCATTGTAATCAATGCCCTCGACTTGTCGAAATCCTTGAACTACAAGTCGAGCCTTGTTTCTTATTATGACACCTTGGTCATCTTTCTTGCACTTTAAGACCCATTTGGTGCCAATGACCTTAGCACCTTTAGGTCTATCCACTAGAGTCCATACTCCCAACTTCTTGAATTGAAGAAGTTCTTCTTACATGGCACTCACCCATGCCTCATCGTTTAGGGTTTCACTAACATATTTTGGCTTAAATTGAGACACAAAATATCGATATGCACCATCGTGAAGATATCCCTTTTCCATTACCGAGGCATAATCAGCTGAGTATAGCTGATTTCTAGTCTGGACTCCTGATCTAACATCTCCAATGACATTTTCCAACGGATGATAAACATTTAGTCGAGATCCAGGAGTGGTGGGTATAACTACATCATTATCCAGATTGTGAACAGTAGGTTCAGTATATGACGCAGTAGGAGTGTGAGGTTCTGAAGTGTCAGAGGCATCAACATCAGATGCTTGTGTACTTGGAGTAGTAGGAACCTGTTTCCCTTGATCCACCTAATCATTTGCTACGTCTTCATCATCAGAGGAGGAGTCACTTACCTCAATGCTCCCCCTGAAGAACTAGAAGACTCACCTTGTAAAGCTGAAGTCATCGGATCCAGTGATGTTGTGTTTAATACGTCGTACATCATTCTGTTGGTACACATGTCCCTAGTTCCAGTTCTAATGTACTTAAATGTTTAAGGACTTTCATTTTATTACACTGATGTAATCATTTGATATTTGTAATAAAAGACTCTTGAATGAATGAATATTTGTTATTGAATGTCTTGTATCTTTATATTAGTGTTTATTACATGCATATATGGGTTTACAATTGTTATACATAGTTTTGTGTCAATAAAGATTCAGGAATATGTTTAACGAAGTTTTATGACCTAGTCGCACAACTGAACCATGCGTGTGAGCCAGTCGCACGACTGAGTCATGCGAATGACTCAGTCGTATGATGGATTCAATATTATGGTTCATACGTACTCATGGCTCAGTCGTACGAATGAAGACTGTAACCTATAAATACCACTTAATTCGTAAAAAAATAGTAGACTTCAAGAATTCACAAACCTAGCCGTCCCAAAACGTCCAAGTCGTCCCTTCCAACTTCATAGAGCGTTCCTGATCATTCCTAATCAATTTTTAACGTTTTCTAATCGTTAGTTTTGATCAGATTAACGTTCTCCCTGATTGGATCGCCAATCAAATAGGATTCCGCACTACTTGATCTGGTTTTTACGTAGATTCGGTTAGTACCAGTTCGTACTCGGTCCTAACAAGTGGTATCAGAGCCGGTTACTGCTAGAATGATCTAACAATCATTCTAGCAACCCGAGCTCTTAATTTCTGGATCTATTTCACGTTCTTTGACATTATACCCACTTCGTGTTCTTCGTGTTTTGCTCAGATTTTGTTGCATACGTGGTTTCTTGGTTAAAATCGAACTCGGAATCACGTTCTTATCACCCTTGCGAATCTTATGATGTCTATTATGTTTCGGTTCATGTAAAATTCATCAGATTAGGGTTTTTAGCAGCCATGGCGGTTGCAGATCTGAAAATCTGCATGCAGATCCGCTCATGCGACTGGACCATCCTAATGGACCATTCGTACGACTGGCCCATGCTAATGGACCATTCGTACGACTGGACCATGCTAATGGACCACTCGTACGACTAGACCATGCGACTGGACCAGTATTATGTCCAGACGTACGACTGGACCAGTCTTATGTCTAGTCTTATGTTCAGTCATGCTACTGGACCAGTCTTATGTCCAGTCATGCTACTGGACCAGTCTTATGTCCAGTCATGCTACTGGACCAGTCTTATGTCCAGTCATACTACTGGACCAGTCTTATGACCAGTCGTACGAGTATATCATTCGTATCATCCATTCACACGAATGTGATATTTGCCCTCCATGTCATACGAATGAACGGTGTTCTAGACCCAAAAAAAACTAAAAAAAAACTGGAACGACCTCTTGCATAGATTTGAGGATGAGCAAGGCACATTCACCTTGAGGTTCTTTTGTCGAACAAGTTCGATGGATACCCTATTATTCGTTGGACTTCCAGAATAGGTGAATGTAGTTAGAACTTAAAAGAGAGAAGAGAAGATGTCAGTAGTCGGTGCTGATTTTGTGGGGTAGTCAGGAGCATCTGACTATTTATGGGCCAATCAAGTTATATTTATCCGCACAGAGAGGATTCTGATTCTTAGGGGGAATCCATGTCTAGAGAAAATGAAGACGCAATCAGAAAGTAATGATGTGAGCTAGTTTCTGATAATGAATCTGCATGCATGCTGATTTGTTTGAGATTGTCAACTGTGGATTGGAACCTTCTACTTTTTGCCCAATACACCGTATGAAGACGCAAGGAAAGCACAACGTTTATATATTGGGATATGCTGAATTTGAGGGGGAACTTCTGCAGTTGTTAATGTTAATCAGTTTAGCCTGTGTGAAGATTGGAGCAATGGAAAACTGTTCATGTCATTATCTGAAAAATCAGTCAAATGGGGAATCTTGCTGCTATGATGGTGTTCTTCAAAGTAAACGAAAGCTATTGTGCCTAAATTCATTTTCAGGGATACTGTAGCAACCTGACGAATCAGCAACGTTGGCTAATATAGTTTTTCGTTTGATTCTATTGGATACCAGAGCAAAGATTGACTGAAGATTGTAAGAGGTGTTATCTACTATTCGCAAGCAACGTCCAACGGGGAATTTGTTGGAGCATATATTGTCATATATAGCGTGTCCATCGCTTGACGAATAGTCTAGGCTTAATGTAATACACCTGATATGTTGTAAACACATGAAACTGAGTCATTCGCAGGAGCATATGCGAATGGGACTCAGTCGTACGACTGAGCTATGCTAATGGACCAGTCGTGCGACTGAGAGATGCTATTGGGCCATTCGTAAGACTGAACCATAAGTATGGTCCAGTCGTACGATTGAACCATATGCATGGTCCAATGGTACGAATGGGCCCAGTCGCATCTGATATGGGCTGAGGCCTATAAATACCAGTTTCATTGTGTAGAGAGTTAAGGTTCTGAGAGAGTGCCCGACGCCCAGGGGCTGCAGGATGAGAGGGGAGATCATGCTCGATCTCCCCTTGCCAAAAGTTATGATTCTTATGTTTAACGAGTTTGTAATCATTCGGTTTTATCAACAAAATCATTCGATTATGGTTCGCTCTATTGTTTGTCTTTTGGTTTTTCTCCTTCCGTCAAGAACACGCTCGGATGTCAAACGATCCAGCGACTTCACAATCAATGGAGGATCTGGGTAATTTTGATCTTGATGAGTTAGATGACTCAGAGGAGTCGGAGAAGAGTCACATGTCAGGAGGGTGGGCAGCAAAGTGGTGGCTACTGCTAGAGGATTGACGGAGTTAGGAGCACGCCCAGGAAGCTCAAAGGGAAAGGATATACACCAGAGCCTTCAGCTCCCAAAGAAAAAGAACTGGCGAAAACTGGAAAGAGAAAGAAAAAGATGGCTAAGGTGAAGGAAGAAAAAGATGGCTAAGGTGAAGGGCAAGCATCCCAGGCTGGTTCTAGGGAGCTCTCCGAGATCTCCACCATCTACTACAGCCACAGCTACAGTCACAGCCACAGCCACTCCCACTACTACCATCACTACCAATCCCACACCCACACCTATACCTACAACAACCACCACTACATCCACCACCACTGTCACATTCATTCCAACACCAGTATTCACCACCTCTACCACAAGACCAACTACCTCACAAACCAATCCTTCCACATTCCAAACCCTAAGCTTTCAAGGTTTATATTCGTCATCGGTGGGGCTGGATGAGCAGATAGCAAATGTAAACCGGCTAGTGATGAGGTTGCTAGCATCAGAGGACTCAAGAACCACACAGATTTTGCAGCTAATGGCTGCTAACTCATCTCAGGCTGAGCAGATTGCTCAACAGGCTGAGCAAATGGCCCAACAAGCTGAAGAGATGGTTGTGTTAAGAGAAAGGAGCGAGGCCAATGAGAGGGCGTTGGTAACTGCCCAGGAGGCCATTCGAACCCAAAACAAGCTGCTATTGGCTTCCATTGGCAAGATAGAGGAGTTGGAGAGAAAGAATAGAAAGATATTGCTAAGGTTGAAGGGCAAGAAGGCAGAGATTTAAAGATCAAAGGAGATGGTGGTGACAGAGATGATAGAGATGAGTCTGGTGATGAAGAATCTGATGACGAAGAAGAGGATGATGAGCCAACAGAGGTTTCAGATGAAGAGGATGATGAGTCTCCCACTGAAGGAAAGACATCACCTTCTCCCCAGCCTGAGAGAGAGGGGAGAACCAAGAAGAACCAGGACCGAGGTGCATCAACCTCAGGCCCTAAAGATCAAGATGCTACATCTAAGGATGAAAGTAATGTTTGATTATAGATGTATCTTGAAATGTTATGTATTAATGTAAAATAAATCAATAAAAAGTTGAATTGTCATGTGTCATGTGCTAAATGTTTAATAATCATTGATGTGATTGTTTACTCTCTTAACAGATACAACCAAATAGGTCGATGAGTATGACGTTACACCCCTTCGCCAGTGATTGTACAACGATCAGTCAGTTATACACCTGAAGAAGGAGAAATCATCCATGACCTGACTGATGAAAAATTGGCCAAGATGTTCAGCTTGAACCCGGATGAATTGGTCAAAGATGCTCCCGAAGTTGATGTAGTCAGTGATGAAGAACTTCAAGGTATTGATGAGGTTGAGATCGAAGAAGTGACAGCTAACTATTATCCCCAGTACACTAACGCCGATGGCGATGTATTACCGGATCTGGGAGAGTCGTTTGCAAGCAGCGCTTTCGACAAAGTAGAAGAGAGGGTAGCCGAGAAAGAAGCCGCAGAAGACTTATCTCAGGCTGATGATGAAGACATGGCAAAACGTAAAGCTGAGTGTGAAGCTTGTCTGGAAGAAATGAGAAAGCAGAGGGAAGCTACAAAGTCAAACGCCTACACCAAGCTCTACAAGGTCAAGAAGCATCAGAAGGTGTCAGGCAAAATCATTAGCTGGGCGTACTTTGATGATCTAAATGTCTATGCAGTGAAAAGAGAGAAGGGAATTGAGTATTTCAGATTTCCACACGATCTGAAAACTGTCCCTGGATTTGAGCTCAACCGACTTGCTTGCTTGAACATACTTTATGCAGTTCCTGGAAAGAAATCGGGATGGTTCGAGAAAGCATTGAAGAAAGAGTACCACACGAGGTGGGTCAACTTCAAGCCACAACAGCCCAAAAGGTTTATACACAAAACAGAAGTTGATCCGATCTCTGGTCGACCGAAAGTTGTCTTGAAATGGCAACCTCCGCGCACGATGTCACGTATACCTATGAGGGAGATGCCACAAGACATTACACCCCATTTTAAATGGTGGTACTATAACTGGCGTACTAGAGAAGCAGTCATTGTGTTGGATCGAAAGGGGACTTTAGAGACAATTAGGGTGTTCGACCCAATGTGGCTCATGAACTTGTCAGCAGATGATATATACTTTGTACAAGTGGCCACTGTTTTTTGATACGCAGGATATCGTGCAAGCACTTTAGTTTCAACACGTTATACGCTTATGCTTTGCATTTGATATTCATGCTGGGGTTTCAAAGGAAGAGAGATTCAAGAGATATGAAGAGTTTTCAAAGAAAGTCAAATAATAGGTAGAACTAGGTACAAGGGGGAGTTTGTTGGTACACATGTCCCTAGTTCCAGTTCTAATGTACTTAAATGTTTAAGGACTTTCATTTTGTTACACTGATGTAATCATTTGATATTTGTAATGAAAGACTCTTGAATGAATGAATATTTGTTATTGAATGTCTTGTATCTTTATATTAGTGTTTATTACATGCATATATGAACATGTTATATGGGTTTACAATTGTTATAGATAGTTATGTGTCTATAAAGATTCAGGAATATGTTTAACTAAGTTTTATGACCCAGTCGCACAACTGAACCATGCGTGTGAGCCAGACGCATCACTGAGTCATGCGAATGACTCAGTCATATGAATGATTCAATCTTATGGTTCATACGTACGTATGAATGGATCGTATGACTCAGTCGCACGACTGAGCCATACTCATGGCGCAGTCGTACGAATGAAGACTGTAACCTATAAATAACACTTAATTCGTAAAAGATAGTAGACTTCTAGAATTCACAACCCTAGCCGTCCCAGAACATCCAAGTCGTCCCTTCTAACTTCATAGAGTGTTCCTTATCATTCCTAATCAATTCTTAGCGTTTTCTAATCGTTAGTTTTGATCAGATTAACGTTCTCCCTGATTGGATCGCCAATCAAATAAGATTCCGCACTATTTGATCTGGTTTTTACATAGATTCAGTTAGTACCAGTTCGTACTCGGTCCTAACATATTCTGGCCGATAACTCATCTTCAGGAGGAAAAAGAGGGATGTTGAAGGATTTAAAGAATCCATCATAGTCGAAAAAGAAAGAGGGTCCTTTTCCAGCAATGGGGGTGGTGTATCTCTATACATCAACATTGCACCACACTTCTACTTGACCCGTTGAGTTGTTGTAAACTCTCTTATTCAGTATGTTGTATCCTAAGAAAATCCCTTCTTCAGCCTTCTCGCTGAATTTCCCTGACTGAGTTTTCTTCAGCGGCGTATATGGTGCACCAAATGGTTCGAGGTACTCTAGATTAGGTTTTCATCGTTGGAGTAACTCGTAACACGTCTTACCATGACGCTTGACTACCAGGACTCGATTAAGGGTGTAACATGCATTAGCTACTGCCTCATTCCAAAATTGGATAGGCAGTTTCGAGTCTGCTAGCATCGTCCGGGCTGTCTCTATCAAGCTGTGATTCTTTCCCTCAGCAACCCCGTTCATTTAAGGAGTGTAGGCAGATGTGAATTGGTGCACAATTCCTTTTTCTTTGCATAATGCCTCCATCCATTGGTTCTTGAACTCGGTGCCGTTGTCTAAGCGAACTTGCCTTACCTTCAGCTTCTACAGTGACTCCAATATGGTTACTAGCTCTTTGAATGATTTAAATGTCTCTGATTTGGATTTCAGAAACATCACCCAAGAAAATCTTGAGTAATCATCCGTAACTACATAGCAGTACAAATCACCGGCACTGCTCTTTGTACTGACTGGGCTAAACAGATCCATGTGAAGAAGCTCAAGAGGCAGGTCGATTGAATGAATGTTCTTTGGCTTGTGAGACTTCTTTGTTTGTTTCCCTTTCTTACATGCGACACAGAAATACGGTAGTTGGAAGTTTTGAACATGTACTCCACGCACTAGATCATTCTTGATCAAGTGATTCATCTTCCGGGGATTGATGTGTCCCATTCTCCTATGCCAGGAGATGGAGTCTTTTTCTATTGCCTTTGACAAGAAGCATTGTAGTTGATGATCGGTTGTGGAGGCCGTTGAGAGGTCCAAGACATACAAATCGTTATATCTTGAAGCTGACATTAACACTTGGTCCTCCGGAATGACATAGTCCTTTTTCAGAACATAGCACTTCTTGTTGTCAAATACAACTTTGAACTCTTTGTCGCATATCAGGGAGACAGAAAGTAAGTTATTTTGAAGTTGTTGAACATAGTTTACCTTATCAAATTTCACTTTCTGGTTTCCGACTTCTCCTTATGCAGTGATATAACCTCCTTTATTTCCAGCAAATGAAACATGTCCTCCTTTAATTTGTTTGACGTTTGACAAGAGAGACAGGTTTCCAGTCATGTGCCTTGATGCACCGCTATCAACAATCCAGGTATTCATAGAAGCACTATAGCGGACACCCTTCACATTCAAAGGAAATGATTAGTTTAGGTTAGGGACCCAAGCCTTAATCGGCTTGGGTAACCCGGAGGAATCATATATCATAAACTCTACCCACTGTCCATTTGAGGGAGAGGGCAGATCATTCTTCTTCTTGTTCTCATTTTCAGACACGGGACTTGATTTTTCTTTCCATAATGTAAGGCCTGTTTGTGATAAACAGATGATTGGCTTATTGTTTGAACTTTAGGTTCATAGGTTCTTTTTGGTGGAGTAATTGAACTCCTTTTTGAAGAACTTGGTTTTGTATCATTAAGTTCAATCTTCTTTCTTGGTGTCTGATAATAAGAACATTTGGAAGCAATGTGTCCATACTTTCCACAAGTGTAGCATGATCTACTTTCGACATGTTGGTGAAACTGTTTCTGTGGGGAAGTGTGTGACACAGGTATGACTTTAGTTTCTTTGGGTTTTGAAACTTCTTGTTTAGATGTTTTGACTTCTTTAACAAAATTCATTGTTTGAACATGTTTAACATCTTTACCCTTTTGTTTATTTGGACTAAGACATGGTGCTCGAGATTGGTTAAATTGTTTGGTCTTTTTGGGTTTTGAATTAAACATGTTTGAACCTGACTCCACCTTAACCTTTGCAAATTGTTCCTCCAAATTAACAATAGGCATCTTACCTTTTGATTTCAAAGTGGTCTCCTTCTGTTTAGTGACAGATTCAATAGGTTTACTTGTGGAATCTGGATCACTTACAAGAGGAGTGGACACCACATGATCCTTGATTGGGTTATTATTAATTGGTTTGCATTTGGCATTCAACAAGGTCTCATGTGGTGGTGGAACCACTTTGTAACCCAAACCCTCCCCGTGTTTTCGTTCTTTCACTAAGTGTTGAACTATGTGAGAAGAACTAGTCCAACTGTGCAGTTTTTGTTTTAAAGAATTTACCTCGACTTCTAAAACTGCTTTTTGTTTCTTAGTTTCTTCTAGGGATTTAAAATAGAACTTAATGTTATTTCCTTGGTTAAATGCTACAACTTCAGTTTCCCTTAGTTGTTTATTTAACAGTTCTATTTTCTCTTTATAATTGTGCTCATTTTGTTTTAAAATTCGGTTTGCTTCTGTGAACAGTTGTAAATCATTTACTAAGCTATCATTGTGATCTAATAGCCTAGCAAATTTTGAATCTATGCTATCCCTAAATTTATTACATTCCGAACAAGCATGATTATCAAACATTTGGTCTGTGGAACTTACCTGAGAAGGTTCGGTTGAATCAACCATCATTGTAAAGTTTGACTGTTCGGGTGCTGGTGATTCTGAACATGTTATACTGGGACCTTCTTCATTTAGGTGAGTGACCATAGTAGCAGTATCTTCCTGATCAGACATTACGAGTTCCACTGCTATATCCCTTCGCTTGCAGAGTCGTCATCCTAACCCTCTACACATGCAATGTTGGATTCTCCCGGAGACACAAAGTGAAAGGTCCAATCTTGTCCTTCATCGTCTTGTGCAGTCAAGGCCTTAGGATCCTTGCTTGATGATGTAGCCCTATTGGTGGGTTTATCTTGACGATTGAAAGTGGAGAATGGATTACCATTACCTGTCTTCTTGGGCTTCACACATTCACGTTTGAAGTGCCCCTTTCTCCACAATTGTAACAGGTAACTTTGGTTTTGTCAAAACCAAAGGTTGTATCCTTTGTGGCTATCAAGTTCTGTCCGGTCTTCTTAACAAACTTCTTCGCCCTACGGACAACACTAGCCAGCGCCCACATAATGTCCATCCTTTCGAGCTCAGTTTCATCTACCAGCTCGTAGTCTTCATCGGCGAGATGGCGGTTTCCAATCTTCCCCGCACCTAGACTGTCATAGGAGTGAACGACAGCTGCTAGGAGATCCATATGCTCCTTTGCTACCTCTACAGTCACATTACTGAGATTCTCGGTCTTCAGTTTTGTAGCATTGGCTTCTAGTGCTATGTATTGGGTGCAAGATGACCCTAACGTGTCAGATCCTGAAGTAATGGCTTGGGAAGGAGTAGCTGAACTGGACACGAATGCTGTTTGGAGTGGTGCTCCAGAATTTTTTGGTTGAGGAGTTGAGTTGTAAAGTGACGGGTTCTGATCATATGAACTTTTTTGGGTCTGTACTTCATCCTCAACTCTTCCTCTCTCAGCTTCAGAATTAAATCGTTGATACCCAACTTTGCCAGCATATCATTCTGTCTGAGATTTGACACAAACAAAACCCACTTCTCAGGCAATCCATCTGCAAAACTCGACACCTTGTCTTCCATGGACGTGGTAACCCCATGAGTGTGAAGCTCACTCATCAAGTGGTAGAAGCGGTCGATAACGTCATCCAGGCTCTTTTTCCTATTGAAGAGAAGCTATCAAACTCCTTCTTCAAAGCCTTTGCCTTTATTGCCTTCAACGTCACATTCCCGTCATATCGTTTTTCCAAGGCATCCCATAACTTCTTGGCTTGTTTATTCTCAGAAAACAAATGGAATATATCCTTAGGAATTGACTGAGTTAACAAAGCATACAGCTACTTCTCTGCATTATACTTCACCTTGTCGCTATCAGACATGCCACCCAAGGTAAGTTTTACTCCATCAGCACCAACCGGCATGCTATACCCAGTCTCGATTGATTCGCACAGATTAGGATCAACTCCATTTAAGTATATCTCGAACCTTTGCTTCCATTGTGGGTAATCGTCTAATGTTATGAGCTTAGGGGGCTTATTGTGATTACGAACTTCGTTTTCCAGAAGCAATAGATTCTGGATCCGTGAATCCCTTCCGGAAGTAAAAGCTGAGTACTGATCTTCCATTTGTATAAACTTGAGACTTGGAGAACAAAACAATTTCAATCATACGAATGGACTATACGGATGGTTCACTCGTGCGAATGAAGGGTACTAATGAATTCAATCATGCGATTGGATTCAGTCGTGCGTATGAACTAGACGAATGGACTCAAACGACTGGAGCTGTTCAGTCGTACGAATGACGGATGTGACTGAGTTTAGTCATGCGAATGGAGTGTACGAATGAGCTATTCGTGCGACTGAAGGCTGTTGTTTTGGAAAATTCGAGGGTTTTGGATATTTTGACTAAAAAATACGAGTTTTCACAAACCCTAATTTGCCGTAATCCGAAAAACGTGAACTTTTTGATCTGGAGACGTCGAAAACACTGTTTCAACCAAAAAGATGGTGTTTTTGAATGAAAAAAACGTGATTTTTACACCAAATCGATCGAATCACACGCAAAATCAAGAGCTAAAGCTATGATACCACTTGTTAGGACCGTGTACATACGGAGTACTAACTGATAATGTGTGAAACCAGATCAAATAGTGCGGAATCCTATTTGATTGGCGATCCAATCAGGGAGAACGACTATCTGATCAATCCTACGATGAAACAAACGTTAAGAACGAACAAGAATTGATCAGAAACGAACTATGAAGTTGGAACAAGTTTTCTTGAGCCTCTGTACGACTAGGGTACGATTATGTGCGTAGGTATTCAAAATCTTTTGTTTTTTCACGAATTAAGTGGTATTTATAGGTTAGGGTTTTCCATTCATATGACTAAACCATTAGCATGGTTTAGTCGTGCGACTGAAGCATGCGGTTGATCCATCCGTACGACTGAGGGTCCAGTCGTGCGACTGAGTCAATCTTATGTCACAATCATGCGACTGATCCAGTCTCCTGGTTCAGTCGTGCGACTGGTCCATTAGCATGAAGTGTTCATGCGTATGGTCCATTAGCATGGTCCATTCGCATTAGAACTTCATATGATTAAGTTTAAACATGTTTCTTAACCATATTTGACTATGTATTATGCAAACAACCACAAACCTATATAGTTAGTTCACTATAAGTTATCACACAATAAACAATGAAATATTAAACGTTATAAGCATCAACCACACATTGTATTTCATTCATACCCATTCAATTACATATATGTAAGACATGAAAGACATTTTACATTGAGCTCCTAAACTAGGTACACATGTATCAACAATCTTCACCTATAATTAAAAGAAAGACAAGTTTAAAAAATAAAGTTTTGATTAAATATTCATAATACAATTATATATTATCACTTAATACTTGTATATAAATAAATACTAACATTCAAATTCTTGTGCTTGCGAAGTAGATGTATCTTCGATGTTATTTGGTGGCTTTTCTTCTAGCATATTTTCCAATTTATTATAATCAAGTTTTCCACCTCCTCCTCATCAATCACCCAAAACTCAAAACTCTATTTTATCGTTGCTTTCATAATCGACAGAGTCGTATGATCTTTTGTTCTCACTTTTTCAAATGAATCAATGTTATTTGTAAATATTACGTAAAAGAAATAAATAATAAAAATAATATGATTATAAATTGTATAATACCTATTTTGCAAATGACCATACACGAGGTCACAAAGTCTTTGATGCTCCAATCAGTTCCTCTTTTTCATGTGAAAACATTTAAAAACACTCCAGGTATGCTCACATCCGGAAGATGCAGTTTGACTTAAAATTCTTATTGCAAATGACTGCAACCCCGTGACATCTCCATCAAACAATTTCCACCACTCATCTAACAAAATAGAAAAGTAGATTATTATTCTATCAATACATTTGCACAATATAATTAAGAAAAATGAACTTTAAAGTAATTCTATCGGGACGAGTCGTCTTTGCTGAAGCAAAAGCAAGTGGTTGACTAAAATCACCCCCTCGATCACAAAATTAATATAATTGTGATGTAAACTTCATAGGGTCCAAATTCGTCTTTTGCTCAAACATATCAAGCACCCCTTTAAACGCCTCATTTTTTCCACATTGCTTTTTTGATCATACTAAAAGCTGGATTCAACCAATAAGTAGCAGCACGTAGACTCCTACGCGACATTTTATCCCAACAGGCATCAATAATATCGGTATATTGCTTGTAGTTACATTCTTTGTTGCGGAATAATTCTATGATGCCTTTCCTTGCCCTGCTCATGCCCTCAAATACATAACCTAGTGAATGTTTTTCATCCGAATCATAAATACGCAAAAGCGTAAAACAGGAGCCATCGCCTTCACAATTATCAAACAATTTTTCCAAACTTTATCACTTAATACAATCTGCTTCACATCTTTGACTTTTGGCAATTTCAAGACTTTCTTGAAATCCTTAGAGGTAACCATCACTTGCAAATCTGACTTATGGTCATGTAAGCTTTTTAATGAAATGAAAAATGTACTAAAACGAGTGGCACCTGACATATGATTTATGTCCAACCTTGCCTTTCCCTCAACCAATTTAAAGGCCACTTATGATTATATATAAAAACAGTTACCTTAGAGCAAGTTGAACTAATTCAGCCATGGAAGTTAACTCTAAAATATCCTTCAAAATCATATTACTACAATGGGTTACACATGGGGACCAACAAAGCAAAGAATATTTCTCATTGTATACAAAGTGAACACCATCCCTATAGCCTCAACATCCAACACATCAATAGATTTAATAAAAGAAAATCCTTTTGGAAAATATACCAAGAAATTAATGAGTGGTCTTTGTCTAACATCATGCCATCCATCACTCATTGTTCTACAACTTGTTTCTGACCATAATAGTCTTTGAGCTTCTACTATTAGTGTCACTGATTTCTTAGTATCTTTTAATAAACTCACCTTCATTGCATGATAAGAGGTTCCTGTATACTCATGACCCATAGAAGATGTTTTGCTCATTGTAATCGAAAACAAAGGCGAATTAATAGCATTCATTGGTATACACGCATGATAGAACCACATAGCCACAGCCACATCTGTATCATGTAATCTTTCTTTATCGTGCCATGCTGATTTTATTGAAGGTTGAGCATTTATGCCTCGATCAAAATAAGACTGTAAGTTTTCAGAAGTAAAAGAGGATTTTTTTAGCTCTTGTACTTTATGGTTTAGCATTTGGTGTTTCTTCATCTTTTCCTTCTTCATAAGCACTTATCTTTTGAACCTTGACATCCGTGAGAACCTTTAAACAAGCAACAATATTTCCTTTACTCCACCAAGGTGTTGCTTTATTCTATTAATGCCCCCTCTACAAACGGGTTTATCATAAAAACTACAAAGTAAAAACTTGTTCCCTAATGCATCTTGAGCTTTAGTAGCATAACTCCTAGCATTATCCCTTTTCAAAGAAATACTTGAATGAACACTTGATTGCGTTTCAGTTTGTTATCCGGTGATAAAGCCGAATCCATGCTCTACAAGATAAAACAAAATAAATGAGCTTCAATTTGTATCAAAATTCAAAACGTAACCAATTTGTAGATTAGTGCAAAGCACATCTATTCACTATCAGAATTCAAAACATAACCAATTCATAAATCAATATATAATCAACCTACAAGATAATATGTTGTTGGAATAAACAAAACTCACTACTAAGAGAAGTAATATACACAAATTAATTACAAGATGATCTAAAATCATCAAAATCAGCTGATACTTGATAGATAGTGCCACTTCAAAATTCAAAAATCACTAAAAAAATCATTACTAAGAGAAGTAATATACAAAAATTAATTGCAAGATAATCAAAATTCTAAAATCTCCAAAATCAATGTACAAAAGAAGTTTAGGGCTTGAGAAACATAGGAACACGTCATAGATAGGTAGTTCCACATCAAGAATCATTAAAAATCAAACCATTAAAGTAAACTAACCATGAAATCGAGGAACTAGGGAAGTAAAGTAACCTTAAAATTGAAGTAAAGTAACATGAAATCGAGCAACTAGGGAAGTCGGGAGGGAGAAGTCGCGAATGGAAATCGAAGTCAACTAACCTAAATCGAGCAACCTAGTGGCGTTGCGGTAGAGGGATGAGTCGTGACTTGGTGGAGCTGTGGTGGAAGGATGAGTCATGACTTGTTAGAGCTACGATAGAGGACCGGAGGACTGTGAGGAGGCATGACTTGTCGGACCTTTAGGTTTTTAAGTTATAACTTTTAACCTTTATTCTTTCAAGTCAGGAAATTAATAAAAACCTACACCGATCGAGGCATTGACTCACCAAATCGGGTCCAACTGCGACTCGAATTAAACCAGATGGTTCAACGCTATCTAAACGAATAACAGCAGATCGTATCGTTTAATGGGCCGAATAGCAGTCGGAACGGCTGGTCTGATCTGACCCTCACAACATTGCTAATTATTACTAGTATCTGAGTATTATAAGTATGTTTTGAATGTTAGCAGCTAACACTAATTATCCCCGTTGATTAGAGAGTTAGTAAAAGTCACTATATATCAAGTGTTTTCACCGAGTCTAAGAACCATCATATATTCATATCTTATTACAATAGTTAGGGCCAAGGTTTAAGGAAGAATAGACGTGGTACCAACTTTTTAAATGTAGTCTAGTAAGAAACTAGAAAAGCTCTAACACATTGCGTGGGCTCAATTATTGCATATGTGCGTGCTTTTGGTTCGATTTTGTTGGTATTGTGGTTTGCATTATATAAAAGGAATTTTTTTAGAATTCATGTTAGCTACTGTGCCTGTTACCATTAGGGATGTTCAATTGGATATTCGAAATTTTGGATAATGAATTTCATTATCCGAATTCATATCAGAATTTTGAATATCTGAAATTTTGGATTTAGATTTTGATATCCAAACTCCGAATTCTTAAAAGATATTCATTATTTAATAGTTTTTATTAAAAATTAATATTTTTTATTAAAAAAATTTTTGGATGTCTGAAGTTTATATAAACTATCCGAAATTTCTAATTAATGAAAATTCTTAATATTTTTAGGAAACTATTTCGGATAATTTGGATATCTAAAAATTCTTAAAATCACTATCCGAATCCGAATATGAAATTATGCATATCCAAAATTTCGGATATTTTGGATTCAGTTTTGGATTCGGATATTTTTGAATACCCCTAGTTTAATTTACAAAAAAGGCGATGCTATTGTAGGTGCTGTTAGAGATGGTTATCATTTACAAAAATAGACATCGATATTGTAGCTACTGTTAGAGACAATTTTTGCATCTTCACTAAGTTGAAAAAGAGACCGAGATGTTTATTTTGTGCCGGCGTAGCTTGTGTCACACAAAAGGCTTCTTGCTGGAGTTTGTACCGGTTAATGCTTCCAAAAAGTTTATGTTGTTGGGGACTTCTACTTGGTGCTTCAGTCTTTATCGTGTTGCCATTTTGAGCTGCTGGATATGATATATATCTTTTTGTAACACAAATTGTTATAGTGTATAAGGACTTACCGATATTCTATAAAATTATTACACATGGTTAACGTATTTACCCCGCGAGTCAAAGTTAAGTCTCTTGCCTCCGGTGACTTACTTTGTAGGTATGTATGGTGTTATTGGAGTTAGGGTTGTTGGAGTTATAGTTGTTAGGTTTTCTGCAGTTTGTTGGTTTGTTGACTTGATGGGGTTTCTTACTTTCTTGACAATAGCTCTTATTAATCCAATATGGGTTTCTTTCTTTGCTTAAATATGGAAGGCCATTGTCTTTCCTTTCATTGCTTCTATTTATGGTAGTGTTCTGATCTTAGTGTCACATCACTTGAAGTTCTGAGCATTCGATCTCAATTATTATAGTTGCTGGCTCATTTGAGATCATGACAAGTAAGTTTGATGACATGTCTAAAATTATGGTTGTGATCTCGTCCAACAATTTAGCATAATTGGTTATGTGTTAGTAAATGCATAGATGTTGTACAATTTATTGTTTATGGATTTAGCTTACGTGTGTTTTGAAGTCTTGAAGTTGCCATGGGTAGGGCACTACCGGTTATCTCCACATAGAATGATGTCATATGAGCATACAAGACATTCATTGCAATACCAGTCTATTGTTGGCATGATCTTTGTGATAGTGGTGTTGCATATAAATGTCTTGCCTGCATTTTGTCGAGTGTTGTTGAGTTCTGATATCATATTCAGTTTATTTATGTTTTTTCTATATGTTGAGTTGTTGGTTTAAGGTAACTTTTAGCTAGAGAGCTCTAAGTTTTGTTTTTTGAGTAGTCCTGCTATATCCGTCACGCCTTTGCTACTGAAATCATGAATTTTGTATTTGTGGAACAAAACGTTGTTATTTGGTAATATTTGCTGCCTGTGTATATAATTGAATCATCTAATGAATTGTTTTAGAGTTTACCTATTAAGAAGGCTTTCTATTACTGGATTTTATGGATTGAGGAACACGAAGGTGCCAAATGTTGATTTCAGCTGTGGTTTCTCTGCAATAAACATATTGTATTGCAAAGGTTATGTTGCATTCAATTAGACTTTATATACAAACATATTGTTTATATATGTGAAAGGAATATCTTGATGGTTTTCGAATCTAAAAAATAACTTTTTTTCTTATTAATCTCCATTAGTAGTCATATGCAGACAAAATTAATCCCAAAGTGAAGCACATATAATCTTTAAAATGTGCAAGTGAAGCAAGGAAATCAAGCAACTTTAATTTGATTGATCACGAACATGTTCATAGTATACGTTCAGAATTTTGAAGTCAAATGAAGGAAAAAAAATAAACACAAAATTCGAGAAATTAAAATGATCCGTCAAGCTTTATATGACCTTATCTGAAAATCTTGTAATCTTCATAGCTGTAACAACTATGACTACTAGTGGGTAAAGATTCTTAATTGCTTGACTGTCGAACTGGGCAGCTACGAACGCCACTTCTTTCCATAGTGATACTAAGATTTCTTGGTTGTTGCATGCTGATAAAAATTAGTGTATGTATGATGGAGTTTGTTATGATTTATATATGGATTTTTACCTAACAATAGCGAGACTGAAAGTCATAAAAGGACTACCACCTTTTTTGTTTTTGTCTCCGATTCTGCCTTAGAGAATTTCACAGTAATCTATTTTGAGTTGTTGGTAGTTAGTAATTTGTTATTTATATGAATAGTACTAAATAGTCCTGGTGGGAGTCGAAGTCTCGCTAGTTGGATTAAACTTATCAAATTAGTTTAGCGAATCACCTTGTATGGTGTTTAAGTAGTAACAATTTAAACCTGTCATTCTAATGCGAATGGATTAATTATGGTATTGAGTTACGATATTGCAGTAACATTTTTTGTAACAATACCTATTATATATTTATCTTTGTCAGACATTGATTCAATAGTTTCTCGGTATTAGAAATTGAAGATTATAGTGGCAGGTATGGTGTGCCAGCAAAAGGAGTTATAGACGTTGTTGAGAAAATTCTCATGTTGACTGGGTGTGACATGGCATTTAAATATTTGTTAGGTTCCACACACACATAGCCCTTGACTTGTTGACTTTTATTAAGTCAAACTCAGGAGTATATAGTTAATTTACATTTTTACCCTTGTCATTAGTTAGTTTGTTAATAAGTTTGTTAGTGGTAGTTAGCTTTGATTATCTTGTATATAAGCTGGTGTAATGTTTCGTGTGAATCAAGGAAAATTCTATTTTCATTTTCTCATCTCGAATCACATGGTATCAGAGCGAATTTCCTGCTCTTGATTTTTTTTCGAGATTTCTTTCACAATTTCATCTTCTTTCTCCGCTTTTACAAACGGAATCATGTCGTCTTCTGAAACCTCATCACAATCGCAATCAATCAACACGATTGATTCTTCTAATCCGTTATATTTGCATCCGTCTGATCATCCTGGTATGATGTTGGTGACGAAATCGTTTGACGGATCTGGATTCGAAGCGTGGAAGCGTTCAATTTCAATTGCCCTATCTGCTAAAAACAAGTTTGTTTTTGTTAAAGGTGAATTAACTCGTCCTGTTGATGCTGTTCAAGCAGCTTTATGGAATCGTTGTAATGACATGATCATCTCTTGGATTCTCAATTCTCTTTCTCGAGAGATAAGTGCAAGTGTTCTTTATGTTGAATCTGCACATCAATTGTGGACTGAGTTGATTGAACGCTATGGACAGTCTAATGGAGCAAAATTATATCAACTGAAGAAGAATTTGGGAGAGATTATTCAAGGTAATTCTGATATTGCAAGTTATTTCACTAAATTGAAAACTGTTTGGGATAAATTGAGTGCAGTGGATGTGATTCAACCATGCACATGTGGAACTGCTACTTTGATTGCTAAAAGAGATGAAAATCACAAACTTATGCAGTTCTTGATGGGATTGAATTCATGCTATGATACTGTTAGAGGTAACATTCTCATGATGAAACCTTTGCCTACTATTAATCAAGCTTATGCTCTTATTGTTCAAGATGAGAAACAACGAGAGATACATGTTGCTTCTCATTTCTCTACTGAGTCTGCTTCTATGCATGTTCAGTCACATTTTCCTAACAGTTCTTCTGCTAGAAATGATAATAAAAAGCATGTGGTGTGTTCTAATTGCAATAAATCTGGACATCATGCTACCAAATGTTATAGGCTGATTGGTTTCCCTAAGGACTTTAAGTTCACAAAATCTAGGAGAGGAATGGCTAATTTAGTTGAACATGATGATTTGTCTTCTTCAAGTTCAACTAATCCTTTTCTCAATACTCCTAGTTCTACTTCTGATCCTGTTGTGGGATCATGTATCACTCCTGCACAATATCATGAGCTCATGAATTTGCTGCAACAATCGAAATTGAAACCTGATTTTGCTCCTGATTCTAGTCAACCTGCTTCTTCCATTAGCTTTGCTAACTTTGCAGGTATGATAACATGTTCTAATAGTTCTTATCATACTAGATGGATCATTGATACAGGTGCAACTGATCATATGTGTCATAATGATCAATTATTTTCAGATCTTATTCCTTTTTCAAGACCTTTCTACATTGGTCTTCCAAATGGACATGCTATTCCTGTTACTCATTTTGGAACTGTTGTTTTGACTCCCTCACTTTCTCTTAAAAATGTTTTACTTGTTCCTGAGTTTAAACATAATCTTCTTTCTGTTTCAAAACTCTGTCAAGACACAAATGGCATTGTCTATTTCTCTAACAAGTGCTGTTGGTTGCAGGACCATTCAATGAAGAAGCCACTGGCTCTTGGTAATCTTCTTGATGGGCTCTACATTTTACAAGCAACTAATAATGCTTTTACTTGTTCTAATTCTGTTTTGTTTACCACTTCTCATTGTAATTCAGTTGTTAATGCTACAGTTTGGCATCATAGGCTAGGTCATTTACCTGTCTATAAGATGAAACAGTTGCATATGCTTCATAATCAATCTTTGAATTCTATTGATACTTGTAGTATTTGTCCTCAAGCTAGGCAACATTGTTTACCTTTTCCTACTAGTACACGTTCCAGTACTCGTATATTTGAGCTTATACACATTGACATTTGGGGTCCTTACAATACTGCAACTTACACAGGTTGCAAGTATTTTTTGACTATTGTTGATGATTTTAGTAGAACTACTTGGACTCACTTGTTGGCTTTCTTAACTATTTTCTGGGTATTGAAGTTTTACAGCATTCTGATGGCTTGATTATGACTCAGAGGAAGTTTGCTATTGATCTTTTAACTGAATTTGATACTTCAGACATTCAAGTCACCACTACTCCTCTTCCTTCTCACCTACAATTGCATTTGTCTCATGGTGATCCCCTTTCCGAACCTTTGAAATATAGACAACTTGTAGGTAAGCTCAATTACTTAACTCATACACGACCTGATCTTGCCTTTGCTGTACAATTTCTTAGCCAATTTATGCAAGATCCACGGTTACCTCATTGGACAGCTGCTATGCATACCTTAGCTTATGTTAAAGGTTCTTGTTCACAAGGCTTGTTTTTTAACAATCATTCAGATTCTTTAGCCTTGCAAGCCTATTGTGACTCTGATTGGGCTGCTTGTCCGAACACACGGAGGTCAGTTAGTGGTTACTACATTTCCTTTGGGGGTTCTCCTATTTCCTGGAAGTCTAAGAAGCAACCTACAGTTGCTCTTAGTTCTGCCGAGGCTGAGTACAGATCCATGAGACGTGTGACAGCTGAGTTAGCTTGGCTTACAAGATTGCTCAGTGAGTTTAAAGCTCCTACAGTCACTCCTATACCTCTTAAATGTGACAATCAAGCTGCTATATACATTGCCAAAAATCCGGTGTTTCATGAGCGCACCAAACATATTGAGATTGATTGTCATTTTGTAAGAGAAAAGTTACAAGAAGGATTAATTTCTTTGGATCATGTGCCTTCTCAATCTCAACTTGCTGATATCTTCACGAAGAGTTTATCCTCTTCTTTACATCACGATCTGCTTTTCAAGTTGGGTGTATTCTCCCCTCCAACTTGAGGGGGGATGTTGACTTTTATTAAGTCAAACTCAGGAGTATATAGTTAATTTACATTTTTACCCTTGTCATTAGTTAGTTTGTTAATAAGTTTGTTAGTGGTAGTTAGCTTTGATTATCTTGTATATAAGCTGGTGTAATGTTTCGTGTGAATCAAGGAAAATTCTATTTTCATTTTCTCATCTCGAATCACATGACTCGGTATTCCTAACTTTACAATTGATTCCATAAACTTTTGATCTTTCATACCTTATGCTATAGCTTGGATCGCGTCTCCCTAAAAGTAAAACCAGTAGATTGTTAAAAACTAGTAAATTGTTTCTTGTATAAATTTTTAATTTGTTTTTACTAAATTTTAACGGTGTGCTAAAGCTAAAGTTATATTGTTTAGTGAATCTCGTACTGTAAAATATTTTAGGTTAATACTTATGAGTTTGTCATCGAAAATGTAGCAGCTAATGTATGTTTGGAAGAGCGGAATCCATTTTTGAAGGGCTCAAATTTCAATTGCAAACCCAATAACTGTTAATTTGAGTGAACCTATCCTTTCAGTTTCTATTGCAGCCTACCTGTTCATCACAATCATTTTGCATATTAGTTATGATGTAGTAGGTTGCATCAATCATTTTGTAAAAGCGATATATTGAAGACAATTTATGATAAAATTGATGTGCCATTACTATTGTAAAGTTTAAGTATAATCGCTATAATATAAAAAGGTGAAAAATGGCGTGTCTACCTCATACGTGTCAATCATTTAGAAAATCTAAATACACTATATTACAATGGTGTTGATTTTTTCATACGTATCATGTTTTATTAGGACTTTAAGTGCATTTGGTGTAGAGGCTCTAGGTAATGCTAGATAGAATTATCCATGATAAAAAAACAGGCTCTGGTAGGTATATTCCTATTATATTCAGTGATTGCTCTTGACTTTTGTTAATAGTCATTGCATAGGAAGTTCTTAATGGAAGTGAGGTCTAATAAACATAAAAGGCTATTCTTTATGGTCATGCTTGAAACTGATTCTAGGTATGTACACTCGATGACCAATAAATATACCGATGATAATGTGTGCCTCTATAACACTAGGTAATAGTTGTGCCACCAACATTCTAGGTATGTACACTCGATGACCAATAAATATACCGATGATAATGTGTGCCTCTATAACACTAGGTAATAGTTGTGCCACCAACAATCTAGAACCATTGCATAAGCATATTTTTTGATCTATATTACATAACTTAACTAGGGTGTGTTTTTTTCAATGTCAAAGTGATAATTTGCATGTCTATATAAGTTAACTAACTTAAGTATCTAGTAGGGTACATTTCATTAGTCACACTGCCATTTTTAGAATATGGAACCATAAAATCGATACTCAAGTATGTGACAATCTCTCAAGGACACATATTATGAACCAGTTCATTGATTTCATCCACGGTTTCATATTTTGGCATATATTACTCTGTTTGCTATATTGATGGCCGTTGGAAACTCGAGTATTGTTTTATCATATATGAATTATTAATTGTAGAGGGTGAAGGATGAATGATAAACTCGTTGAGATTTTTGATAGTTTTAGAATCCAAGCTACCTTCTTTGAAATGTGTTCCAACTCTTCCATCACCAACATCCAACAATCATTTTGAAAACCATCTTATGTGGTCTTGTGAGGTTGTGTCGTCATAGGGTTGTGATAGGAACATGTTTTTCATAACCTGAAGAGTTTGAAATGACGCCATATGTAAGATATAAAAATGCATGAGGCTATAATATCATGTTTTGATGCCTTTTGTTTTATGGGAAGAGTTTGTCTAAAGTCACCTCCTAGCAAGATTGATTTTCCACCAAACGACACAGGTCTGCATTTGCTAATGTCTTTAAGCGTCTTGTGTAGTGATTCGAAGCATCAGCGATTGCTCATTGGTGCCTTATCCTAATCTATGAGGCTTATCTCCAAAAGTAGTTGTGAGAGTTGGGTATATTTCTTAAAATTACATATAGAATTGTCGGTCAAGTCTATCGATATTTTGAATCTTGAATGTGTCGTTGTACCAACTGGCAACAGCAATGATGTTATTCCTAAAGCCGCTACAACTAAGACAAGTATACGTTTTCCCTGTTCCACTATCGCCATACAGAATAACAATAACAAAACCTATAATGATGCATCTAGAGAAGTTACATGGAGGCGTATGTGAATCCAAGGATCGTAACAGGAATTATCAGGTTAGATTATACGAATATTGATTGCAGAATTATCACTACTCGTTTGTTTAATGAATTGATGATGAATGAACATTTGTAATATTAATTAACGAAGAACAAATCAATAAATATAAAACATAATAAACAAACAAACAGATTTAATTCAAAACGTTTTCCATTAATAATTGAATAAACCATTACAATTTATCAACAACGATTGATTCAATGATATATGATGATTGCTAGGGTTCTAATGATGATGATTTTGGTGTATATTGATGTGGTTGCCGTTGCGGCTGCTAGGGTTTGATGGTAGGTTATGATTTGTAGAAGTTGTTTGTAATCAGTGCCAAAAAGTGTGCGCCTAAGCCTCGTATTTATAGGCTTAGATATTTACCGTTAGGGTAATAGTAACTTTCTTATCGAGGTGAGAAAGTTACTCAGAAAATGTCTCGATTTGACGTTCTCTGACTAAAGTGAAGTCGTCCACAGAAGTTGACTTATGACATCACTTAAGTGTTTGACTTGTTGACTTGATGTACTTAGTTAAGTACATGCAAGTGTTGTTCTTCTAGAGAACTTCAATTGTTGGTCCGCAGAAGTTAACTTATGCACTCAGTAGAAGTTGTGTCTTCCGTATGAGCTTTACCTTCAGTAAAAGTCTTACTTGGGACTTCATCTGCAGCAAATTGTTCTTCCGCAGAAGATCCTCGAATGCATAATTCCTTTGTGGTTTCAGCAGAACATCTATGGAAGTATAGAATGTTCATCTGTAGATAGTTCTTACACTTAGTCAATTTGCAAAATTGACTAAGTATGATTTTATTCTTGCAATGACACATATAAATCAACACAAAATATATGGGTTAACCTATATGATGTGCTCTAAATTATACATAAAAACCCTATCAAAAGCACATCAATTGTTCTTTAATATATTCCTTAAAATGATGATTATGTATTTAAAATCGTTAAATTGTGTTTTCAGGTGTTGTAAATGGCAAGGTGGACAAAAGAAACATATTTAACAAGAAATTGAAGAAATCCAAGCTTTCAAGTCTAAGCATGGGGTCATGCCTCATTAAGCACGCCCCCATGTCTTGCATGAAGCACACCCCAGTGCTAAATTTGGCACACCCCCGTGTTTGGACATCTGACAGGACAAAAGGTACTGTCCCCTAAAAGTAAACACAGGGCCATGCCCCAGGAGGCACGGTCCATGCCCCACCTCAAACATGGGGTCGTGCCCCATTTGTCACGGGGTCGTGCCCGACAACATCTGCATGTACGAGCCGAACAGCTTTCATAAGCATTGTACTAACATGGGGTCGTGCCTTTTAGGCACGAGGCCGTGCTTAAACACTCAAGAAAGCCTATAAATAGAGGTCTAAGTTCAACATTTTAGAGAGCTTTTTGTGGGGAGTTACTCTGCAGAATTCTCTTAGGAATCAGGTCTTGAAGACCATTTAGAGGCTCGGAAGGTGCATACAACATTTGGAAGAAGCTCGAGATTGTTTAAACATCATCCATTGTGGATCACCGGTTTGATTGTTCCATTTCACCGATGAATTCATTTCTATCTTCTATGTTGTTTGTTGTTATGTTCAAGCTCATCATGAGCTAAACTCTTATTATCATCCTAATTGGATGAAACTTATTTAATTTATGATGAACTAATGGTGTTATATATACTGTGTTAATGTTGTGGTGGTCTTGGGAAAACTTTCGATGGGTAGCACCAACATTTGAATGGGAAGTTATAACCTTATGATTTGTAATTATGATTGTCATACACGGTTGGAAAACGTATGATCAACTTTTATTCGTGAACTGATCTTCATAACAAATCTATGGCTAATTAACTAGAGATGGTTATTAGAAATTATATCACCTAACTTCCTGATCATTTACGGGTTCCCTTTTATTAGTCTGAGATATCTATAGTAATTGTCATCGTTTTCAAAAATTAATGGTATGTTGGAAAGGAACTTGATCAACTCTCTTCTTACATTAAGTTATGTTTTCAGAAATCATATGTCAAAAAGGTCACAAAAGATTTACCTACATTACTAGGGCTTTGACCTAAGCAGTAAATGTCAATCTCACATGGTCCTAGTCACTACGGAGCGTATAGATGAGAAATTGTGCCAGCTCATCTTTATAAACATTAGCACAATTACTTTAATCAATATCTTTAATCACACCACCACTTCATCATAATTACATAAGTGTAATCTAATTAGGATGATAGCCTTTATCCCCTAATTTTAAATCCAAAAGTTCCAACCTTGTTTTACTTTACTTTATTTCTATTTCTAAAACCCTAATAACCCTAATTTACATCAATGCAACTTATCATATTCCTAAACAAAAATCAAATCTGGTAGTCAATCATTAAGGTTGTTGAGTAGGCTAGGTGTGTCCACGGATTGATACTCGGTTCTTACTATCACTATATTACCTCACGATAGGTACACTTTCCTTTTGTGTGTGTAGTTTAGTATAGTAATAATCAATTAAAACTGAATCTGTGCGAAAAACCTTTATCAAAATATATATACTTTTCACACGCATCAAGTTTTTAGCACCGTTGTCAGGAACACACGGCAGTTTTGAAAGACAATCTAAATATTTGACTATCTTGTTTATGTCCTGTTAATATATTTTTGTTCAACTTTATTTTATTTTTGTAGATAGTTTGCTTTAGTTAGTTTAGTTACAATTGCCTAATTCATTCTAAGCCTTAGTTAATTTATACTTCCTTAAGTTAGTGTATGTCCGACTCGTCTAGTCCTGAACTTGTTTCGCCTCTTTTGGAACCCGAACGACTTTTCTGACAAAGGTTACGCGAGAGACCACAACAAATAGCAACGATCATCGAAGAACACATTTCGGAAGATACACCATCCTAAGAAGACATGGCTAACCAAGACGAGGAAATGAAGATGACACATTATGCCACACCGTCAATCGATGGTTATGAGTCTGGTGTTGTCCAACTAGCAATAACGGCCAACAATTTCGAGATTAAGTCTAGCATTATCCAACTCGTAGAAAACTCTGTTCAGTTCCACGGATTGTAAGACGAAGACCCTAATGCTCACATCTCACGATTCCATGGTATTTGTGCAACGTTCAAAATCAATAACTGTTCAGGCGATGCTATTAGACTGAGACTTTTTCCAGTTTCACTTCGTGGCCGAGCCATTGACTGGCTTGATTCACTTTTGCCTGGTTCCATCACCACATGGGCGGAAATGGCTAAACAATTCCTGTTAAAATACTTTTCACCCGATCACACTGCCAAATTGAGAAGCAGCATCACAAGCTTTTGCCAAGACAATGATGAATCATTACACGCAGCATGGGAGAGATACAAAGGTCTCCTTCGGAGATGACCACATCACGAACTTGATCTGTGGCTGCAGTGTCAAACTTTTTACGATGCAATCAGCGGAGCACACAAACAAGCTGTAGACCAAAGTGCGGGAGGAGATGTCGGAAATGTCACGCCAACAGAGGCATACCAAGCCCTTGAACGAGCAGCTAAGAAGAGCTTTGCTAATAATCCCATAAGAAAGACATCCAGTTCTAAAGGCATTCATCAAATAGACTCTGAAACACTAATTCCAGCCTAGTTAGAAGCCCTAACCAAACGATTCGAGCAATTGCAAGCCGAACTAAAGAAAACTCCAACATGATGCAACACATGTGGAAATTCACACAAGACCAACGAATGCCCACAAGGCATTATGATGGTCGAAGATGTTGACTAAGTAGGAGGCCCAAACAACTCATATAACAACAACTCAAATTGGAAGAGCAATTCGAATGATAGAGAAGCTGGTAGCAACCAATCATCATCTGGATTCAACCGTAGGCCACCTTACCAACAATAGAAACCACCATGCCAAGGTCCAAGCAGCAGTAACCGACCGTGGAGCATCATCAATGGAAGACTTATGGCAGCAGTTGTTGTTAACCACACAAGCCACAGATGAATACATCTGAAAATCTGATCGAAGAAACGAGGAGAGGTTTCAAAGAAACGAGGCTGACATCAAAAGCAACAAAGCATCATTACAAACCATTGAAAACCAAGTAGGTCAGATAGCACAACAACTATCTGCAAGACCCCAAGGTGCTTTGCCTAGCAACACTGTGACAAACCGTAATGCTCAAGTCAAAGCTATCACCACAAGGAGTGGCAAAACCACTCAAGGTGATCTTCCTGCATTACAGACCATCTTTTAAGAAACTGAACTTGAAATTCCAAGTAATGCAAGTGACAAGCAAAAGCAACCTGTTGTTATTGAAGAACTAGCCAAGAAATACGTGCCACCGCCACCCTATGTTCTACCACCTCCATAACCCGGTTGTTTGAGAAAACAATGAATAGAGGCACAATATGGCAAGTTCCTGGGATTGTTTAAGCAACTCCATATTAATCTGCCATTGGTGGAAGCCTTAGCCCAAATGCCAAATTATGCTAAGTTTCTAAATGGTGTATTGTCAAACAAGAAGAAATTAGAAGAGTTATCACACGTAGTTTTAAATGAGGAATGCTTAGTAGTTTTTCAAAATAAACTACCTCAAAAGATGACTGATCTAGAGATTTTCACCATACCTTGCCTAATAGAAAATCTTTCTGTCAGCAACGCGTTAGCCGATTTAGGTGCCAACATTAGCCTTATGCCTTATGCGGTTTTTGAAAAGCTAAACTTAGGTGAACCTAGACCTACCCGTATGAGCATCCAATTAGCAGACAGTTCTGTTAAATATCTGAGGGGCATCGTTGAAAATCTCCTAGTTAAAATCGACAAATTTGTGTTTCCCGTTGATTTTGTGATCCTTGACATGGATGAGGATAAGAATGTTCCTCTTATCCTAGGACGAACTTTCTTAGCAACTGCTCGAGCCCTCATCGATGTTTGCACCGGCAAACTCACACTCCGAGTAGATGAGGAGGAGGTGACATTCTGCATAGGACAATCCATAAAGCATCCTCAACATCATGATGACTCACTCTATTATATTGATGTTTGCGATTCAATCATAAGCTGTCATTTGAGTAACCATCGTCAAATTGAAGCTTGCAACACTCATTAATAGAAGTGTGATAGAGGACTTAGATATCAAAAGGCAAAAGATTTGGAACTTATGTCCTCTTCCTCAAGGAAAGACCACCATAGGTATCAAATGGGTTTTTAGGAACAAGAAGGATGATAGAGGACTGATCGTTAAGAACATGGTTAGACTAGTTGTTCAAGGATACACACAAGACGAAGGGATTTACGATATATATATTTTTGCTCCAGTGGCAAGACTTGAAGCTGTTAGGATATTCCTTGCTTTTGCTGCATCCAAGGATTTCAAGGTCTATCAACTTGATATCAAGTGTGCTTTTTATATGGGGTGATTGATGAGGAGGTGTATGTCAAACAACCACCTAGCTTTTCAGACCTAGATCATCCTGATTATGTCTACAGTCTTGATAAGGCTCTTTATGGACTGCACCAAGCTCCAAGAAAGTGGTATGAGAGACTATCTTAGTATCTCTGTCATCATGGTTATAAGAGAGGTACTATAGATGGAATACTCTTCATCAAACGAACAAAAAATGGCTTGATGCTCGTTCAAGTTTATGTAGATGATATTATTTTTGGGTCACCTAATCCAAAGCTCTTCAAAGACTTTGAGAAGCTGATGAAGATTAGATTTGAAATGAGTGTTATGGGGGAATCAATTTCTTTCTAGGATTTTAAGTGAAGCAGCTCGACAATGGCATCTTCATAAGTCAGTTAAAGTATATATATGACATACTCATAAGATTCAACATGACTGAATGTAAGGTTGCAAAGACACCCATAGCAAGAAACCACTCCTTTGGACCTGATCTTGAGAGGGAGTGTGTGGATGAACATCTTTACAGGGCTATGATTGGGTCTGTTATATACCTCACAGCCAGCAGTCCTGATATTTTGTTTGAAGTATGCATTTGTGCAATACTTCAAGCCAACCCCAAGATGCCACACCTAGTTGCTGTCAAGAGGATTCTTAGATATCTCAAGGGTGCTCTAAAACTAGGACTTTGGTATCCAAAGAATTCTAATTTCAATCTGTATACTTATAAAGATAGTGACTATGATGGCTGTAATATGACTGCAAAGTATGCATATGGGGGATGTTAATTCCTTAGTGGAAGGATAGTCTAATGGCAATGCAAGAAACAATCATGTATGTCTGCATTAACTGCTAAAGCTGAATACATTGTTACCTCTAGCTGCTATGTTCAAGTGCTTTGGATTCAGAATCAGATGTTGGACTATGGATTCAACTTCAAAGAGACTCCCATCCATATAGATAACAACAGTGCTATCTCTATCAAAGAAAACTCTATGCAACACTCAAGGACAAAACACAACAATATCAAATAACATTTGTTTAGAGATAATTTTTAAAAGGGGTTGATAAAACTAGTCAAAGTTAACACAAATAAACAATATGTTGATCTTTTCACAAAAGTTTTTGATGAATATAGATTTAAATACTTTGTATGAGCTATTGGGATGATTAACTTTGAGTAGATTTTTCTTAAACTAAACTTAAGATTATTTTTAAATATTTGGTTCCTAAGTTGTCTATATCATCACGTACATAAGCTCAGTTTACTTTGGAAGAAAACCTTTCAAATGATACTCCTTTCACTTTTAGAAATTTTAGACATATTTCCTCTCGGAAGACATTAAGTTGTCTTCGAAAGAACATTATGTCTTCAAATCTAATAACTACTTATAAGACATTTACCTTTGGAAGAAATTCTTATATATCTTCTGAAGCTTAAACATGTTTCTAAGTACTTATATGTTTTTTGAAGAACAATTTTCTTCCGAGAGCAATTAAGCCTCTATAGAATTATTCTCTTATGAGTAAAAAATCTTAGTTTTAACGTATTCCGAAACCAAATATGCCTCTGAAGTAAAAATACTCTAAGTATTTTTATTTCGAAGGAAAATGTCCATAAAGCTCAGGAATATCTTTTGAAGTAAAATTGGCTTCAGAAGCTTTTATAAAACTTTCAAAGACAAATTACCTTTGGAAGATTTTCGACTTTCAAGAAAACTACCAGTTTAGGTGCTTTTTCAGATGTGGGATCGACATCTGGATTTTAAAGTTGATCTTTTTGCATTAACTTTGTCTTAAATCCATTTCATATATATACATCTTAACAGTTCCCCCTCTTTTAGTCTCCTATTCATCTACAAATTCTTCTAACCTAAATTCACCCACAAACCGCCTTTGTTCTTATATTTCTTCATCACAAAGCTACTCACAAATAGCCAACACTGATCCATAAAACCAACCAGATTTTCCATGCATTTACACATGCAACACAATCAGGTTGCTTTGTTATCATCTAAGAAAGATCCTGGTTTCCTAGATGTTTGTCGGTTCTTGACTCTATCCAACTACTTCACCTCCCTTACCACAGATCCTCCACTATATAAAGATAAACTTTTGGAGTTTTGGAGGACCTGCCAAGTGGGTCATTATGATGGGGAGAAGGCACTATCTGCCACAGTGCAGAAGAGGAAAACTTTCATCACTCCAGCCACCATTAACACCCATCTAAGGTTGAATGATGAAAAATGAGACTTGAACTTCTCAAAATATGTTGTGAACCAGTCCTTGAGGCTAAAGGGCTATGAAGGTGATTACTCAGTAAGATCCTTCAGAAAAGGAAGGTCTCCTCCCAGTGGAAGTACCTCCTCCATGTGGTCATTCATAGTCTATCAGACAAACATGAAGGCTGGGATCAAATTCCAGAAAACCTTTCCTATATAGTCGATGGCATGGTTCAAGGTATCAAGTTCAGGTACTCTTAATTTGTATATAAAAATTTGCTTGCTAACTTAGACTCCTTAGAATATTACATGTTCCGTGATATGTTCAACAAATTCTTAACTATGAACTTGGCTCACAGTTAAAGAGAACATGTAATGTTCTTAAAATAGGACAGATGAAGCATGATATCTTCAAAATAATGAGAAAGCCGACTGTGGGCTTCTCAGGGTAGAAACATCCGTAGTCCCTAAAATGTTAGAACTCACTGCTCAAGGTGACAACCTAGCAGCACCAGCTAGTGTATAACCCACACCTTCTACCTCTAAACCACCCACACAGCCACAAATTACCCTCACCAACTCAAGAAGATCCAAATAAACCCCTACACAAGCTACTCAGGTTGTGCAGGCCCCCATATCCTCACCCATGCAGGAGGAAGTGGACACTGGAGCTCCGACTTCTCCTAAGGAGCAAACTACTCCCATCACTTCAAGGATCAGTGTGGAGGTTCTTCACGCTCAGCCTGATGAGCTCACAACCC
The DNA here is from genome assembly GCA_024085815.1 of Flaveria linearis. NCBI lineage: Eukaryota > Viridiplantae > Streptophyta > Magnoliopsida > Asterales > Asteraceae > Flaveria > Flaveria linearis. Next base: position 39,723,914 of record CM044009.1, on the reverse strand, counting down.
CAATAGCCTTAAGCATTCACTTAGAGTCTTAAAAATCTAGTTAATAACCTTTAGGAGAAAGCTACCATCCCCAGCCTCTAGACCTCAATCAACCCATACCCAACCTTTAATTCTATGATGATGAAGACATGGGATTCTATGAGTACTATGAGTCTCTCTTCTCCACCCCTACTTAAAGAGAGATGAGTGCTCCTGACTCACCAATGTCTAGCCCACATCATCCACACAAAACTGAGGTGGATCTCCCTTATCCTGTTCAGGAAGTCCATGTGGAAGAAACTCTTACTTTTGCAAGTAATTACATCTTTAAAACCCCAACCATGGCAACCCAGCCCATTAACACTTCAACTAAAGCTGTCATGGTGCAGGAGAAATCCAGCAGCCAAGAACTTAGTACTAATGATGAGGAAGAAGACTTTGATCTTATTTTCTCATCCTCATATGATTCTTCTAATGAAGATGAGGGGATTCTGAAAGTAAAGGTGCACAAACTGACTAAAACTTGCACCTATTTAGTCTTATAGGTTAGTCACCTGGAATCTCAGGTGACTACCTTACAAAAGAGGGTCAAGATAGCTAAGAGAACACTAAGGGGGACTCTCCAGGGCTACAAGAACTTGTGGATATGGTGGACCTAACCTCTAGCTCACCTATACAAGAGGGTGATGCTACCAAAAAGGGGGGAGAAAGTCCTACCTGCAATCACAGAACCTAGGAGTTCTTCTTACAGTCTGGACATAGAGATTCACCACCCTCACTTGAAATTGTCCATACTTAGCAACCTCCTCAAGTCCACATTGATATGGACTCACTCATACATAGTCTGTTTGAGGAGGGTATTCGTAGGGCTATGCCTACCTTATCTTATCTTACTGAGAATTCAATTATGGGATGGGGGTATGACACTGATAGAAGAGTGCTGGTAATCTCTAGGTCTCAGGGACAACATGAAATTTTTAACTTTTCCAACTTGAGATTCTATGAGAGCACCTATCTAGTTGACCTTTAACTTGCCAACCCAAGTCAAAACACGCAAGCTGCAAGGTTAGCTAATAGGATTCAAGACAGGGTACTAGAAGAGTTTAAATTAGGAACCAAATTATATAGAAAGAGGCTAGCAGGCAGGACTTTTGGTTAACTGGATGTTGAGGTGGACCCCAAGATTAGCTTCAAAGGGAAACCTTGACTAAGGGCCTAGTAGTTAAGCTTGTGAACTTTAAGACAGGAACTGCTTCAGGACCTATTATCTTCAGTGAGGCACCAGCTAGTGAAGGTGCTTCACAACCTCTCTCTAGCCAGAGCTCAAGTGATGAACCAAGTAATGAAAGCCAAAGCTCTCTCCACCCTAAGTCACCAAAGCCTGTGAGTGATAAAAGGAAAAGGAAGTTGACTTCTAAGGAGATTGAGGAGGAGGAGAGAGATTAAGGAAGAGGAAGCTAAGGGTAGAGAGTTCAAGTGGGTCCCCAGACATCATGGAAGCTGCAATCAGGGTTGCCCCTAGGCCAAACAGTCAAGATGATGAGTTAAAGGCAGCTGGATTGAACTACTTGGGGACCAGAAACTACATCATTGACAAACTAATCTCTCTTCCATTAGAAGAGTTAAAAAAACTAGCTGGCATAGAGCTTTCAAAGGAGAGAAAGGAGACAGAGGATGCAAAATTGCTCCTAAAGATCAAAGAAGAAAGGAGGAGGAAAAGACTCTACAAGCATGCTCTACACTCTACCCAGTTCAAGAAAGTCCCGAGATAGAGGCTATGGCAACTGAAGAACAACCTTAAGTAGACAAAGAAGCAAATAAATATGATCAACTACCTGAGTACCATAGGCCTCTATTAGGCATCTGCACTTTTTCACTTGTCCTATGAGTACATAGAATTTGAGTACCTCAAGCAGCTTGAGCAACAAGTAATGAAAGAACAAAAGGCTGTTAGGAGGAAGATGAGGGAAGAAGCTGCAAAGTCAAGAGCCATCATCCAAAAGTGTCTAAAAAATTCTACTGATAGGAGAGGATGATGAGCTTCTTGAAGCTGTATGGATTCACCGGAAGGAGGCTTGGTCCAATGTCTGTATCCACCATGGATGAACATATTAGGGTGATCAAGCAGAAGATTAAAAATGGTGAGATTATTGACTTGCATTCTCCACCAAGTCAGGCAAAACCTGAAGTTAAAGTCAAGGTTGAACCACAAGAGACAACACAACCTGGACCTAGGACTGAATCACGGCCAACTTCATCTTCTGATCTGTAGGGTCCTAATCCCTCTCCTTCTGAACCTTCAAAGGAAAACGACCCCACTAAGAAATACATATAAGAACAACCTGGTGTTAAAGGCCAGTCTTCTTAGTTGAAATATGGAAAAAGGAGGAAAAGGATGGCCATAAAGAGGGACGGTACGAAGAAAAAGAAGTCCAAGGCATACACCTCTACACCTCAGGATGAGTCAAAGCATCCTGAGGCCACTCAAGAACAGGTTGCTTAATCAAGTCCCATAAATGTAGAGCCTCATACTGCTGGAAGACCCATCTTGTCCTAAAACTTTACTACTAATCCGGACAGATGGTATATCATTAGAGATCAAGGAGGTCAAGATGTCTACTTCTGGCAAGACATATTTAATCTTTCTCTGCATGATCTAATGACATAATAAGATACTATAAGAGTCTGAGGGATCCTAACCAAATGATAAAGAAAGGAATGGTCTTGATCCTGATGAGGACTGTCAATCGATGAGTAATCTCTTCTGTTTTAGTAGCATCAGCCTAGGGGGAGTTTCTAAGGCTACACTTAAAGGCTTGTACAACTAATGCAACCAAAGAGCTCTCAGCAAGCATGCATGAAGTACAGAGTAAAGTTACTTCGAAAATTTTACACAACTCAAAGAAAATAAGCTAAGTGTAAAATCTTCCAAAGCGAAATGTCCAAATCTTTCAAAGCCAAAGATGAAGTTTTCCGAAGCTTTAGAGACAAAAGTCTTCCCAAGCCAAAGACTGATTTCTTTCGAATACAAAGAAGACAAGCTTTCTCTGATCACCTTTTGACAAAAGCTGAATAACTTTCCGCTGCCACCTCTGAAGAGTCACTAACTTAGATAAGTTGGTGAAAAGGTCCATACTTTTGTCAACTATTGATTAAGGTCATTGGTTTGTAACTTTCTACTTTTATTCCTTTTATACTTTTTGTAATATATTAGGATGTGAACTAGGTGTCACGGAGTGATTCCCAAACTCTCGTACAACACTTAGTTACCGTACTAAGTCAGCCTTAATCTTGACTAGATCACCAAGTTAGCAGTGGTTCAACAATTCGTAGAGATTGCAAGAATGATCACAAGAAAGCTTGAAAGAAAGATCACTTGTATTACTTGTGAAACTTGGATACAAGGAAGCTTGATTACAACTCTTTGTGAGGTGATCTTCAAATGATTCATCACCTCCTATTTATACTTGTGGTCTAAGTCTAGAAATCTCTAATCTAGATTTTTCTAATCTAAATATCTAAGATATTTACTAATCTAAATATCTTAGATATTAACTAATCTAAAATATCTAAGATACTAACTACTCTAATATCTAGATGTTTCTTTGCATAATATCTAGATATTTTACATTGTTAATACCTAAGTATTCTAGAATTTTCCCAAGTCTATGGGTCTTGTGAAATACGGCTGAAATTTCTAGTGTTCCCGAAGAGTTGATCGCGAATGTAAGCTGGTCAGACAGTCTCCCCCACCTAAACTCAAGATGTCCACGTCTTGGCTTCATGAAAGCTCTTTGCAGGATCGGATTTGGGTGGTTTTTCTCTCAACTCACTGTGAATCAACACTCAGCAAGAAGTCTTATGAAGAGTTGATCACAATATATCAAGTAACAAGCACAAAGAAAATTTAACACAGCAAGTAAATTTTCAAGGTACTTTTATATATTGCTTCTCAACTCAAAGGATTACAAGACACTTGGACTCAAATCGCTTATCTAAAGAGTTACAGGGAGAAGATATATATAATACTACCTACAACCGGATATACTTTGATACCAGCTGGACACCTCTAACCTTACATCTATACTACAAGACTCTAGGTGAGGTCTTTCAGACATTTTGTCTGAAAGTTAGTAGTCAGGACATGTCCCTGACTTACCTTTTGTCACCAACTAAAGTTGGTAACATGTACTATCATAAAAAGGTGAACAGTAGAATAAAGTATGGTCAACAACATGGCTCTTTAGGAAGATGCCATGCTGTATCAGAGGTCTGCAGCGGACTGTCAGGGACCATACTTTTATCTGCTGGACATAGCAATGTCTTTCGAAGGATAAAGTACTTCGGAAGAATAACTTCTTCCGAAGGCACTTATACTTCGGAAGACTGCTTCTTCCGAGGCTTGGAGTCTTCTTTGTCTTCGGAAGCAGACTTTGTCTTCAGCTCTTTCATCAGACTTTGTCTTCGGAAGCTCTTTCAGACTTTGTCTTCGGAAGCTCTTTCAGACTTTGTCTTTGGAAGCTCTTTCAGACTTTGTCTTCGGAAGCTCTTTCAGACTTTGTCTTCGGAAGCTCTTTCATCAGACTTTGTCTTTGGAAGCTGTCCTTCAGACTCTCAGAAGATCTCTTCTCAGCTTCGGAAGCCTTTGAATGTAGTACCAAAAATGACTATGAAGTGATTTTGGTTGCACCAACCTTATCATGATCCAACAAACTCCCCCTAGGCTGATGCTACCAAAACTTCACTTCTCTCTTCTTCTCAAAGCTCTCAGCACCAAGGAGAGCAGGTGTTTATCAGTGTCTTCATTCTTTCCTGCTGTGGTGCTGAGAATCTTGTACAGATCCTTGGTGGACAGAACCTCTACTCTGTCACCTTGGATGATGTGTACCCTCTGTTGTGGCCCTCTGAAAAGAGTTAGTTGATGGGAAGTATAGTCATATTCCCATCGAACTATTGGTTCCAATTCAGGACCTTCCACCATCTGTAGAAAGGTTGTGCCTTTGGTGGTTGGTCTTTCCTTGTCTTCCACTCTCTTCAGCTTCAACTCTTCTTCAATCTTGGCTCTTCTATTTCGTTTAGCCAAGTGGAGACCACTGATATGGTTTCTGATGTGTGCAGTAGTCTTAGAGTTGGAGGGATTGGAGAATGGCCTCTCTGCAAGCTCAGCAAGATCAAATCTGTTGAGATGCAGTAGAGAGGTGGCATTGAGCCTGTTGGTTTCACCATTCTCCCTTTCCACAACAAAGTTGTGAGAAGGTTCATCGAACCTCCACTGGATTATGGCATTTCTAGGTCCAGGAGATTGACCAGAAATCCTGTCCTCTTTCCTGGTATCCAGCAGAGTCACCAGTCTTCTTCTTAGTCTCTTCTCCTCAGCATTGAGGATATCGGAGTTGAGACCAAGAAGTCTTGCAGCCTGGCCCAAAGTATCTCTAGGCAACTCAAGAAATTGGCCTAGAGTGAGGGAGCTTGAAGAGTTATCAACATAGGTGATGTTGATAACCTCTCCCTCACAGGAGATGCTGCTCAAGGTAGTGCAGTTGATGAGTCTCGTCTTGAACTCCTTTATTTCCTCAAAGGAGAGATGTTGAGGAGGCTGAGGGGATGGTCTTGGTTGTTGTTGGGTAGGCTTAGGTTTAGTGGTTTTAGGTTGAGTCTTGGGTTTTAAGATGGGTAGTTTGGGTGGTTGAGGTGATGTGGTAGGTTTGGGTAGAGTTGTGAGTTGAGGGGTGAAGGTTTCATCAGTGGGTTCGGGTTTAATGGGAAAAGGGGTTGGTTCTGGTGTGGGTTGTGGCTGTGGTTGAGTGGCTGGGGTGAAGACCATTCCTTTCATCCTCCTATACATCTCCTTCCTTTTCCCCAAACGGATGTCAGCTTTAATTTCACTGACTATCCGCTGGAGTGTCCTTTCGGACATAGGTCCCACCTGCCTACCAGAGAAGCCATGAGCCCGGGGGTAGTCCTTCATCCAGGCTTTGTCAGTTGACTTCTTGGCAGCAGTGACCTCCTTCTCTTCCTCCCCTCCTTCTCTTCCTCCCTCTTCCTCTTCACCTTCAACTTCTCCCTAGCAGCCTTCTTCCTTTCCTTCTCCATTTGATCCTGCTCTTTATTGTGGAGCAGCAGGATCATGTCATCGTCATATGGAGACAGTTCAGGAAGACTGAAGCCTCTTGAGAGTAGGAACTTGATCCTAGCCTCTCTCAGCTTCAGGGCTGCCTCCCTTTGCTCTTGTTCTTCCTTCTCCAAGGCCAACCTGGCTTCTTTTTCTTGTTGTAGCCTGGTTGACCTTTCCAAGGTCACCAACTCCTCTAATGGTAGCAGGAGTAGTTCCTCATTGACAGCTCCCAGACTGATGAGCTGGTCAATGAGTGCTGTTCTTCTTTTCAGGTTGATTTCTTCCTGATTGGCTGCAACTGCCTTAGAACTAGCAGCTAGCAGCTTTTCAGTAGGAAACCTACCTTTCTCTTTAGCCTTCTCAATCTTTTCCTCCTCCTGAAGCTCTTCCGTAGTCAATTTTCTTTTGCCTTTGTCTTTGATGGTGCTTGACTGTGGTGGCTCTTGGATGGAGGGTTGTGATTGAGAGAGAAGTTCAGCTGGTGCTTGGGTTGGAGGAATGTCAGAAATGTCCTCCCTGCTCACCTTAGATGCAATTTCAGCAATGACATCTGTGATGGTCAGTTCCTCAGACATCTGAAATAATCCTTCCGCAGCTTCTATTTCGGCCTCGGAAGACTTGTCTTGTTCTTCCGAGGCTTCCATGTAGGCTTTGGAAGCTTCAGCTAGAGCTTCGGAAGATGAGACTGCTGCAGATTCTGTCCCAACTGTTTCAGTTGCTGGGCCATCAGTCCCCATTTCCCCTTCGAAGCTAATCTCAGGTTCCATGAAGACCTTAGGTTGACCAACTTCCTCCACAGTGGTAGAAGGTGCAGTCAGTCTTTGAAGCTCCTCAGCCCCAAAGTATGCAAGTGTGGTGTCGGGGCTGGGCTGTTCTAAGGATGATCTCAATACAAACTTTGTAAAAAGTCTGTAGAGATCTTGAAGCATCCTTGAGTCAATCTCCAGAAAGGATTGAGATGACTCAGGTAGTGTAATGATTTGGGAAGAAATGAGTTGGGTCTGTGGTTCCTGTGGTGTTTGTCTCTGAACTTTCTCCCCCTTTTTGGTAGCATCATCTTGAGAGCTAGATGAGCTAGAGGAAGATGTCATTAAGACCTGAATTGGTACATGCCTAACAGACCTCTCCGTCTGTTTCTCAGCTAGTTTAGCCTTGAGAGAGTTAACCTCAAGTTGCTGAGTGGCAGTCCTTGATTCTAAGATCCTCATCTGTGATTCCAGGTTGGAGACCTTAGAAAGCAAGTACTGAAGTGTTAGTTGCATACTTCCCTCATCTTTATAAGAAGAATCACGGGGAGATGAGATAACATACCCAGTATGCTCACTCTCACCACCAGATGTGGCTTCTTGGCACCCTGGTTTCCCTTGCTCAGAGTCATTTCTTTCAGAGATGTCAATGGGCAAAGTTGCCGTAGACTCAGTCCTAATGATGTTACCACTGTCCTGAGAGCTCAATGAGAGACTCTGAGTAGTGGCAGCTGAGTCTACATGAGGTCCCCTCCACATCAGTGGGACTCACCTCAGTAGCTGGCTTCTGATGGGGGCTAGAGACAAGGGATCCCTCTTGGCTCTGTTGATCTTTTAGTGGGTGTTGTAGATCAACTTCATGGCCATGGAGAGATGTAATCTCTTCATCAGTTCGGAGTAAAAGGTCAGTGAAAGAGAGGGTGGTTAGTCCTACTGACCCGGGACTTAGATCAATGTCTACAGGCATTGAGCCTTTGGTGGGGCTGTCCCTAGAAGGCTGCACAGGGGAGTGTAGAGACTCACCCTGTGGGCTTAAGGCTTGGGGTTCGGGCTCAGGGGTTTGAGACTGAGGAGGCTCAAAACCCACATTGAGGTCAATTGTGAAGGTTGGTGTGACCTCGGACTGAGTGGGAGCCCATGATTCCACTCTAGTCCTTTGGGTGTGAACAGAAGGAGCTTGTTCAATCAGAGTAGATTGAACAAGGGTTCGTTTGGGGTGTCTCTGGTAAGTGAATTTGATGGGTAAGGAAGATTTCGGCATTGTGGTGGATGTTGCTGGTGTGGGTTCATCACCTGTGGGGATAACAGGGATGTCACCAGGAGCTATGCGCTCAGTCATCTCTGGAGGTAATGGAGTGTACCGTCCAGTGAAGTTGGTGGACATCTTCTTCAGTATCTTGAAGATGGTAGGCCTCATGTGTAGAACAGGAAGAGCAGCTGCGCAGACAAGCTTGCTTGGTTCCATCTCACAGTTGATTATGTGTTGAAGAAATCGGGGATACATGAAGAATGTATCCCTGCTCAGATTGGCGATTAGGTTGTTCAACACAAACCGTGAGTAGTTGAATCTGAGGCCTCTCACCAACCCATGAACTAGGCATCCTAGTTCATATGGGATTTGATCCCAACCCCCTGATTTGTTGGAGAGGCAATGTAGGACAATGTGCAGCAGGAACTTCCAATGGTAAGAAAAGTTGAACTTGTATACTGTAGATCTGCTGACATCGCCTCCATATCCCATGAGGATATAGGTGCCTTCCACGTCTTCCTTGGGGAACTCAGTAGGAGCCCCATCATCGTGAAGCTCGAGATGCTCCCTGATGAGCTGTTCATTGATGACCAACTCTTGGCCACAAACTCGGGTTCTCAGGACTCGAACCCCATTCAGTACTGCAGTTTCACCGTTGCTCCAAAATTCTGACATATGGTTGGAGTATATGGTGGGGTTAACTGTTAGTGCAGTGAGGTAGGTGGATTCGGTGAGAAAGGTGATGATTTGGGTGAAGTCGGCATCCCTTGACGAGTCAAGTAACGCGACTTGGTTGTGCTGAGGGTTTAGCGCCATTGGAGAAAAGGTAAGCTTGAAATTTTGGGTGAAATTGAGGGTTTGACAGTGAAGGGAACAGTTAGGGTTGTAAAGTGGTAAAAGAAGATGAAATTGATGAGTCAAGATTATTTAAAAGGGGTGAATTGTGGTAGTGGTGGTAATAGGGTAACTGTTTGGGGTTACTGTGGGTGATATGGTGGTTTACGGCGGAGAAATGATGTTGGCGGCAAGGATAATTTTAAATAATCTGACAATATCAACAAAATCTTTACTTTTTACAGAGTGGGGCCTAAAAGATATCCGTTACATATAAAAACCTTTACTTCCGAGGGTAAAACAATTCCGAAGGTAATTTTCTTCCGAAGGCAATTTCTCTTCTGAAGCATGATATTGCTTCCGAAGGTAAAATTGTCCTTTGAAGACACTTTATCTTCCGAAGCAAGGCATTGCTTCCGAAGGTAAAGTTGTCTTTTCGAATGGAGAGTTGTATAAGTTTCGGAAGTAGATCTGATATAAAATCAATCGCTTCTTCCGAGACCAAAAACTCTTCCGAGAAGAAAATTTCCATTGAGGAATTTGGCTTCGGAAGATATTCAAGAATATCTTCCGAGAGTTAATTCCTCTTCGGAAGGAATTTACACTTGGAATAATTAAAGATCTTTTGTAACAGGGCTTAAATTGTATTGACACAAGACTTTACATATTAAAAGGTTTTCAAAAGAGGTAGTTATTCAATGTTTATCATCCCAATTGCTGATATGAGATACTTAAATCTTTGTTCATCAAATGCCTTTGTGAACAAATCAGCATATTGTTCATTTGAGTCAACTTTGATTAACTTTATCAGCTGTTTCTCATGAATATCTCTAATGAAATGATACCTGATATCAATATGCTTTGTCTTGGAGTGCTTCACCGGATTCTCAGTAATGGAGATAGCACTGTTGTTGTCAATATGGATAGGAGTAGTCATGAAGTTGATCCCATAGTCTAACATCTGATTTTGAATCCATAGCAGTTGAGCACAGCAGCTAGCAGCAGCAATGTATTCAGCTTCAGCAGTTGATGTAGAGACACAGGATTGTTTCTTGCATTGCCATGAGATAATCCTTCCACCAAGAAATTGACATCCTCCTGATGTTGATTTCTTGTCAATGTTGCAGCCACCATAGTCACTGTCAGAGTATCCATAGAGATTGAAATCACTATTTCTTGGATACCAGAGACCTAGTTTAGGTGCTCCTTTGAGGTATCTGAGGATTCTCTTTGCAGCAGCTAGGTGAGACACCTTTGGAGCAGCCTGATATCTTGCACAAATGCATGTGGCAAACATGATATCTGGTCTACTTGCAGTGAGATACATCAGAGAACCAATAATTGCTCTATACTGATGTTGATCAGTATCCTCCCCCTCAAGGTCAGGGCAAAGATTATGGTTTCTGGGTATGGGTGTCTTGGCTGGTTTACAGTCCTTCATTTCAAATCTTTCTAAGATGTCTGAGACATACTTAGATTGACTTATGAAGAACCCTTCCTTCATCTGTTTCACCTGGATTCCAAGGAAAAAGTCCATTTTTCCCATGGAACTCATCTCAAACTTCTGCTTCATAATGCTTTCAAAGTCCTTGCACATTTGGTCGTTTGAAGAACCAAATATGATGTCATCAACATAGACTTGTACTAGCAAAATGTCTTCTCCACTCTTTCTGATGAAAAAGTCTTGTCAATGGTACCTCTAGTGTATCCATTCTTCAGGAGAAACTGAGACAAGGTCTCATACCACAGCCTAGGTGCTTGGTGCAGCCCATATAGAGCTTTATCCAGCTTGCACACATAGTTGGGGTGCTGTGGGTCTTCAAATCCTGGAGGTTGACACACATAGATTTCCCTATCTATATCCCCATATAGAAAAGCACACTTGACATCAAGTTGGTAGACTGTGAAGTTCTTGGATGCAGCATAAGCAAGGAAGATCCTAACTGCCTCAAGTCTTGCAACAGGTGCAAAGACATCAGTATAATCAATTCCTTCCTCCTGGGTGTACCCTTGAACTACTAGTCTTGCCTTGTTCTTGATAATCAAGCCTCTATCATCTTTCTTGTTCCTGAATACCCATTTTGTGCCTATGGGTACTTGACCAGATGGTAGTGGGCATAGATTCCAGACCTTTTGTCTTCTGAATTGAAGCAGCTCCTCCTGCATCGATTCAACCCAACTACTATCCTTTAAGGCATCTTCTACCTTTTTGGTTCCATCTGAGACAGGAAGCATGAGTACAAGCAGACATTCCCATGATGAGTTTGTCCTCTTGTTCTCACACCCTCAGAGACATTCCCTATGATGTTCTCAGTTGGATGAGTGTTGTGAATCCTAAGACGAGGAATCACTTCCAGTTGCAGAGATAAGTCTAGGTTAGACATATTCTGATCAGGAACTGGATCACTCTGTCCAACTGCTGTTTCAGAGTCATTCAATGAGGACTGATTGAATGATTGAGAAACATCATCAATGGTTGGTTGTGAAGTAGTATTAACAGTTGCCTGTTCCTTCAGAATACCACTTCCCTCAACCTGGTGTTGTAGTGATCACCTGAGGAACTTTGAGGTTGATCAGTGATTCACTTGTTGAAGCTTCACTATTTCTGGAGATAGTTACACTGTCAGATCTGTGAATAGTTGAAGCTTGTTGCCCTTCAGCTCTTGGAGAATTTGGAATAGGTCTGGGAAGCTCAATAGTTGACCTGCATCAGCATCAGCATCACTTTGAGCACCTGTTCCAGCTGAAACATTCTCACAAGATGGTTTAGAATAGTTTGGAAACAATTCTAAATCAAAGATATACTCAGGTCCATTCCCCTAACACAAGGAGTGTGCTCATTAACAACATGTTGGATGACTCCTCAAATTGTTGATTCTTGATATTGTATACTCTATAAGCTTTGGAGCTAGAAGAGTATCCAATAAAGATAGCATCATCCGACTTCTCAGCAAACTTTGCCAAGTTGTCCTTTGTGTTAAGTATGGTACACCTGCAGCCAAAGGACCTTAGAAAGCCAATGAACGGTGGCCTCTTGTTCCATAACTCATAAGGGGTTTTTCCATGGGGCTTCACTACAAGAACCCTGTTCTGCACATAGCATGCAGTGCTGACTGCCTCTGCCCAGAATGTTAGAGGCAGCTTTGAATCAGCTAACATGGTCCGAGCAGCCTCAATAAGTGTCCTATTCCTCCTCTCAGCAACACCGTTTTGTTGAGGAGTTCTGGGAGCACTATATTGTCTGGCAATCCCTTTTGAGTCACAGAATGAGTCAAGAACGAAGTTCTTAAACTCAGTCCCTTGATCACTTCTAATGATCTTAACCTTGTGATCAATTTGATTTTCTATTTTAAGAATAAAAGATTTTAAAGTTTCAGCAGTTTCATCTTTACTTCTTAAAAAGAATACCCATGTAAATCTTGTAAAGTCATCAACGATCACAAGGCAGTATGATTTCCTTCCAATGCTCATTATACTTGTGGGTCCAAAGAGATCCATGTGCAATAAGTGTAATGGAGTAGTGATAGAGTTAACACATTTGGATTTATGAGATGATCTGTGTTGTTTCCCTTTCAGGCATGCAACACAGTTATCTTTGCAGAAAAATTTCTTTTTAGGCAAACCATGTACCAAGTTATTTTTAGCCAATTTATTCATTGTTTTAAAATTCACATGACACATGCGTTTATGCCATAGTGTTGACTCATCACTATCAGCTTTGTAAAGAAAACATGATACTTCACCCATAGGAGAAGCATTGTTCATATCCAGCTTGTACATATCCCTTTTCCTGGGAGATCTAAGAAGCACCAATTCCGGAGGAATTGTCATCCCTGGTTTAAGGATAATGCACTCATGTTCTGTGAAAAGCATCTGATGCTTCTGATCACAGAATTGAGAAACACTTAACAGATTGTGTTCAAGCTGTTTGACAAAGTGAACTTTGTCAATGTTTATTCTGCCATTGGATATACTTCCTCTGCCAGAAATATATCCTCCGGCCTCACCTCCAAATTGGACAGGCCCTCCATCAAAGTTCTGGAATTGTTGAAGGAGAGATCTGTTCCCTGTCATGTGCCTGGAGCATCCACTATCTACAATCCAGATATTGTTGTTCTTGTCAAATGGATGTCCCTGCACATAAGATGAGATGGTTAGTTTTGTTTGGAAGCCCAAGCCTTGCAGGTCTTGGGCTCTTCCAAAGATAGTGACATAATTGAACCAAAAGATATGCAATGGGGTTCAATAGAGGTTGTTGTTGAAGAAGAGGTTTGGGCTGCAGCATCTTCCTTGATCTTCCAATCCATCCTTTGGTTGATCTTTGAGGATGAGCTTGTTGAAGCTTTTGCAGCATGGTCTTCTTCCGAAGCTTCTCTCTTTTCGGAAGAAGCCTTCACCACCTTTTCTTTCGAAGTAGTCTTCTTCTGAGATGGTTTCAAGGGAGCCTTCTTGTTCTTCCGAACCTTAGAAGGTTTGGCTTCCGAAGCCATTTTCCCTTCGGAAGAAGCAGTTTCTTCCGAAAGCAACTTGGCTTCCGAGACCAACTTTCCCTTTTTCATCATTTGGACCTTTGAAGTGGTCCAACTAAGAAACCTTCTCTGACTCCTTCTTGTCTAACATTATTTGCATAATGTGTGCTTGCTGGATTGTAGTAACAATCTTTAGCCATGTGGTTGTGCAGACCACACATTATGCATGCAATGTTAGTCTTCTGGGAACTTACAGGTTGCTGTTTCTTGGGTTTCCTCTCGTCATCAGCAACTTTCCCTTTCAACTTCTGATCCTTCAGTAGGACAGGAGTGCTGGTACTACACTCTTTCCTGAATCAGGAGTACCTACCACTTGAAATCCGGCAGAAATGAAGACACCCTTTTGCTTTGGGTTGATCTTAAGCTTGGACTCTGCAACCTTCTTGGCAGTCCTTCTAGCATCTTTAGCTCTGCTTCTTCTTACCTTGGTGGTCAGGATTTGATCATCACAGGTGGAGATGGGTGTATCCTCCTGTTTCTCCCCTGTGGAGGCCACTATTTTCACTTCATCCTCTAGTTCCAATGAAGAAGGGTCAGCAGTTGGAACCTCTTGCTCTTCAATACCACATCTAGGTAGTCTAATAGACTCATAAGAGTGTGGGGGAGCTATTTCACTGGTTCCCAACCCTTCTTTGTTTTGATAAAACATTTTGGAATGAGAGGTTGATGCAAGAATAGTTTGGAAGCTTTGCTCAGCAATAGCTTGCTTCCTGGCCTGAGCCTCAGCTGTGACTAACTGGGCTTGAACTTCAGAAAGTTTGGAGATCAGATCTTTGATTTGAGTCTTATAGTTAGTCTTTCCATGTTTAAAAAGAGACACAGTTTTCTCTAACTCATCAATTTTCCTTTGGTAGTCAGATTCAGCTCTTTTAAAGTCAGATTTTAGCACATTTAAAGACTCGACCTCAGATCTGATTTCCGAAATGTAATCCTTATACAGTTTAACTTTAGCAATACAGGCAGTAGTACAAAGATGTTCATATACCTGATCATCATCTGTTCCGGCCATGAGTGCTTGAGCGGGAGTCACATCCTGTACCATGAAGCTCGAGTCAACTTCCTGAGCAACAGCAGCTGTTTCAGTTGACTTCTCTTCATGCTTGGGAGCAGTGGGATGTGTGGAGGCCTGTGGGGTTCCCGGTTGTTCTTGGGAGCCTTGCATTCCCTAGCAAAGTGACCAAGTTGGTTGCAGTTGTAACACCTTGCTTTGCTCTTATCAAACCCAAACTTGCTGTTGACTGGGTTTTGAGGGAATTGCCTTCCAGTTCTCTTGAAGAACTTCTTTGCTCTGTAAGTTAAAAGAGCCATCTGCTGGACAATGTCCATATACTCCACATCATCTGGACTGAAGCACTCAAGATCATCAAAGCAGTATTGAAAATCACCAGAGTGTCCACTTCCAGAGACAAAGGCACAACTATCCTGAGAAGAATTGTGTTGAACCTTTTGAGACTTTGGAGTCTCAGGTAGAGTAATGTAAGGTCCACTGTGTGAGTTGTCAGGGTAACATAGCGACTGATGTTGTGGTTCTATGGTTTCCCTTTCAACCACATGAAGGGCTGAACTCTGTTGGTTATTGGAGTGACCAAAGGAGTTCTGCATGTTCATCTCCATCTTGAATGCACTTAGGATACCATACAACTCTGTCAGAGTAAGAGTCTTAAGGTCCGAAGTTCTCTTGATCACAACACAGTAATGTATCCATAGTTTAGGAAGGGAAGACATGAACTTCCTAACTATGTCTCTGTTCTCAAGAGCAACTCCAATATCCTCCAGAGTATCTACCAGCTTAACATACCTGAAGTATTGTTGAGTCAAGGTCTCACCGGCCTTGAAAGTAAAGTTCTCAAACTGCTGTTTCAAGAGATCCTTCTTGTTCTCTTGAGTTTCCTTGGATCCTTCATACATCAGCTTCAGTGCTTCCCATAGATCTTTGGCAGTTTTGCACTTCTTGAAGCGTCTGTAGACAGAGTTGGGGAGAGCAGTTTGGAGAGAAGTCATAGCCCTTTGATCCAGCTCTATTCTCTTCCTGTCTTCTTCTGAGTAATCATCAACATCTTTTGGAATGATGCGATTACTAGTGGCAGAAGTGGTGCTTGGTATGAAAGGACCATTGACAATGGAGTCCCACATCCTTGAGTCTTGACACTTGATGAAGCCTTCCATTCTGATGCACCGTGTGTCAAAGTCTTCAGGGGTGATCAGTAGGGACTTGGTCATGGTACCGGTTTCCATATCAGCCTTTGAGAGAGCAGCCATTTGAGTGAGTGGATTGTGGTGAGGAGTGAAAAACAGGTTGATTAGGATGGTAAGATCTCACAATCAAGAGCCTGGAGCTCTGATACCAATTGCAGGATCGGATTTGGGTGGTTTTTCTCTCAACTCACTGTGAATCAACACTCAGCAAGAAGTCTTATGAAGAGTTGATCACAATATATCAAGTAACAAGCAGAAAGAAAATTTAACACAGCAAGTAAATTTTCAAGGTACTTTTATATATTGCTTCTCAACTCAAAGGATTACAAGACACTTGGACTCAAATCGCTTATCTAAAGAGTTACAGGGAGAAGATATATATAATACTACCTACAGCCGGATATACTTTGATACCAGCTGGACACCTCTAACCTTACATCTATACTACAAGACTCTAGGTGAGGTCTTTCAGACACTTTGTCTGAAAGTTGGTAGTCAGGACATGTCCCTGACTTACCTTTTGTCACCAACTAAAGTTGGTAACATGTACTATCATAAAAAGGTGAACAGTAGAATAAAGTATGGTCAACAACATGGCTCTTTAGGAAGATGCCATGCTGTATCAGAGGTCTGCAGCGGACTGTCAGGGACCATACTTTTATCTGCTGGACATAGCAATGTCTTCCGAAGGATAAAGTACTTCGGAAGAATAACTTCTTCCGAAGGCACTTATACTTCGGAAGACTGCTTCTTCCGAGGCTTGGAGTCTTCTTTGTCTTCGGAAGCAGACTTTGTCTTCAGCTCTTTCATCAGACTTTGTCTTCGGAAGCTCTTTCAGACTTTGTCTTCGGAAGCTCTTTCAGACTTTGTCTTCGGAAGCTCTTTCAGACTTTGTCTTCGGAAGCTCTTTCAGACTTTGTCTTCGGAAGCTCTTTCATCAGACTTTGTCTTCGGAAGCTGTCCTTCAGACTCTTGGAAGATCTCTTCTCAGCTTCGGAAGCCTTTGAATGTAGTACCAAAAATGACTATGAAGTGATTTTGGTTGCACCAGCCTTATCAAGATCCAACACTCTTAATCTGGTCTTGGAATTGCCAAAGTGCGTCTTCTGACTGCCAGCTCGCTTCACTATGTGCTTGTCCCTTCTACTTGATCAGGTATTCTTTGTAACTTGGTACTCCTCGGCGCCTTACTACTCGGTCTGAAAGGATCTCGTCAACCTCCTGATCATAGGATGTTACAATGGCTATTGGTGCCCTTTGGGACTTCCCTCGTTCAAGATCTTCCATATCCGGATAATAGGGCTTGAGAAAACTCACATGGAAGACAGGATGAATTTTCAACTTAGGCGGTAATTGCAACTGGTATGAAACTTTGCCAACTTGGGAAATGATAGCGAAAGTCCCCTCGTATTTTCTGATAAGTCCTTTATGTACTGCTCGTAGTGACTTGAACTGCTGTGGTAAGAGTTTTACCATGAATCAGTCGCCGATTTGAAATTCGATGTGTCTTCTGTTGTTATCAGCACATTTCTTCATCTATTTCGTTGCTCTGTCGAGTGCTACCCGAGCCATGTCTGCCTGTTCATGCCATTCTCTTATGGCTTTATAAGCCGTCCGTCTACTGTGATTGTATGTCGCGGCAAGTGCTTTCGGTGTGAGAGGTTGTCGGCCAGTTACGAGCTCTAATGGGCTTTTCCCGGTCGCCTCGCTTTGTTGCATATTGTAAGAGAACTATGCTACATCTAGTAACTTAGCCCAGTCCCTTTGGTTAGCACTTACATAATACCGAAGGTGTAACTCGAGAAGCGCATTGACTCTTTCGGTTTGTCCATCAGTTTGTGGATGGAAGCTTGTTGAGTAGCTTAAGTTGGTCCCTACAATTTTGAATAATTCTGACCAGAATTTTCCTATAAAACGTGGGTCATGATCGCTTATTATTACCTGTGGTATTCCCCAATATTTCACCACGTGTTTAAAGAACAGTCTTGCTGTTTCCACTGCAGTTACGTCCGCCGGCGCTGCGATAAACGTTTCGTACTTTGAAAACCGATCTACTACCATGATTATGCACCCTTTTTCTTCTGACTTCAGCAAGCATGTGATGAAGTCCATGGATATGCTCTCCCATGGGCCTTTGGAGTCTGGTAGCGTTTCGAGTAATCCCCCTGGTCGGTGTTGTTCAAATTTCTCTTATTGGCAAACTAAGCATGTTTAGACATATGCTTCGACAACATCTTTCATATGGGCCAGTAAAACGTTCCTTCGACGAGTGCCAGAGTTCGTTTTATTCCAGGATGTCCGGACCACTTTGAGTCGTGGCATTCCTTTAGGATGGTACGCCTGAGGCCTCCCCATTTTGGTATGAAAAGGCGGTCTCCTGTAGTGAACAACAAATCTCCCTTTAGCCAAAATCTTCTAGTTCTCCCTTCTCGAGCTAGTAAGGCTAGATGTTTGGCAAAGGGGTCTTGGATTAATCCCTCTTTGGTTTCATCTTGAAGATTAAAAGTTGGTCAGGTGATAGCGGCTAGCTCAGCCTTGTGACTTAATGCATCTGCTACTACATTAGCCTTACCGGGCTTATATTCTAATGCAGTCGAATTCTACAAGGAAATCCTGCCACCGAGCTTGCTTCGGGCTTAACTTCTTTTGGGTTTGAAAGTAGCTTGTTACGACATTATCAGTTTTGATGGTGAACCTTGACCCGAGGAGGTAATGTCTCCATGTTCGTAGATAGTGCACGATGGCTGTCATCTCCTTCTCTTGTACTCTATACTTCTTTTCCATATCGTTAAGCTTACGGCTCTTGAAAGCAATTGGGTGCCCTTCCTGCATAGGTACTCCTCCTATAGCAAAGTCTGAGGCATCAGTATGTAGCTCAAAAGGCTTGGTAATGTCCGGCAATTGTAAAACTGGTTTTGTCATGACGGCCTCTTTTATTTGCTTAAAGGCCTGTTGGCACCGTGCATCCTAATCCCAAGTTTTTTTCTTTAGTAGATCGGTTAGTGGAGCAGCTTTTACAGAATAGCCCTTGATGAAGCATCGGTAATAATTGACCAACCCAAGGAATGATCGTAGCTCAAGTACTTTGGTTGGTGCCTCCCATTCTTGGATCGCCTGAACTTTTGAGTCATCCATCATAAGTTGCCCTTCCATCATTTTATGGCCCAAAAACTAAACCTCCTCTTGGGCGAATGAACATTTTTCCTGCTTAACATATAACTCGTTTTCTCGTAATACTTGGAGTACTTGCTACAGATGGGCGATATGTTCCTTCATTGTGCGGCTTGTGACGCATGTTGTCTTGGCTTCGTCTCCTTCAGCTATCCTTACTTGATAGCACCCTGATCGCAGATCTAAGTTTAAAAAGTATTTCGCCCCTCCGTGTTGATCAAACAAGTCAGTGATTAGCGAGATTGGGTACTTGTTTTTCATCATGATCTTGTTTAATGCCTGGTAATCAATGCACATGGAAGTGACCCATCCTTCTTTTTCTAGAATAGTACCGGTGCACCATATGGGGCTTCCAGCAACTCTTTTAGTTGTTTTCGTAACTCCTCTAGTTCTGGTGGAGACATGCGATACGGGGCCTTTGCGGGGGGCTTGGATCCTGGTTTAAAAACGATCTCGTGGTCAATTTCTCTTCGTGGAGGGATTTTCTTGGGTAATTTGGTTGGCATGACATCCTTGTACTCCTCTAGTACGTGGTTGACCGGCTTTGGTACTGTTACCGTGGCTGTCTCTCCATTATCACCTCTAGTTACAGCCAAGTAACATAATTTCCTTATTTGTATCCTTTCTTGAATTGTATGGCAGGAAGGATCTTTGGCTCGATCCTTGTCCCATGCTCCGTGCTCACCATACACGTCTTTCCTTCATCGAAGATACAAAAAGGATTGGCGAATGGCATGGGGAAAGCACGTACCTTATCGAAGAAGTCCATGCCAAGCACGACTTTGAAGTCATCCATTTCCACTATGGAGAAGTTAATAGCTCCCGACCATTCTCTGATACGTAGTTGGACCTCTTTTGCCTCCCCATGTATTGGTTTGGTATTTGTATTCACAATTTTCATGGCTCTGCTCCCTTTTTCGTATTGCATACCTAGCCGTTTACTTAGTTAACAGAGATGAAATTGTAAGAAGCGCCCGTGTCTACAAGGGCTCGTAATTGGTTCCCTTGGATGGTGGCTTGTACAAACTGCAAACCTTTGTTCGGTGTTGGCCGCACTTCCACTTTGGCTTTGAATGCCCTAAGTACTTGCATAGAGCCCATGCAAGCGTCTCCTTCTTCGTGGGAGTTTTCTTCCCTTGCAATCATTGCATGTAGGCTAGCTCTCTTTGGGCAGTCCCGGGCTTGATGTGGACCGTCACAAATGAAGCACTTATAGTCTTTGTTGAACGGTTTCTTTTCCTGGGATTTCCATGGTGGTAGTGACTTAACGTGCAGTGTTTTCCTTGAAAGGAGCTGGTTTGTCTCCCCCACCTTTCTCATGGCTAAGTGTTCGATCCTTTGATCGTGACTCTCATCGGCTTATCAATTAAACCTTCGGCTATGGCGATAGCCGAAGATAGGTCTTGAACGCCACGTTGTTCAAGCTCGGTCTTGGCCCACACTTGTAAGCCATCAAGAAAGTAAAAGAGGGAGTCTTTGTCTGACATATCCGGATTTTCAAGGACGAGCGTGGTGAATTCTTTAATGTAGCCCTTGATAGAGCTAGTTTGTTTAAGCTTGCGTAACCGGCTCCTGGCCTTATTTTTAGCATTTTTTGGATAAAGCTGTTTCATAATTTCTTTAATGAAATCAGCCCAGGTGTTCAAGATGCACGTACCTTTTTCACATCGCCATGTTTACGCCGCCACCACAGTCCTGTTGTATATTTCAAGTATAGGGTGGTTGTCTTGATCTTTGTGGCATCATCATGAATGCCTACACCATCGAAGTAACGGTCCATCTCCTAAAGGAAGACGTCAACAACCCTTGCCTCTCGTTTGCCAATGAAGGGTGTTGGTTTTGGGACTTCAATCCTGGGCGTGAAGTTGACAATGCTCCCTCCTGCCGTGATCATAGCTTTATTACATTCATTGACCTTGGATTCTAGCCCTAGAAGGCTGCGATGCATGTCTACGGAAAGTCCGTCCATGTCTTTTCGGAGCTTGACGATCGCTTCCCATGTACCCTCTTTGATTGCATCATGTACCATCGATGCTACCTCACTACGAAGTACCTCGCTTGCAGCCTTCAGGTCGTCCCTTAGGTCGCTGAAATCAGTTTCCAAACTATCTAACCGTTGGAAGACATTGTCAACTTGAGTCCCTATTCTAGTGATAGTGACCTCTACGTCAGCAACTCGTTTGTTCAATGTCTTGTCCTTTGACACCTCACGACTCTTCTTGCTTCCGTGGGAAGTCCTTCCCGACCACGATATTCTTCTCCTCCAGAAGCGCTTGTGATCACAACCTTCTCCGATTCAGTCGCCATACCAGTGAATCAATCTGGCTCTGATACCACTTGGTCACGGAGTGATTCCTAAACTCTCGTGCGGCACTTAGTCACCGTACTAAGTCAGCCTTAATCTCGACTAGATCACCAAGTTAGCAGCGATTCAACGATTCGTAGAGATTGCAAGAATGATCATAAGAAAGCTTGAAAGAAAGATCACTTGTATTACTTGAGAAACTTGGATACAAGGAAGCTTGATTACAACATTTTGTGAGGTGATCTTCAAATGATTCATCACCTCCTATTTATACTTGTGGTCTAAGTCTAGAAATCTAATCTAGATTTTTCTAATCTAAATATCTAAGATATTTATTAATTTAAATATCTTAGATATTAACTAATCTAAAATATCTAAGATACTAATCTAAAATATCTAAGATACTAACTAATCTAATATCTAGATGTTTCTTTGCATAATATCTAGATATTTTACAATATTTACATCTAAGTATTCTAGAATTTTCCTAAGTTTATGGGTCTTGTGAAATGCGGCTGAAATTTCTAGTGTTCCTGAAGAGTTGATCGCGAATGTAAGCGGGTCGTGACATATGGCATGTTATAGTCACAAGTCAAAAGACAATATGCCTTTTGACTATACATTGATCTTGTTGTCTAGATTAGTGCTTCTAGCTAGCTTTTAAAAGCATACTCGGCTATAGGATGTAGTACAAAGTGTCTCAAGTACCTGTCTTTATCTTAAGGTCGTTGGTCTGTAACTTTCTACTTTTATTCCTTTTATACTTTTTGTAATATATTAAGATGTGAGTTATGCATGTCATAGTCATAAGTCAAAAAACAATCTGCCTTTTGACTATACATTGATCTTGTTGTCAAGATTAGTGTTTTCTAGCTGGTTTTTAAAGTATAGCCGGCTGTAGGATGTGGTATAAAGTGTCTCAAGTACCTGTCTTTATCTTATGCTTTGTAACACTTGTAATAGAACTTGAGAGCAATATACAACATTCTTGACAACCAAATATTATCTTGTTGTTGTTCTTGTTGTGTCTCATAATACTTGTGTTCTTAATATCATCAATATAAACCCGGTTTCCTATTTGATATGTTAAGTGCTCTAAGTCTTTGATTATTATAAAATTGATTATATTGACCCCCTTCAACGGTTCTGCACGTACATCGACCATCTCAAAGCATATATGAAAATAAGCACAAAAAACGTTTTATATTTGAGTCGACTCTTTTGTAAACAAAATTACATAAAAATGTAGACACGCTTGAATTCATACTTCCACTTACGTAAAAATATGAACGTAAGAAATTAGTTTATTAACTAAATTTATACACGGCTAAACTTAAAACTTTAGAAATTTTATAAGGTTAAAGTGACATTTTACAAAGTGTTTAAAATATATTAGTGTTTTAAAGTGTAAAAGATTAAAGTTAAAGAGCAAAAATGGCCAATGAAAAACATACCTTTGTTTAAGCTTTAGTAATTTGCCAACTTCTTATCTACTTATAATTTTTATCTAGTTTTTGCAACTTATAATTATACATATTACGCAATTGTGCTGATATGTGAACAAAAGATATACATGAAATAACTTTGTGTAACTTATTACTCTATTTCCATAAAAATATACATAAACTTGTGTGACAAAACTTTATGGAATAAAAATACCCATAAATGAATTTTCTGTTTTATTCAATTTAAAAAGAAAATATCACCTAAGAATGCAATAAAGATGAAAGGATAATCTGAACGTGAGACAGGCACGATGCAACTGGACATGCTACTATGATGTACACATATTTTTGTTAGATTAAAATATTCAATAATGTTACTATTGGAAGGAAAGTATTCATATTTCTATTCTTATTATTCCCTTTTATCGGTGGGGTTTTTGGTTTTTTAAACCCTACCCACTGGTCTTGAACCTCCTCTTTATCCCTCACCAGACCTCACCATCATCCCCTCACACACACACGCCCACACACACATGGCTTCTTTGGTGGTGCCGGAGGTGGGGGCAAGATGATATTCTTCTGTTTACGGTAGCTCCGGCGAGATGTTGTCGTTGGTAGTTGTTGAGGTCGCACGGTTCGATGGCGGAGATCTGGCGATCCTTCTGTCCTCCGGCTCCTCTTTTGCCTCTGGTTCTCTCCAGTAGTGCTCCGGCAGGTTTGTATTTCGTTTTTGTTGCACGCATCGGGAGTTGCATCTCATCTCCTGGTCCGACTCATCTCGCCGTGGTGGTGGAAGCTCCGCCGGCTTCCCCTCCCTTTTGCGGTTGAGGTAGAGTCGGGATGGATCTAGCAGCGTTTTGTGCTGTGTTTGTTTCATCAGAGAAGTGATTGTTAGTTGTTACCCGTGGTTTACGGATGATTAGATTGTTATTGTTGAGCAGGGAACTCGTGATCTACAGTTGGTATCGCTTTTGATTCTTAGGGTTTAGTCATTTTATTTTTTTTGGAATTAATAAGTAGGATTGTGTTCTTCTTGATCTTATGGGTACACATAGAACCTATCATCGCAGAAGGGGTTGGCCTTTAGAGTCAAGGGCATAAGGACAATCGAATTACTAACTATTGAATATGGTTATGAAGAGGAGTTACATCAGTATACATAGGGTCTTATGATACTTTTAGTTTTGAAACAGATGAAACCATAGAACAATTGGGAAAATGAAACTAGATCGTGTTTTAGATGTTGATAATGTTGGCGTGGATTGTTTCACAATAGGAGGGTTTCATTTTCCGTTAGGGTTGAGTTTGGAGCATGGGAAAGGGGGGTTTCTGAAGATGGATGATGCTTCTGGAAGGGTAAACGGTTTCGAGACGACGTCGTTGATAGTCGAGTTTCTGCTACGGTAAGTTTGTTATATGCATATGGTTTTTAACTTTTTTTGATTTTGAGATGGTGAAAATTCTATTTGGTAATCTGTTGGTGTCAATTTGTTTGAAAAATTTAATTGATTAGTTCCTTCCTCTGCCATTCATGTAGAATCATATATATGATGAAGTTGTCTTTTTACATATGGGAATATATGCATGTTGATTCGCTAGGTTTTGTTGGTTTATGTGAGGTTTTCGTTGATTAAATGATTTGTTACATTGCAAACAATGAAAAGCAGGGGATGGGATTCATTTTGGCTTTTTGTTATGGGTTTATATTCTAGATGTTTGACGTGTAATTTGACTTCATGATATATAGATACATACACACATATATACATATATTATGCACTCTTTCTGTTTATATAGTTGCAGTGTCCTATTTTATTTTCCCTAATTTAAAAGAAATATATATTTTTTGTATTTTTGTGCAGACAGATAGAGCTGCCATGCTTGATGAAATTGTGGACTATGTGAAATTCTTGAGGCTTCAAGTAAAGGTTAGAATAATAAACAGCCTCTGTCTAAAATGGTTGGTTTTTAGGTGCTTTGTATAAGATCCTTATCCGTTTTCCCATATGCTTTCATGGAACTCATATATCTCCTAAACAAATCTAGGCAAAAGCTGTTGTGTGTGTATGATTTGCCACAAAATCGACAATTATATTCCAAATCAATTTGAATTAGTAGTGGATTAGGTATTCGTACTTTTAATTTATCCTAAAAACCATAAAATGATGTACTATTACCTATTTCAAAAAAAGGGAAGAAGAAGAAGTTATGTTTGTAGGAATCTTTGTATATACGTTCCTTCTGTTGTGTGTTGAGGATGCTTTTGGTTCATAGTCTCATCACTTTTTTTTGCATGTTTTATTTTGTTCTTTCTGTATTTTAAAAAGAAGGTGATCCATTTGTGTATACTAATTATTACATGCGTGTGTGCACGCACAATGAATAATTATTAATGGGTTGGATAAATTTCAATCATACCTTAATAAATATCATGATTAGCTCCAATGTGCAATATCTCAATTATGCTAAAAAGAAGATTTTGAAACATGAAATCACTTTTTCAAGTTCAATGTTTCACATCATAGTGATGGTCCCTCATATGATTACTATTGAATGTGGTTTCTGATGACTTGTATTGTTAAAGATCATCATTACTAAAATAATTACTTGTATCATACTCTTCAACTGATATTTTGCTACATGTGTATCCTTATATATTATTTACCTTTTTGTACGTGAAGGTATTGAGCATGAGTAGATTGGGCGGAGCAAGCGCTGTAGCGCAACTTGTCACTGATATCCCTATATCCTCTGTTGAGGTAACAATGATTTTGATCTTTAATGTAGGTGAAAAAATGGGCGGGTCAGACAAGTTAGGTAACTGGTCAAAACAAGTTGGGTCGACCTGCATTTGTTCAATTTTATAAACGACTAATATACTAAATATGACTACAAGGAACAATTATCTGAATGATGAATCCATTTTTTGGCAAAACGGGCTGGTGACACAAGTTGTGTAACAGGTCAAAATAAGTTGGCTGACCCACCAACAATTCTTTTTTGTACACTTCTTCCAATTTTGTGAAAGAATAATATATTAGATATGATTATAGAAACTATTATTAGAACAATAATCCAATTCTTATTTTTGAACCAAAGTTTTATATAGGTGACAGAATGGTTGGGTCAGAAAGGTTAAAAAACAGATCAAAACGGGTTCAGAGCGTTGCTAAAAGAGCCCCGCGGCAACGCGCGGGAATACAATCCTAGTTATATTATAAATCTACTTATGTAAGTTATGTCTTTGAATGACTGAAAAGTCAAATAAAGTCAAACTTAGAGATCATATTGACTAAGCCTAAGTTTGAGGCTAAGATATCCGAGACATGAAGTTGAGGGACTTTCATGCAAGTTATACAAACTTATTTACAAGAGAATTAAGTGCTGCATTAGTCAACATTGGTTTCTCATAGGTGTTTTCCAAATTTTCGAACATATAGATGGTTTTAGCCTTTCAGAGAAAGTATTTTGATTTTAGATTTTTATGCACACTAATAAGATTATTGTAGTAGGTCATGCGTCTACTTTATATTATTGCTTAGAGGTGTTATGTATACATCTAATTATTGAAACTTATAGTTTAGATTTATTAAATTTAACTAAAGGAGGAGAAAAAAATGTAGCTAGTAGCATATGGTGCATTACATCTTTATTATAGTTATAGCTTTATGGTGGGTCACAATATACCTATAGCGAGACCTAACATTTTACATGGCCTACAAGGCCATAGGATGAAAAATAAACAAATTCTTATCATTTCCTGCATACCAAAATATCAGATATGTTTTGAGATTTTTTCAAAGAATGTTTACACAAACGTTTTTTGAACAACTTCGACGTATTCACTAGCAATTTTCCGTATACTTTCATCTGATAAAGAGAAATGAAGGCAAAAATCAAAGATAGACAATAACAAAGCCCAAGATCGGTTAATATACTTCTATAATTAGTAACTGTTTAGTGGCTTTGAGTTTGCTTTTGTTGCTTATGATACAAGGATTGAACTTGTAACAGAACGACATACCCAATCGAATGTCAAAAAAATATTACATTTTGTTTGTACATATATTTGAATAGTTGTGAAGATAACAAAATTAATTTTTTTTAAATAAACAAATTGGCTCGCAAGCAAGTAGGGATGAGCATTTGGTACTCGATACCCGTACCGGTACCCGTACCATACCGGTACACGTACGGCACCGGTATCCAACTGGTACCGAAAATATGTATAAGGTACCGGTACTTGATTTTCTTATATTTCGGGATCGGTACTGACCGGTAGTGGTACCAGTACTTTACCCAAAAGTCACGTATAGTCAGTGGCGGAGCTTGACCTCTCCCGAAGGGGGGGCGGGGGCGAAAATAATTTTTATTAGGAGGGGCGAACTCGAGTTTTATATGAAAATTTACACTACCGAGCCAAAAATTTACACTACCGGACTAAAGTCCTGCTAGTATACATTACCGACGAAAAAAAGAGGGGGGCGGCGCCCCCCCTTCCCCCCGGTCCTAACTATGCTCCGCCAATGCGTATAGTCCTGCTAGTACCCGAATACGAATATGTTATTTTTGGAATTTGTATTTTGTTTTGTACTTTTCACCCATCAACTTGTATTTTGTTTTGACTTTTGAGAGTAATTTATTTTTTTAATATCATTTTTTACTTCATTATAATGTCAAGAGATATACTACTTATGATTTTAATAGAAATTAATGGTGAACTAGTATGTGGATTGAGTTAGTAGAAAATAAGGAAAGTAAAGAAACTATCATTTTTTATGTTTTATTTTTATTTAGTTATTATAAACTTTTAGAGGTATCGGTTATTAAACATGTACTATGTAACATGTATAAAAACAGGTATTAGATACCGTAATCAAACTTGCACCATGTAGCAAGCCTAAAAAATAATGTTGTGGAGGTAACGGGTGCAACCAAACTTGCACCATGTAGCAAACCTAAAAAATAATGTTGTGGAGGTAACGGGTACCAAAGAGGCACCGGGTACTGAAATACCGGTACCAGTACCTGTACCCATATACCAAATTCGGTACCGGTACCGGTACTCGTTTTTTATAAAATTCGGGACCGGGTACTTTCGGTACCGGTACCGGTTCGGTACAAGTACGGTACCCAGCTCATCCCTACAAGCAAGTTCAAGCCCACAATTTCATCTTGTTAACAAGCCAGTGCGACTCAACTCAGTTTGTAAATGAGCAGAGCCCGAGCCCACCCGGTTCGTACTCGGCTCGGCTTGTTCATAGTCCTAGATAGTCGGTGGTGCATCCTTTGTAAACTACTAAGTATTAAAAATGTTCATATAGTTTGTAGAACAATTGTAACTTTTATTTTGTTATAGGTTTTTTAATCGTTATGAGGGGATTAGGCGCGATTTAGCCGACATGCACCACTCTGAGGACATAAACAATGTTAGGTCATCTTGACGGCGTAGGATAAAAGCGAGTGATCTTTGGAGGAACGCATGCATCACTTCTTTCTTTAAGATCTCCTAGATCAAGTGTAGGATATAAGACCCCTTTAGCAAATAGGTGTATATGTGTCCTTAGCTACAACGTGCTTTTAGGTTCCCACTTACATCTTTAGTTATTTGCCCGTAGTTTCCACTTATATTTAGTTTACTTATCTTACCTTAAGGATCTTTTAATTTTGCTCATGCTCTTGTTTTCGTGAGGTGTCGTTATATTTACTTGTCTTATGTTGCTTCTAATTTGATATGCTATCTGTTTTTTTCTACAACTTATATGATTTGTCTCTAGTATCATCTCATACGAGCTGAGGGTGTCTCTGTGTGTAGTCTTTTGTACTCCGGATAAATGTAAAACCAGCTTTCATCTCATCCTTCTCAGACACCACTATTAAACGGAACTTTACTAAATATGTTTAATTGTTTGTTTGCTTTGTTTGTTAATTATTGTTTTTGAGTTGTTTCAGGATCTATATATATTGTTCAATCTTGAGTCTCATTTACTAAAATTTTATCAAGTACTTGATTTAGTAGTAGTAAAATATTAAAAAAAAGCTTGAGGTTCTTTTGGTTTTATATTCAAAACTTTTCATCGTCTCTACTGCTCGATACTCGCTTCCAAGCTCGCTTGGTGTCTAAACCTCGTGACCAACACATGCCGACTATTGAAGATGAAACGATTTCAGCTATAAGATTATCATATACCAAAAAAAAAGCCTGTTGTCAAAAACATACATGATGTATGAATGGAAATCCCTTTATATATTATAGCAAAGAACTACATAAGCAATATCCTTAAGAGAATCAAGAGACGCGTAAATTAACTGGATATTGCCATTAACTTTTCTGCACCGACAAAATGTTATCGGTAACATCCACTTTCTCACCATAGTCCCACATTCTGACCGTACCTAAAGTACCCACCAGTTTATTTATGTAACAAAAACGGCATGCGTGGATTGGGCCAACCAACTTTGCTTTTAAGATATATATTTTTGGTTTCACAAGTTTACCAGTTACTGAGCTTAGCCCAGTTTTTTAACTTCTTAAGCTTTTAATAGTGGGTATTTGGTTCCATTCCTGGCAGCCTTAATTTTAATTCTTTCTTTTTTCTTTTTTTTTTCCTTCCTTCCAACTCTCAAAAACAATTAACTAATTTCTATCATTCCAACTCCCAAGAACTTATAATTATTTCAAAAGATAATAAACAATTACAACTTTTGATTATCTTTAGTCCAACTTTCACCCCTCAACTTTTGAATTTTTTATATTTTTAAACCATTAAAATTTTATAAGCTTATAAAATATCAATTTGACGTTAACAAACTCCGGGTTTACCTTCCATATAATACATAGAAAAAAAATATCACGTTCTTATTTTTATGTACGTTTCAATATATTGTCTACGTTTTTATTAAGTTTTTTCAGAAAACAAGTCAGACAAATATAAATTTTGTGTTAGTTTATATTTCGATGCGAGTTTTGTTTGAAATGAATTAGATCAACTATAATACGTTAGCATAATTTTGATTATTGTACCTTCCGGCACAAATTTAGTTTCGAAACGAGTTAGGATCATTGTAGTCTATACTTTATTATATTATATACGGCGTCGACACACTTGCTAATTTTTATGTATGTTTAATACATTTTCATTCGACAATATAAATTCGAATTACTCTACGTTTCGATGTACAATTAATCCGGAAATAAGTCGGGTCGATTGTATTCTATGCTTTATCACGCTGTTCACGACATTGCCGCAACGCGCGATCGGTAAAAATACAAGTTCTTTATATAAACAATCTTTACTTCTAAATAATCATTAAATAATAAGCAAACTAGACGATGCAAAAAAACCGCGAGTTGCAACAAAGTTGTTGATGCAAGAAATATACAACGTGTGATTTATATTAGAATTTATGTTGAGATGCAAATAAGAAGAAGAAAATATAGCGGTTTATAAGGATTTTTATAAATCAGAAATTTTAATGAGCATCCAATAAGGAAACTTTTCGGTAAACAAAATTTATGTTTACTGTATATTTTATTATGGTGATTGTTGATAATATGTTGACAATTCTAATTCTAGATGTAGATTACATTGACATAATAGAAAATGATCATATAATTATAGTTATTTTATTTTATTATAGAAGATATTGATATACAGAGTCTAGCAAATACACACAAACACACACACACATATACATACATACATATATATATATATATATATATATATATATATATATATATATATATATATATATATATATATACATATATATATATACATATAGGATGAGGTTACTTTGAGAACCTCCCCTTTTTGTAATAACCCTTTAACCCTTCTTCCTACCATTGATCTCATATGGTATTTTTAATCCAATGGTCCTGAATAAATTCTAATATAATAATTAAAGGTACCTGCCAAATAAGAAAACAAATATGCTTTTGAGGGTATTGTGGTAATTTCGCCTGGTGGTTGAGTACTCAACCGTACCAGCCAAATCTTTTCAACCCAAAAGCAAACATCAAATCCCAGTCAATTAAGCAATCCAAAGTTTCTCTCTCCTCTTATATATTTCTTTTTTTTTTATATAAAAACAACTTTACCCCCTTTTTATTTAAACACTCATAACTTTTTTAAAAATTCTTATTTTTCTATAAAAATTACACCATTAAACTCATCATATTTTTCTCTTTAATTCTACTATAGTATTGCAAAAAAAGTTTCACCTGTACGTAGTTACATCATATTACAACGTTACCATTGTTGTAACATGCAACAAAGCTATAACAAAAACAAGTTACAATGTTAATTCCCATGTTTTGGCTTGCAAATGACAATAGATTATATAATATTACACTACTGTACCAAACTTTTACACCCCATATTACACCACTTTAACAACTAAAACGATCTGTAAACACAATGTAAATCAAATGATTTACATAATCATTACAACAAACAAATGACATTACATCAATATAAACCAATGTAAAGTAAAAAAAGCAATATTAACTAGTGTAAAACGATCTATAAACAAAAACGTTTTTTAAATGTAAACCACACGACATTACACCATGTCCTAATGATTTAGTACTACATATGGAACAAAACAACCCAAAATATTAACCAATGTAAATAAAAAAAGTATTACTCGTACACAGTTACATCAACTTACACTGTTATACTACTGTAACTTATAGTAAAACTGTCACGAAAACCAGAATTTAAGTCAATGTAAACTATTGTAACACAATGTAAACTATTGTAACCCAATGTAAACTATTGTAACCCAATGTAAACTAATGTACACCAATCTGTAACTTCGATGTAAAATGGTATACTAACCCAAAATATTAACCAATGTAAATAAAAAAAAGTATTACTCGTACACAGTTACATCAAGTTACACTGTTATACTACTGTAACTTATAGTAAAACTGTCACGAAAACCATACTGTAAACCAATGTAAACTATTGTAACCCAATGTAAACTAATGTAAACCAATGATACACAACTAGCATATGTTAAAAAAATATGTTACACCATTTTTTCAGATCTGAAGCAAGAAATAATAATAATAAACACACCCAAGTAAACCATACAATCTTGATCTCGAAGATATCATTTCCATATAGTTCTTACGGAAGAGCTAACCTTCTACTAGGTTTCAATTTGGATAATCTTCTTATGGGTGTTGGAACACAATTCTCTCCTTTAAGGTAAGAGAAGTGTCAGAAAAACAAGTCACTGAAATTGATATGGTGGTTGGAATTGAATCTCTCCGTGACACTCTTTAGAATAGACTAACCAAATAGGTGGAATCAATCAGTTTGCTTAGTGTGGACTTGCTCATCTTGGTTTGTTAGATAAACATGAGTCAGTTGACCATTTGGTTTACTTGGAAGACTTGTGTTTTGACTTGTTTCCTTCTACTTGGATCACGACTCTTGTAACTTCGATGTAAAATGGTATACTAACCCAAAATATTAACCAATGTAAATAAAAAAAAGTATTACTCGTACACAGTTACATCAAGTTACACTGTTATACTACTGTAACTTATAGTAAAACTGTGACGAAAACCAGACTGTAAACCAATGTAAACTATTGTAACCCAATGTAAACTAATGTAAACCAATGATACACAACTAGCATATGTTAAAAAAAATATGTTACACCATTTTTTCAGATCTGAAGCAAGAAATAATAATAATAAACACACCCAAGTAAACCATACAATTACTAACCAAAACCCACAAAAAAAGTTAATGCAAACGTGTTGGAGAAGAAACAAGCTAGTACCGGTGCAAATCAACATGATAAATTACACCACTAAGAAAAACTATATGGTCACTAATAAATGGAATTCGAAATCAGATCTGAAGAACAGATCTGAAGAACAGAAGAAGCTTGCCGTTGAAGATTCAGTTGGATACAAAGGTGAAGGCGAAGATCGGAAGCTTGAAGACGAAGAAGCTGCCGATTAGGGTTACCTGTGACGGCGTCAAGGCGGCAGCACCCACCGGAAAAACAGCGACGACGGCGGCGACTTCCGGTACTACCTCCTCACACGAAGCTTCATCTACAACATTCACAACTGGTAAAGGGTGGCCACTATTAACGTCATCGCCACCCATGAATTAGGTGACTTCTTCTCGGTGTTTTGGTGATGAAAGGAGAAAATAGTGATGAAGGGAGAAATTTGAAATGAAGGGAAAGGTTTGGTGGGAATATGTGACAAGTACAAAAAAGCATGGATATGTGGGAGTGAAAAGTGGTCAAAAGCATTAAAGTCAGACATATAGTACATTCATGCATTAAATGAGGGGTGTTAAAATGACGAAAATACCCCCATAAGATGCTCTTCCAATTAGCTTAGGTGTCACAATATTATTGGTCCATAAAGTTAATGGGTTCTTACAATTTCATTGGGTTTTCAAAAGAACCCAATCCTATACATATATATATATACATATATATATATATATACATATATATATATACATATATATATACATATATACATATATATATATATAGGGGAGGGATCAAATGAAAACCATACTTTTAGTTAAAAACCATGAAAACTACTATCAACCAATCATATAATTTAGATTTTATTTTTATTTTATGTACTCTAAAGGGTGTTTAGGTAATTTTAAAACCCATTTAATTTTAATGCTTTTAAATTACTGATTTCTCTCCTAATTTAGCTCAATTGTTGACCAAAAAGATATGGTCCTCTTTGTTATTTACGATAGATTGACAATTTTATTTTTAAGCAAAAGTATGCAGAATGATTATTCACATATTTTCTTCTTCAATGATAACAATGAAGACTCGCTATGGAAAATCGCTCAACAAGATTTTTTAACCGTACATGATATTTGATTCGTGCGATTCAATGAAGACCCGCTATGGTTGCTAGTTCGAAGATGATGACGATTTTAAAAATTATGTATGTTGTTCAGATGCTATTCAATCGTATCGGATGCATCTTGCCTCTTTATTTCATAACGTTTGCATCTGCTGTTTATGTTAATATTCAATCAGTATGAGGACTTCAAGATCGTCTCTGTTTTATCGTCTAAAGATGATCTAAAGTTATTTATCGCTATTAATAATTGCAACATGATTTTGTCACTAGAAAATACATATGATGATGATGATGAGTGTAATCTAATTTCATCTTTAGAAAAGTCATACGGATAGGGTTAGATATGGATAGAACTGGTAACATCAAGATGAAGAAGAAGATGATGATGAACTTGCTCTGGCACGTATATGTAACCGTAATGAAGATGGAAATGAACTGGATGGAAAATGGAAATCTAGGTAAGATACATATATGTACCCACTTGTGACGTACGTATATGTAAGTACAGATGAAGAAGAAGATGATGATGATGAGCTCGATTACGTATATGTACCCTAATGAAGATGGAGATGAACTAGATGGAAATGGGAAACTAGGTAAGATACATATATGTACCCACTCATGACGTACGTATAAGTTTTTTGTTTAGATGAGATGAACTATACGCATGTATAAGTTTTTTGTTTACATATATGTACTTCTTTTTTTACGTATACGTAAGTTGAACTTGTATTCAGACACATATATATAAATATTTTTAGGATTTTCAATGGAAGCAGAGGAGTGAACCTTCGAGTGAAATTGGTGGATATCTTCTTCAGCATTCGAAAGATACCCGGCCGCATTTGAGGAACCACTAGAATAACTTTGTATTCTAGTTTATCCAGGTCTAGTTCACAGTTGATGAAGTGCTAAATGAACCGAGGATACATGTAGAATGTATTCTTGATAAGATTTCCCCTCAGGTTATTAAGAACAAACTTGGAATAGTTGAACCTCAGACCTTTGACCAACCCATGAACTAAACAGCCTAGTTCATAGGGGATTTAATCCCAACCGCCTGATTTGTTGGACAGACAATGAAGGACAATGTGTAGTAAGTACTTCCAGTTGTAGGAGGAGTTGAATGTTTAGACAATAGACTTACTAACATCATGTAACATTTGACCCATTTTCAAATTGTAACCCGAACCTATTTTGTTTAGATAATTTATTTCAATGAATCCATTGTATCACGGTGTAGTTTAAATAATATTATAAATGAGTTTATTCAAAATTTTCATTCATTTAGATCATTTGAGCAAATAAGGTCATAAACATTTATTTATTTTTTTTAGTTGAAAGTTTGAATTGTCATTTTTAATAAATAACTAAATTTAAAAGTCTTAGTTAAATTTATAAGGTTTTATAAACAATTTGTGAAATAAATGGATATAACACCTAAATTAAGTTTAGGGTGAAAAGTGTTAATTATAAAACTTGAATACAAAGTTTTCACATAAAATAACAAGTATACTAAACTATAGGGACTAAATTTGTAAACTTTTCAAACCAACCCAAACCCCCCCTGTTTTCCCCTTCGTCGGCCGACCACCGTCCGGCCACCCCTCCGGCGACCACCTCTCCCTCAAACCACTCGAAAATGTTGCAATTAAACCGCCCCTTAACTCTTGCACATCTGTTTCGAACTTGTCATCGGTTTCCATTCGAAATTTGTACAATTATATCGAGTTTTATCTTAGAAACCGAAAATCAATCAAACGCAAATCTGTTTCAACTCGAAATCCAGTAAATTGATTCATGTAATCAACTCGAAACGTACTAAAAATCATTGCGGTCATAACTATTCAAACAATTTGAACTGAAAACATAAAAACGAAATCAAATTTGATCGGTTATAACCGACACAACTTAAAACGTGTTCAACCTGAAACAGCTGAAATTGAACCTTCAAAACAGAGGGCAATCGTTCTAATCGACATTTTAAAAGTTTCTGTGCACTCAATTTCGATTACACAACACATCTTCCTCTCTCTCGAACTCCACCTCCACATCGCGACCTGCAACTAATCAACCACCATATTCGAGGCAACGTCAACAGCAATTGATTGAGGGCTTTTGATCACCTGGTCCAATTGAAGCTTCCTGAACAAGCAATTCGATTTCCATCAACAAAATCAACTCGAACTGATTTCTTACCTGTCGCGACCTGTTCATCCTTCACCCCATCAATTCCATCATCATCCAGGTAATTAGTTACACACACACACTTGTTTTTGGATGCTAATCAAAAGCCCTATGTTTAATTTGGCTATTGATCAAGTTTTCAAGTCTAATTTGAAACAAATTGGATCTAGGGTTCTAATGAATTGGGGATTGGTTAAGTTAATGCTTTTGTTAATTAAAAATCAAATTAAATCAGATTTGGGGCTTTGGCCCGCTGGTAACAATGCATAACATACATTGGGGCGACAAGGGTTCGACCCCTGGCACCCGCATATATTTTTTTAACAGTCATTTAATTTTATTTTTTTATTTTATTTAGATTTCAGAAACCATTATAACATATGTTTTGCTAAATAATATTATTTTAGAAATTATTTATTAATTTCTAAAAATTCTAAAAATTTTAATCTCACTTTTATCAAAAGCTTAAAGATCATAAAAAAAACTTATTTATTAGTTTTAATTTTATATAAAGAAGATCGCGTTTAAACAAACTTAAACTATTTCAAATCATTTAAATTAATATGTTATAAAATTTAAATAGTTAACTAGTCATTTAATTATTTTGATCAAGAGTTCAAATAATTAATTAATTATTTAAATTTTACACTTTAAATTCATTCAAACGTTTTTATTAAATGTTCCAAAACATATTTAGTTACTTTATTCCAAATATTATCAATCAATACTTTCCTTATTTAAATTTATTTTTTTTCTATTTTATTTAATCATATTAAATCAAATACATTAGTGTAAATCATTTGTAAACCGTAAATCCCAAATTGGAACCCTAGTTTCTCAAATCAATCTAGTCTTCAATCATTACATTGTTTTAAAATTTAGGCACTATTCTTTAGGTTAAATCCGTGAAGAAATCGTTGGTGCCTAATCTTTCATAATTACTCAAACCAACTTATTACCAAGTGAGTATTCATTGCCTATTTTTTATGTTTTATTATTTGGGGAAATCATGTGATATTATACGCAACCATGCTTATTCATTTTTATTCTATTTCATACTAATATTCAATTCAATACGTGTTATGTTATTTACTTGCAATTATGTGTTCGTATTTAGATAAACTTGGTAACATGATCATTAATTCACACAACCACGGTAACAATGATAGATCTATTGGTTTGACAACCCACCCCGTTTGTTTAGTCGCGTGGTGATTGAAACCGGAATCATACATTCTATAAGGCTTCGTCTGTGGACCGAGTCAATTCAGTCAATAGGTTTGATCGTGTTGTTTATCATTCATGATACATTGTTGCATGTTAGTTATAACATTACCATGTGAATTGAATTGTTTTCAAGTTATTTAATCAAATTTTGTGTGTGTATTTAAACCTGTGACTACTCACCGGCTAATTCTTTAGCTGACTCGTTACTTTTTCACATGATTTCAGGAAATGCTATTTAGTGGAATTCTCTCTGCCCATATAGGATTGGACCTAGTCAAAAATAAAGAAGACAATATTATATTTCATGGTTTTATTTTAATTACGTTGTAATGTGTGACTTGAATGATATTATTCAATAAATAAATGGTTATTAAATGTTGTTTCAACGTATTTATTACCTTGTGCTATGAACAATCATTCACATTCGTCCGCCTCGATGATTCCGCCATCGGTCGGGGTGTGACAGATTGGTATCAGAGCCAAGGTTATAGGGAATTAGGTTACTAGAAATGGAATGACCTAGAATATAACTAAGTACCTTAACACATGAGTCCTCTCATGTATTCTATATGTTTAGATAGGGCTTATATGTGTCGCTTATGCCTATTATGTTTATGTGATTATGACATTTTCCTATATCTTGATTCTTATCTTTCATATACAAATTCTCAAATCATATTATATGGCATTGTGTGCCTAAATCAAATTTTTTTCAAATTTTAAATTTTGATTTGTTATTCATGGTTTTCAAATCTCGTCAAAGTTCGTGTCAGACGACTGAGAACATGCAATGCTGGAAGAGTGGAATACCTGTATCTTGAGGTATTCTGTCTAGGCAAGGTATTCATATAAATCCAAATCAACCGATGGATCCGTTTACCTTACCTGGGAACCCTCGAGATGTGTATTCGCTTATAGGTACGCATGTCCTCGTTAAGGTCGTGGTGGACACAAATACTTTGATAAGTCAACTTATTCGCTTTGGTTTGCGAACCGAACGTTTACACTCATAACCTCTCATTGTTATTTTAAACAATCTCATCAACGATTTTACCATTATGAAAAGTTTTAAAAACCAATTACCCGTTTCTCATAAAGGTTTTTCCATATTATACAGCATGTCTTCTCGTCAAAACCGCTCCCGATCTAGAAGCTCTGGCCGTAAGATTGCTGCTATAGTGGCACGTGAAGTTGCTGCGGTCATCCCAACACTGCTTACTCATTTGAACCAAGGCAACAACGTTGTTCAAAATCAAGCTGCACCAAACCCTCCACGAGCTTGTACTTACAAGCACTTCAGTTCTTGTAATCCCACTAAGTTTAGCGGGACCGAAGGAGCCACTGGTCTTTTACAGTGGTTTGAGAGTATCGAGAACACTTTCCTTAATAGTGAGTGTCCCGAGAATCTCAAGGTTCGCTATGCTACAAGTGTTCTTCAAAAGAGAGCACTCACTTGGTGGAACGGGGAGAAACGAACTCGTGGAACTGATGCCGCTTTAGCATTGACGTGAGATGAAGTCAAGGAGCTCATGACTCGGGAATTTTGTCCGAGAAATGAAATTAAGAAATTGGAAGCTGAGTTCTGGGACTTAAGTCAGGAAAGTGGGGAAAATTTAGCCTATACCAACCGGTTTCATGAATTGAGTCTGCTTGTTCCTCACCTGGTTACTCCTTTATCTCGGGCTATCGAGAAATACATCGGTGGTCTACCCATGCAAATTCAAGACACGGTGTGGGGTAGGAATCCTGCAACCTTGGAAGATACCATCCGGTTAGCTGCTCAGCTAACTGACAATCATGTCAAGGCTGGAACCCTGACTAGGAAGGGTTCTAAGAAGGTGCCCGAGAAACCCTCAGCTGAACCCCCTAAGGAGGAAAAACCTGAACCTTCTCAAAACAAGAAGAGGAAGGCTAAAACCCAAAACTTTGCTGTGGTTACCCCTACTGTTCTGGTTAATCAAATCGCACCAAACTACCAACCAGTCTCCAACAATCAAGTCCCGGCAAAGAAACCTTACACTGGAACTTTCCCACAGTGCAATATTTGCAAGTACCACCACCCTGCCAATGCACAATGTCGTCGCTGCACCAACTGTGGTCGTTTCGGCCATACCTTCAATGTGTACAAGAGCGCAGCTAAGACTCCGGCTACCGCACCTATCCTTCAACATCCTCCTGCAATTACTCAGGGTCGTGCATGCTATCAATGTGGCGATCCGAACCATTTCCGCAATCGATGCCCTCAAATTGTCAGCACGGTGCCTACGGCTCAAGGACGCGCCTTTAACATCAATGCTCATCAAGCTCAAACCAATAGCGATGTGGTGAACGGTATGTTTTTAATCAATAATCATTATGCTTCAGTCTTATTTGATACCGGCGCCGACAAAAGTTTTGTGTCCTTAGAATTCGAGCCTTTACTTGCTAGTGCACGAACTAAGTTGAGAAAACCATTTACGGTAGAAATAGCCGACGGGAAACCTATCACCATCGATTCAATTATTCCAAACTGTACCCTTAGTCTTAGCGAGCATGATTTCCCTATCGACCTTACACCGATGCAACTTGGAAATTTCGATGTCATTATAGGCATGGATTGGTTATCTAAGAACCATGCTGAAGTTGTTTGTTTCGAGAAGATCATCCGAATCCCTCTTGCACCCGAAAAGGTGTTAAATATCTATGGTGAAAAACCTTCCAAAGGCCTTCGACTCATGTCATGTACCAAAGCTCAAAAGTACCTTCGCAAGCACTATGTGGCTTTCTTAGCACATGTCGTGAAAACGAATGAGAAGTCAAAGAAAATAGAGGATATTCCGATCATTCGTGAATTTCCAGAAGTGTTTCCCGATGACTTAACTGGTCTCCCTCCTGTTCGTCAAGTCGAGCTTCGTATCGATCTTGTGCCTGGTGCAACACCTGTAGCAAAATCTCCATATTGTCTTGCACCATCTGAGATGCAAGAACTTGCTAGCCAACTTCAAGAACTTTCCGATAAAGGTTTCATTCGACCAAGTTCCTCACTTGGGGAGCCCCGGTATTGTTTGTGAAGAAGAAAGATGGCTCATTCCGTATGTGTATCGATTATCGGGAACTCAACAAGCTTACTGTTAAGAACCGGTACCCTCTACCAAGAATCGATGACTTGTTTGACCAACTTCAAGGCGCTTCATACTTTTCCAAGATTGACCTCCGTTCTGGTTATCATCAACTACGAGTGCATGATGACGACATTCCCAAAACAGCTTTCCGTACAAGATATGGTCATTACGAATTTTTGGTTATGCCATTTGGTTTGACCAACGCACCAGCTGTGTTCATGGATTTAATGAACCGCGTGTGTAAGCCATACTTGGACAAGTTCATGATCGTCTTCATCGACGACATTCTAATTTATTCCAAATCAAGATCCGAGCATGAACATCATCTCCGTTTGATTCTTGAGCTTCTGAAAGAGGAGAAACTATATGCTAAGTTTTCCAAGTGCAAATTTTGGCTAAAAGTGGTACAATTCCTTGGTCACATCGTAAATGATAAAGGGATTCATGTGGATCCTGCAAAGATTGAGGCGGTAAAGAATTGGGTAGAACCTAAAACTCCCACTGAGATCCGTTCATTTCTTGGCTTGGCCGGCTACTATCAACGCTTCATCCCAAATTTCTCAAAGATCGCTATGCCTCTTACTGCCTTGACCCACAAGGATAAGTCTTTCTAGTGGGGACCAGATCAAGATAAAGCATTTCAAACACTTAAGCAAAAGTTATGTAATGCTCCAATCTTGACCCTCCCTGATGGAAATAATGATTTTGTTGTTTACTGTGATGCTTCCAAGCAAGGTCTTGGTTGTGTCCTCATGCAACGAGGAAAAGTCATAGCCTATGCCTCAAGACAGCTCAAAAACCATAAGAAAAATTACACGACCCATGATCTCGAATTGGGTGCTGTGGTTTTCGCACTCATAATCTGGAGACACTATCTTTACGGCACCAAGTGTGTTGTATTCACTGATCATAAGAGTCTTCAGCACATTTTCAATCAAAAAGAACTAAACATGAGACAACGGTGATGGGTTGAGTTACTCAATGACTACGACTGTGAAATTCGCTACCACCCTGGAAAAGCGAATGTCGTAGCCGATGCATTGAGTCGTAGGGATTATGTCATACTCCAAAGTGTTACGATTCAATCTGAACTTAAAACCCAAATTCGCGAAGCCCAACACGAGTCTGTCACTGAGGGTAACATGTACGATGAAATGTCCTGCGGCGCTGAACTTCAATTGGAAACAAAACTTGATGGTTTGTTGTATTTTCTGGACCGTCTTTGGATTCCTAAACGCAATGATCTTCGAATCCTCATCATGAGCGAGGCTCACAAAACTCGTTATTCTCTTCATCCCGGCGTGGATAAGATGTTTATGAATCTCCGTAATCAGTATCGGTGGC
The DNA here is from genome assembly GCA_024085815.1 of Flaveria linearis. Classification (NCBI taxonomy): domain Eukaryota; kingdom Viridiplantae; phylum Streptophyta; class Magnoliopsida; order Asterales; family Asteraceae; genus Flaveria; species Flaveria linearis. Next base: position 39,682,607 of record CM044009.1, on the reverse strand, counting down.
CCAGCATGAAAAAGGATATAGCTTTGTACGTGTCCAAATGCCTCACCTGGTCAAAAGTTAAAGCCGAACATCAACGTCCTTCTGGATTACTTGTTCAACCTGATATTCCCGTATGGAAGTGGGAAAACATATCCATGGACTTCATTACCAAATTTCCTCGAACCTCTAGCGGTCATGATAGCATTTGGGTCATCGTTGATCGATTGACTAAATCGGCACACTTCATACCGATTCGTGAAGATTATCGGGTTGAGAAATTAGCTCGTATCTATATCGAAGAAATAGTCAGCCATCATGGTGTGCCATTGAATATCATCTCCGATCGTGATGGTCGATTCATCTCCCATTTCTGGCAAAGCCTTCAATCATCTTTGGGAACCCGACTCAATCTCAGCACAGCTTATCACCCTCAAACCGACAGGCAAACTGAAAGAACAATACAGACTCTTGAGGATATGCTTCGAGCGTGTGTCATTGACTTTAGTGGCTTTTGGGATTCTCATCTACCATTAATCGAATTTTCATACAACAACAGTTACCATACAAGTATCCAAATGGCACCATTTGAAGCTTTGTACGGTCGCAAGTGTCGATCTCCCATATGTTGGTCTGAGATAGGAGATGCACAAATCACCGGTCCTGAATTGATTCAGGAATCAACTGATAAGATTCATAAGATTCACGATAACTTGATTGCTGCTAGAAATCGTCAAAAGCATTATGCTGATAAGGGACGGAAACCCATGGAATACAACGTCGGTGATCTCGTACTTCTAAAGGTATCACCTTGGAAAGGAGTGATCCGTTTTGGGAAGAAAGGAAAGCTAGCACCTCTTTATGTGGGTCCATTCAAAGTGCTTGAGCATATTGGGAAAGTAGCTTACAAGCTTGAACTGCCTCAAGAACTCAGCAACATTCACCCAACATTTCATGTTTCCAACCTCAAGAAATGTCTTGCTGATGAGAACCTCCACATTCCACTTGATGAAGTTCAAATCGATGAATCCATGCACTTCATCGAAAGGCCTGTGGAGATCATGGACCGTGAAATCAAACAACTCAAGCGTAGCCGAATACCTATCGTCAAAGTTCGTTGGGAGTCTAAACGTGGCCCAGAGTTCACTTGGGAGCGTGAAGACCAAATAAAATCCAAGTATCCTCATCTTTTTGTCTCAGCCTCCTCGTGATCAAATTTCAGGATGAAATTCCTTAAAGTAGGGGAGACTGTAACATTTGACCCATTTTCAAATTGTAACCCGAACCTATTTTGTTTAGATAATTTATTTCAATGAATCCATTGTATCACGGTGTAGTTTAAATAATATTATAAATGTGTTTATTCAAAATTTTCATTCATTTAGATCATTTGAGCAAATAAGGTCATAAACATTTATTTATTTATTTTTAGTTGAAAGTTTGAATTGTCATTTTTAATAAATAACTAAATTTAAAAGTCTTAGTTAAATTTATAAGGTTTTATAAACAATTTGTGAAATAAATGGATATAACACCTAAATTAAGTTTAGGGTGAAAAGTGTTAATTATAAAACTTGAATACAAAGTTTTCACATAAAATAACAAGTATACTAAACTATAGGGACTAAATTTGTAAACTTTTCAAACCAACCCAAACCCCCCTGTTTTCCCCTTCGTCGGCCGACCACCGTCCGACCACCCCTCCGGCGACCACCTCTCCCTCAAACCACTCGAAAATGTTGCAATTAAACCGCCCCTTAACTCTTGCACATCTGTTTCGAACTTGTCATCGGTTTCCATTCGAAATTTGTACAATTATATCGAGTTTTATCTTAGAAACCGAAAATCAATCAAACCCAAATCTGTTTCAACTCGAAATCCAGTAAATTGATTCATGTAATCAACTCGAAACGTACTAAAAATCATTGCAGTCATAACTTTTCAAACAATTTGAACTGAAAACATAAAAACGAAATCAAATTTGATCGGTTATAACCGACACAAACTTAAAACGTGTTCAACCTAAAACAGCTGAAATTGAACCTTCAAAACAGAGGGCAATCGTTCTAATTGACATTTTAAAAATTTCTGTGCACTCAATTTCGATTACACAACACATCTTCCTCTCTCTCGAACTCCACCTCCACATCGCGACCTGTAACTAATCAACCACCATATTCGAGGCAACGTCAACGGCAATTGATTGAGGGCTTTTGATCACCAGGTCCAATTGAAGCTTCCTGAACAAGCAATTCGATTTCCATCAACAAAATCAACTCGAACTGATTTCTTACCTGTCGCGACCTGTTCATCCTTCACCCCATCGATTCCATCATCATCCAGGTAATTAGTTACACACACACACACTCGTTTTGGATGCTAATCAAAAGCCCTATGTTTAATTTGGTTATTGATCAAGTTTTCATGTCTAATTTGAAACAAATTGGATCTAGGGTTCTAAGGAATTGGGGATTGGTTAAGTTAATGCTTTTGTTAATTAAAAATCAAATTAAATCAGATTTGGGGCTTTGGCCCGCTGGTAACAATGCATAACATACATGGGGGCGACTAGGGTTCGACCCCTGGCACCCGCATGTATTTTTTTAACAGTCATTTAATTTAATTTTTTTTATTTTATTTAGATTTCAGAAACCATTATAACATATGTTTTACTAAATAATATTATTTTAGAAATTATTTATTAATTTCTAAAAATTCTAAAAATTTTAATTTCACTTTTATCAAAAGCTTAAAGATTATAAAAAAAACTTATTTATTAGTTTTAATTTTATAAAAAGAAGATCGCGTTTAAACAAACTTAAACTATTTCAAATCATTTAAATTAATATGTTATAAAATTTAAATAGTTAACTAGTCACTTAATTATTTTGATCAAGAGTTCAAATAATCAATTAATTATTTAAATTTACACTTTAAATTCATTTAAACGTTTTTATTAAATGTTCCAAAACATATTTACTGTATTCCAAATATTATCAATCAATACTTTCCTTATTTAATTTCATTTTTTTTTCTATTTTATTTAATCATATTAAATCAAATACATTAGTGTAAATCATTTGTAAACCGTAAATCCCAAATTGGAACCCTAGTTTCTCAAATCAATCTAGTCTTCAATCATTACGTTGTTTTAAAATTTAGGCACTATTCTTTAGGTTAAATCCGTGAAGAAATCGTTGGTGCCTAATCTTTCATAATTACTCAAACCAACTTATTACCAAGTGAGTATTCATTGCCCATTTTTCAAGTTTTATTATTTGGGGAAATCATGTGATATTATACGCAACCATGCTTATTCATTTTTATTCTATTTCATACAAATATTCAATTCAATACGTGTTATGTTATTTACTTGCAATTATGTGTTCGTATTTAGATAAACTTGGTAACATGATCATTAATTCACACAACCACGGTAACAATGATAGATCTATTGGTTTGACAACCCACCCCATTTGTTTAGTCGCGTGGTGATTGAAACCAGAATCATACATTCTATAAGGCTTCGTCTGTGGACCGAGTCAATTCAGTCAATAGGTTTGATCGTGTTGTTTATCATTCATGATACATTGTTGCATGTTAGTTATAACATTACCATGTGAATTGAATTGTTTTCAAGTTATTTAATCAAATTTTGTGTGTGTATTTAAACCTGTGACTACTCACCGGCTAATTCTTTAGCTGACTCGTTACTTTTTCACATGATTTCAGGAAATGCTATTTAGTGGAATTCTCTCTGCCCATATAGGATTGGACCTAGTCAAAAATAAAGAAGACAATATTATATTTCATGGTTTTATTTTAATTACGTTGTAATGTGTGACTTAAATGGCATTATTCAATAAATAAATGGTTATTAAATGTTATTTCAACGTATTTATTACCTTGTGCTATGAACAATCATTCACATTCGTCCGCCTCGATGACTCCGCCATCGGTCGGGGTGTGACACGTCACCTCCATATCCCATTTGAGTATAGGTATCTTCTAAAACAGGCTTTGGAAATTCAGTTGGAGCTCCTGCATCATGAAGCTCCATATGTTCCCTGATAGTGGTTTCACTTACCACTATCTCTTGTCCACAGACTCTCGAACGAATTACCCTTTCATTGTTGATGACTTCATTGTGACCATTTGTCCAGAAATCAGACATATGGTTAGAGTATATGGTAGGATTTATTGTGAGAGCGGGAAGGTATATGGATTATGTGATGAACTGGATGATTTGAGCAAAGTCACTATCCGTAGATGAATCAAGGATAGCAATTTGGTTATGTTGTGGGTTTAGAGCCATTGTTTTGGAATTTTGAGAAGGAAAAGGTTCAAGCTTGAAGATTACAGTGAAAACAGTAGGCTAGGGTTTTGACAGTGGTAAAGAAAGTATAGAAGAGAGTTGGAGTCCTTAAAATATGGAGTAAAAGTCAAACCGATAAGGTGAAATGACACTATGCGGCTTGATTTGACAGAGGCGGTAAGGATGTTTTATTCAAAATACTCCAACAATCTTCTACAAAATCTTACCTTTTTCAGAGTGGGACCCAAATGTTTCTGTTATAATTTTAAAGTATTCTTCCGACAATATCAGCTTCCAAGAGATCTTTAAGGTTTCTCTCTCCTGACAATCTTTCGAAGCCAAATTTTGCTTCTGAAGCAAAATCTGTCATAAAGACTATTTTGTTTCTGAAGGGAAAATGTGGTTTCATAGAAGTATAAAATTTCCTTCGGAAGAAGGTTGATCCATGATCAAGTTTTCTTCCGAAGCATAATTGTTTGTCTGGATTAGAGGAATTTACCTTCGGAAGAAGAGTAAGACTTATCTTCCAAGAGTAAATTTCTCTTCGGAAGAGTTTATATTAAATTTTTTTAAAGAAATACCTTTTGTAACAGGGCTTAAGTTGTAAATAGACATATTTGACTTAACATTCGGTATGAAATAATTAGTTAAGATTTATCATCCCAATAGCTGTAATTAAATACTTAAATCTTTGTTCATCAAAAGGTTTTGTGAACAAATCAACATATTGTTCATTTGAGTCAAATTTGACCAATTTGATCAGATTTTTCTTATTAATATCTCTAATGAAATGATACCTGATGTTGATATATTTTGTCTTAGAGTGCTTGACTGGATTTTTAGTTATTGAGATAGCACTCTTGTTGTCTATGTGAATGGGAGTCACATGAAGTTAAAGCCATAGTCTAACATTTGATTTTGAATCCATAGCAGTTGAGCACAGCAGCTAGCTGTAGCAATGTATTCAGCCTCAGCAGTTGATGGTAGATACACATGATTGCTTCTTACATTGCCAGGAGATGATCCTTCCACCAAGAAACTAACATCATCCTGATGTGGATTTCTTGTTGATGTTACAACCACCATAATCACTGTCAGTATAATCATATAGGTTGAAGTCTTTGTTCTTAGGATACCAAAGTCCCAGTTTGGGAGCTCCTTTTAGGTATCTAAGTATCCTTTTGGCAGCGATGAGGTGAGACACCTTGGAAGCAACTTGATATCTTGCACATATGCATGTAGCAAACATGATATCAGGTCTGCTTACAGTGAGATACATTAGAGATCCAATGATTGCCCTGTACTGATGCTGATCAGTATCCTCCCCCTCGGAGTTAGGACAAAGATTGTGATTTCTTTGTATAGGTGTCTTAGCCGGCTTACAGTCTTTCATCTCAAATCTTTCTAAAATGTCCTTGACATATTTAGATTAATTTATGAAGAAGCCATCTTCCATCTGCCTCACTTGAATTCCCAGAAAGAAATCCATCTTTCCCATGGAACTCATTTTAAACTTCTTTCTCATGATGCTTTCAAAGTCTTAACATATTTGGTCATTTGAGGAACCAAATATGATGTCATCAACATAGACTTGAACAAGCAACATGTCCTTCCTTGATCATCTTATGAATAATGTCTTGTCTATGGTGCCTCTGGTGTAGCTGTTCTTCAGAAGAAATTGAGACAACGTCTCATACCACAGCCTTGGCGCCTGATGCAGCCCATAGAGAGCTTTATCTAGTTTGTACACATAATGGGGGTGCTGTGGGTCTTCAAAGCCAGGTGGTTGACATACATAGACTTCTCTGTTGATGTTCCCATACAAAAATGCACATTTGACATCAAGTTGATACACGGTGAAGTTCTTGGATGCAGCAAAAGCAAGAAAGATTTTACAACCTCAAGTCTTGCAACAAGTGCAAATACTTTAGTGTAATCTATTCCTTCCTCTTGTGTGTGTCCTTGAACTATATAGCTTTGTTCTTGATAATCAAACCTCTATCATCCCTTTTGTTCCTGAATACCCACTTTGTACCAATGGGAACTTGACCAGGTGGTAGTGGACATAGATTCCACACCTTTTGCCTTTTGAATTGAAGCAATTACTCTTGCGTTGATTCAACCCAATTATTGTCTTTGAGAGCCTCTTCTACCTTTTTAGGTTCCATTTGAGAGAGAAAGAATGAGTACAAGTAGACATTCTCATTGTGAGTTTGTCTTCTGGTCCTCACGCCTTCTGAGACGTCCCCAATGATGTTTTCAGCTGGATGAGTGTTATGAATCCTGATTCTGGGAATAACATCTAGTTGCATAGATAGAACCAGATTTGAATGATTCATATCAGGATTGTTAACATTGGTTCCAGCTGAATTTTCTCTTTCATTAAATAAAGATTGATTGAATGAATGAGTAACATCATTAAAAATATTCTGTTGTAAGATAGCATCATCAGTTGCATGTTCCTCCAGATAGCTATCTTTATCAGCTTGGTGTTGAGAAATGGAGTTGTCATCTGAAGTGACTTGATGCTTATTCAATTGACAACTTTGAAGCTCCATTGTTTCCTGAGAGATTCAGACTTTTAGGACTTGCATGGTGGGAGCTTGTTCTGTATTCCTTCTTGGAGAATTTAGAATAGGTCTGGGCAACTCAAACATTTGATCATCATCAAAGTCACTTTGAGTTTCTGTTCCAGCTGATACATTCTCATAAGATTGTTTAGAATAGTTGGGAAACAATTCTAAGTTAAACATATGGTCAGGACCATTTCCCTTAACACAAGGAGTGTGCTCATTTACAACTATATTGGATGACTCCTTAAATTGTTGATTCTTGATGTTGTATACTCTATAAGCTTTGGAGCTTAAAGAATATCCAACAAAGATAGCATCATCTGACTTTTCAGCAAATTTTGCCAAATTGTCCTTTGTGTTAAGTATGGTGCATCTGCTACTAAAGGACCTTAGAAAGCCAATGAATGGTGGCCTCTTGTTCCATAACTCATAAGGGGTCTTTCCATGGGGCTTAACAATGAGAACCCTGTTCTGCACATAGCATGCAGTGCTGACTGCCTCTGCCCAGAAGGATAGAGGCAGCTTTGAATCAGCCAACATGGTTCTTGCAAGCTCAATAAGTGTCCTGTTCCTCCTCTCAGCAACACCATTCTGTTGAGGAGTTCTAGGAGCACTATATTGTCTGGTAATCCCTTTTGAGTTACAGAATGAGTCAAGAACTTGAATCTTAAACTCAGTCCCTTGGTCACTTCTGATTATCTTTACTTTGTGATCAATTTGATTTTCTATCTTAAGAACAAAAGATTTTAAGGTTTCAGCAGTTTCATCCTTAGTTCTTAAGAAGAATACCCATGTAAATCTAGTAAAATCATCAACTATCATAAAGCAATATGATTTCCTTCCAATGCTCATTATACTTGTAGGACCAAATAGATCCATGTGCGATAAGTGTAATGGGGTAGTGATAGAGTTAACTTCTTTAGGTTTATGAGATGCCCTATGTTGCTTCCCTTTCAGACTAGCAACACAGTTGTCTTTACAGAGAAATTCCTTTTTAGGCATACCATGTACCAAGTTATTCTTAGCCAACTTATTCATTGTCTTAAAATTAACATGACACATTCTTTTGTGCCAAAGAGTTGACTCATCACTATTTGCTTTGGAAAGAAAGCATGAAACTTCACCCAGTGGGGAAGCATTGTTCATATCCAGCTTGTACATATCCCCTTTCCTAGGAGATCTAAGAAGCACTAATTCCTTAGGAATTGTCATCCTGGGTTTGAGGATAATGCACTCATGTTCTATGAAAAGCATTTGATGCTTTTGGTCACAGAATTGAGAAACACTTAAGAGATTGTGTTCAAGCTGTTTGACAAAGTGTACATTGTCAACTGTTAACTTACCATTGGACACATTACCTCTACCAGAGATGTATCCTCCGGATTCACCTCCAAACTGAGCAGGACCTCCATCAAAATTGTGAAATTGTTGAAGAAGAGATCTATTCCCTGTCATGTGCCGGGAGCATCCACTATCCAAAATCCAAATGTTTCTATTTTTATCATACGGATGTCCTTGCATAAAGGTGAAACAGTTACTTCTTATGGAAACCCAAGCCTTATTGGTCTTGGGTTCTTTCAATGATGATAACACAATTGAACCAAAGTGTAAGCATGGGGGTTCAATAGTAGTTTGGGAAGAGGAGGTTTGGGATACAAGATCTTCTTTGATTTTCTATTCCATCCTTTGCTTGATCATTGAAGATGAGCTTGATGAAGCTTGGGTAGCAGAGCATTCTTCCAAAGTTTCTTTCTCTTCGGAAGAAGCTTTCAGACCATTCTCTTCCGAAGCAGTCTTCTTTTCGGAAGGTTTGAGAGGTGATTTCTTGTTCTTCAGAATTCTTTTTGGTTTCTCTTCCAAAGCTACTTTCCTTTCGGAAGAAGATGTTCCTTCCAAAGGTAACTTGGCTTAGGATGATTGCTTTCCTTTCTTCAACCTTTGGATCTGGTTATGTGATCCAAATGTGATACCTTCCTTGGCTGCTCCTTTCCTTACCTTGTTTGCATAATGTGTGCTTGCAGGATTATAGAAACAATCCTTGGCCATGTGGTTGTGCAGACCACACATTATGCATTCAGTGTTTGCTTTGGTGGGACATGTAGATTGTTGCTTCTTGGTCTTCTTGTCCTCTTCCACAGCTTTTCCTTTCTGCTTCTGATCCTTCAGTTGGATGGGAGTAGTGGTACTATGCTCCTGTCCTGAATCTGAGCTTCCAACCACTTGGAATCTAGCTGAGATGAAAACACCCTTTTGCCTTGGGTCAATTTTCATTTTGGACTCAGCCACCTTCTTGGCACTTCTTTTGGCTGCTTGAATCTTGTTCTTTCTTTGTTTAGTGGTAAGAGATTTGTTCTCAGCTGAGAGGATGAGGTTTTCTACCTTGTCCTTCTCTGTGGTGCTGGTGGTAACCATTTTTGCATTACTCATACTCTTAAGAGATAGTGGGTCAGCATTTGGAACCTCTTGCTCATCAGTACCATATCTTGGTTGTCTAATAGACACATAGGAATGTGGTGGAGCAGTTTCATTGGTTCCTAACCCACTCTTGTTTTGATAACATTCTTTTCAGTGAGAAGTTGATGCAAGAATGTTGTTGAAGTTATGCTCTTGGATAGCATACTTCTTTGCTTCAGCCTTAGCTATTACTAGTTGGGCTTGAGCCTCAGTCAACTTTGAAACTAAATCTTTTATTTGAGCCCTGTAGTTTGAGTGTTCATGTTTTAAAGTAGATGTAGTGTTTTCTAACTCTTTAATTTTTAGTTTATAGTCCGATTTTGCACTTTTAAAATCAGCTTTTAATATGTTCAAAGACTCAATATCAGATTTAAATTTCAAGTTGTAGTCCTGGTACAACTTAACCTTAGCTACACAGTCAGGAGTACAAAGATGTTCATATACCTTGGTATCATCTGTGTCTGCCATGAGAGCTTAAGCAGGAGTAATATCTTGCACCATAAAGCTCCAATCAACTTCTTAAGCAACGACTGCAATGTGCTCTATTGGCTTGGTTACGGCTTGTGTGATGGCATGATATTGAGAAGCTTGGCTTGCTCCAGGATTAGATTTTAGAGCCTTGCATTCCTTTGCAAAATGACCAAGTTGATTATAGTTGTAACACTTAGCCTTTGATTTGTCAAACCTGAATTTGCTACTTGTTAGGTTCTGGGGGAATTGCCTTCCAGTTCTCTTGTAGAACTTCTTTGCTCTGTAGGTAAGGAGAGCCATTTGTTGAATAATGTCCATATATTCAACCTCATCTGGGCTGAAACACTCCAGATCATCAAAACAGAACTGGAAATCACTAGAGTGTTCCTTTCCTGAGACAAAAGCATAATTTTCCTGAAAAGGACCTTGTTGAGCTTGTTGACACTTGGGTGTCTCTGGGAAAGTGATGTATGGTCCAGATGAACATGATGGCTGTTGGTTGTAGGTCAGGTGCATCTGGGACTGGGGAGTTCCTGCACCTTCAGCAACATGTAAAGCATTGCTAACAGGAGTGGTTGAGCTGCCATTCATCTGCCGCTTGTTCAGATTTTCCATCTCCATACGATATCCATCTAGGATTCCATATAGTTCAGTCATAGTGAGTGTTCCTAGATTTTCAGATCTCCTGATAGAAACACAATAGAAAGTCCATTCACGAGGAAGAGCACTCATGAATTTCCTTACTATGTCTCTCTTTTCAAGAGTCACTCCCATAGACTGCAGAGATGCTATCCGATCCATGTATCTGAAGTATTGTTGGCTCAAGTTTTCACCATCAATGTAGGTGAAATTATCGAACTGCTGCTTCAGAGCATCCTTCTTGGATTATTTGGATTCTGAGAAACCTGAGTACATTAATTTCAAAGCATCAAAGAGTTCTTTGGCTGTAGTGCAATGCTCAAAACCTGCCATAATCGAGTTTGGTATGGCAGTGAGTAATACAGTCATAGCTTTGCTATCAATGTCCATCTTCTTGTAGTCTTCATCAGAGTAATCTTCGACTTCTTTTTCAATCATGGCACCGTCTCCAGTTGGTGATGCCACTTTTGGTATGTATGGTCCATGAGTGACGGACTTCCACATACGAGAGTCTTGATACTTGATGAATCCTTCAATGCGTTAACACTAGCGCCTGAAGTTATCAGGTGTGATAATGGGAGCTTTGGTCATGGTTCCCATTTCTGGTTCAACAGATTTCTGGTTAAGGGCCATTTTGGTTGAGTGAGTAAGTTTTAAGAAACAAGGTTGATTTGGGATGGTTAGATCTCACAATCAAGAGCCTCGATGCTCTAATACCAATTACAGGATTGATATTGTTCACTTAACACTTAGTAGTTCTCACAAAGTGTTAAATCTCACTCGTTTGATGAATGCAGAATCAAGAACTCAGTTAATAATAATATTATAAGTAAAGAACACAAGAAGTGGGTTTTCAAGATACTTGTATATATTATCTCTCAACTAAATATTACAAGACTCATGCAGAAGCATGGATACTAAGTTACAATGAATGACTATATATACTACTATCTACAGCTTGTTAGACATAGATAACATGCTGGGACTTACTTCTAAACAAATACTACATTGCTAGAGGTAGGGTATCTTAGATAAAGTATTATCTAAGAGAAGGTAGTCATGACAGGTCCATGATTTACCTTTTGGTCACCAACTAAAGATGGCAGTTGTACTAACTAAGGAATGGTGAACAGTAGACAAAAGTAAGGTCAACCACATGAACGTGGAAAGTATCTTGCAGAGGATCAGAGTAGGCAGCAAGTGTCTGTCGGACCATGCTTTGTCCACTGGTTCATACTGCGTTTCTTCTGAAGGTAAAATGGCTTCGAAAGAATAAGTTCTTCCAAACCATTTTATACTTCGGAAGACACAGCTTCTTCCGAGACTTTGTCTTCGGAAGACTTTGTCTTCATTCTTCTAAGTGCTTTACTTCGGAAAGAGATCTTCTAAGTCTCGAAAGACTGAGTTCAACCTTCGAAAGCTCTTCGGAAGATCACCATAGAAGCTGCGGAAGTTGCAGCACTTCCTTCGGAAGCTGCAGCATTGCCTTCAGAAGACTTCACTTAGTTTGTACAGATTTCTTCTAAGTGTTGTTTTGGTTGCATCAACCTCAATAGATCCAACAGAGGCTTTCATGAAAGATCTATTCCTGGGTCAAATTCTAAGTGTAGTAGGTGTTTACCCACATAATAAGATATACCTTGTTTGTTTTATAATTATAGAGACTAAAATGTCAATTCTTGGACTTGGTTTCTTTAACTCCCGGGTGAAGATTTGGAATTAGAAAGAAACTCAAACGTTACTTTCATTAATGATAAACAAAAGGTTTGTGTTTTAATTTGTAGATTACTTTAGTTTGCAAATTTAAACTTTATAACCTGTTTATATTGGCTTGAACAGGGCATTCTTCCTGCTATAACAAGGGTGTTCCCATGTGCTGAGCATAAATATTATCTTAGGCATATTCATGAGAATATGAAGGCAAACTTTAAATGGAAACTTTATAAAGATATTCTTTGAAGAAGGTGCATCATTAATCATAGTTGTTTAGTTTCAAAAGGCTATGGATGATTTGAGAAAGTTTAACAAGGATGCCTTCTTTTGGTTGTCAAACGTACCTACAAAACACTGGTCCAAAACACACTTCTCAGGTATGATCTAATATTCATATTCAGTTTCAAAATATGATTAGGGAGCCTAGTATCTAATTTATTTATTTGTAAATAGGTAGGGCATTATCAGATATGTTACTGAATAACATGTATGAGGTTTACAATCGGAAGATAGTTGAAGGTAGAGACAAGCCTATTATATTAGCACTTGAATATATAAGGGAGTACCTCATAAGGAGGATTGTGATAGTTTTGAAGCTTGTTGATAGATGTGAAGGCATCCTTACACCAACTGCTACCAAAATGTTTGAATCAATCAAGAAAGAAGCAACTAGATGTAATGTCCTTTGGAATGGAGATAATAAATATCAAGTTAGTGGTCCAAGCAGTGTTCAATGCATGGTGGATATGGGTACAAGGTGTTATGTTTTCATGTGATGGGAAATCACTTGAATGCCTTGCAAACATGGGCAACAATTTGGTTCATGGCTACCCATGGACAAGATGTTAAGATTTTAGAGAGTTAGGTTCATCCAGTCTACACAATAGAAAGGTGGAAGCAAGTTTATGGTTACAAGATCAATCCATTAAATGGCATGTCTTTCTAGACAAAGTCTAAAATTCCTATAACCATTATACCACCAAATCATCATAAACAAGTAGGAAGACCCCAAAACGCATGAAGAGGTTAGCAGTTGAGAAGGAAGACATCAACAAGGGTTGAAGACTGTAAAAGAAGAATACTACACTTACATGCAGCAAGTGTGTTCTTGGTCATTCTAGGGGCAGAGGCAACAACCATGGAATGTCTTTGGAACATTGGCAACAACAACTGCTTTTTGGTTTTTCTTTTATTATGTATTTGGATCAATTATGATGTACTGTATTTTATAACCTTGGTTTATCAGGTACTTGGAAAATATATAATGTATTTTGTTTGTTTGTTTAGGCAGTAGAAAATGATTTGGTCAAGATTTAGGAAACAACTTGCCAGCAATTATACTTGTGTTTTATTGCCTACTAGAACAATACATTGATTTACCAAACAGTGCTATAATGGCTAATTTATATTACCACTAAAACAACAATACATTACAATTACGCATAAAGAATTACAAAATACAATCAAAATACATTACTCATACTACTTTCTACTTAACCAAAATACAATCAAGATGAAACCTATCCAACTAATAATCAGTCGCTTCTTCAGTTCATTACTTCAACTTCAAATGCTTTCATATTTTCTTCCAAGTTGTTCTTTGCTTTAATCAGACTAGGGATAATATTAACAGATCTTGGACATATTTGAGGATCTAACCATCTAAAGAATCTGCATTTTGAACATGCATAAAAGCGAGAACCTGGGTTACGAGGTCACTATGAGGTTTGGATCACCGCTTCTTTACCATAAAAGAAAAAGACAATTCTTTTTAATGAATGGTCTATAATGAAGAACCCTAACTTGATCCACTTGCTATGAAATAAGGTAGAAAGAGGAAGATTTTATTAGATAAGGAAGGGGGTAATAAGAAAGGGGGTTTAAAAAGACCATTTTGCCCTTAGGTGAGAGCCACGTGGGTTAATTTAACATAAAAAATTAATAGGAGTTAGGGGATAGGATGAAACGTGCAAACATTTATAAATATAAAGGATGTTTAGTGTAATTTTCTTAATTTAAGGATGATTTCTGAGAAATGGTATAAACCTAAAGGATGAAAAGTATAATTTACTCAAAACATGTTAATTATATTAAAAATATAAAATACGTAATATCCACATCCCCACCCAACGTTAGCATCAACAAAAAAATATTTTCTAATTAAAACAAAAAGAAAAGCAGGTAAAAAAACATATTAAAACCCTTAATTTAAATAAATTATGAACGTTGAGTGGCTTAAATTGAAACAACTTATAAACTTGAGTGACCTAATTAGAATATTTTAAAAACTTAGTTACTATTCTATAAAGTTATCCATTTTTAAAAGTAAGAACATTAGGATGTGTGTGAATGTGATACATGTGATAAAGATATTAGTTTATAAAAGTATATTTAATTTGTTATTTGGTTAATAGTAATATACTTTATTTTAAAGCATTCCAAATAACATCTAATTAGATTTGAAGCAGATGTCTCTAAATAGTTTTAACCAGGATAGTCCTCGAGAATCATCAAAAATTTTTGGGTCCTGTGCGAGTAGAGGAATAACAGAGCCCTTATTACATGAAATGAATAACATATATATGAAATGTTAGGCCCTGTGCGAGCAGGAAAAAATAAGATCCTAGTTCGATCAATCTATCGCTCTGACTTTTATGTTCCGACATTCTTTTACCACCCGACCCAAATCACAAATTATTTTGTTTGAGTTTTAAATGAGTTTAATTTCTAGTAATAGATAAATTTAAGTAAGCTAAAATAATTAAAATTTTACAGGCTTTAATGTTTGTTAGGCTTACAATAATAAGAATGTTAATGAGTTTACTAATGGTCTAAAGACTTGAAGTGTTTAAAAAAGCATATAGGATTTTTTTATTAAAGTATATATTTTTAAAAATTCCGGGCCCCTGAGTAGATCGGACCATGAGTTATCGTCCACCTGGACCCCTCTCAGGACCGGCCTTGGTTTGATTCGTGGCTGATGCGTTTTCCTTATTGTGGTTTAAGCCACAATCCAATTTGTATGCCATCAAGCCAACAGTTCATGTTTGCTGATCAATGTTAAAAGGTCAATTAAACATATAAATATAAAAGAGAGTCTTATTAACCTTAGCTAAGTACATTTAGTGTGCCAAATCATAAGAAATTATTAGTTGGTATTAAAAGTAACTTGATTCATTACAGTAATTTAGTTAACTATTACCTCTAAACTATAATTGTGATTTGAAGGTTTGTTTAGAAAAGTAGCAATGAAATTAAAATTAGATTGTAAACAAATGATTAAACTATACTTACTACGACTTTGGATTCACACAGATCGTTAATTACTACGACTTTGGATTCACATAGTCATGAACGCACAGATCGTTAATTATAACATTGTTAATAAAACTATACTTCTACCAATGACCCTTAGCTCAAGTGGTTAAGGTGAGGTACCTTAATATTTTATAAAAATAGATGGAGGTCTTTGGTTCAGGTCCTAACTGTGACAAAAATAAAATGGGCTTCCAAGTGGGTCAGGAAGTTTTCTCACCGTTTCTTTCTAAGGGTGGTCTCAATTTTTATACTTGAGTAATGGAGATAATCGAATGGGCCAATGCCCCATCAGTAATTCAATTTCCCGCACAAAAAAGTAAAACTACACTTCTAGTTATGTTGGCCTAATCGATCTTCACAGACTAAGAACACACTTGAGATGTTAACTTAGAATGCTTGAAATTTTGCAAAAACAACATAAGGACTAGGAGTCTTATCATCATCAATTTGGAATAATGCCTTTTTGATTTCTTCTTTAGTAACAACTCTGATCATATGGTATGCATTAGCATCTGAAATTTATATTTAAAGATAGAATCTCGACCGCACTAATGGGTAAAACATCAGCCCTCTTGCCCATCATATTAGAAAAAAAAACATAACATAGGCCCCTCCAACCTCACTTAGAATTCTAATCACCCACCTTCAACCAATTTACTTTTGCTTTATTTGATTGATTTTTCTCACTCATTAGTAGAAGACTCTTGTCTATCATTGGGTGCTTTATAAAGGCTTTGATCTTTTCTAACTTCTAAGTAGTAGCCTCAATAACCTCCCTACTTTCCAGCTCTCTTTGTTTGATATTACCCTAACACACAGGGTCCCACACTTTATGTCATACAATATATCATAAGGTAGTATGCCAATGGTAGCATGATAACACACGTAGGTGCCACACCTTGATATCCTTAGCCTTATGACCCATCTTGCCACACCGGTAGCAACAGATGCGGTCACCCAAGCTCTAGATATTGTTTTCAGTTGATGGGATTAAGATCCAAGAAGAGTCAAACTTTTTGATCTGCCATTGCTGAGGTGGGTTTTAAGTGAACGATTGCTATGAGCGTTATCCCATTTATCTTGTTTTCAGATGTAGCGGCTATAGTGCCATGCTTAGGAAAAATACTTTACGCTACCACATTATGAGTAAGTCTATTAGCCAACCGAATGGGTTGCTGAATTGTAAGTTGATCCATCGATGACATTTCCCTGAATCTAAGGGGCAAGTCCCTTAATATATTTCTCAATTAGCTTGTAGGCTGTAGTTACCATTTGTGAACAAAGCACAGCCAACTCGTGCGAGTAAGTGGTGCACTCTTCAATTTTTGACCCAACCATTTTTAAGTTCTAATATTCACCCTCTACCTTTTGAAATTTGTTCCTCAGGCATTACTCTTCCTTTAGTAACGTCTTGATATCATCCAATGATAAGTTATTAGCAACCTTAAGTCCAAGAGTTTGGACCTGAGAGTTCCACAAGGTGGGTGCTATACCTTCCAAAGTGCTAGATATATCACACAGCAAAAACAGATTCAACTTTTCAATACATCACAGTAGGCCAATGGCTTCCTTAAAACCAGTGAAAGAGCTTAAACATTCTGAAAGTACAAACCCTGGACCTGGATATGCTTAAGAATCTATAGTTTGAAAAAATGAGTTGTTATAGGAATAGATCGATATATCCACCAAACATAAAATTATTTCCTTGGTTTTCGGCTTGGTTTTGAGCTGCCTAGTTTCGGGCATACTCTTAATCCGTTATTTATTTGGCCACGCGATCATTAGTGACAACCTACAATTCTGCTTTGGTGATGATGATTCTGCGTCATCCATGACATTCATTTCTTCGACCGGACATGATTCTTTGCATTCACCATATACATAAAGAGAAAATATCCAACATAAATTATACAAGGTAAACAATCACGTGATCATATAAACACAATAGTTAATATTCAAATAATAATCCTTGATAAAATAAATCGTAAACAGGTAAAACTATTTCAATCAAACCAAAAAAAATTAAATATATCAGTTGGATGGGAACAATCCTGCCCATCTAGCTTTATATGAAACAAAATTAAGCGGCATTGTTAGCTGAACGCAAAACAGATCCATTAGCATTCTCATCCTCCTTAGGATCTTCTTCAAGGTCTTCTTCAACTTCATTGTGTGGTGCATTGACTGTTGTGATTAACGCCTCTACCTCTTCGACTCAGCTTGGCTAATGCAAGTCTCCGCTCAAAAACCTCATCCCTGGTCTCTTGTTTATCTACCCGAGACACTGAACCATCAAATGTTGTGACTAGAAGATTATGGTACATGTCAGTCTTAGTTAGACTGTCTTCAAGTGCCTCCATGCGTTGTCAACCTATACTCTTGTGCTCTAATATCCTCTATGATCTCAATGACTGCCTCATGCATGTTGCGTACCTCATGATCCATCTGTCACACCCCGATCTGGTCACATCCTGGGGGAAGCGTGAAATGCTTGGGTGTGACTTTTGGCTCAGAACACATTGATTACAAAAACATACATTTATAACAGTTAACTAAATATAATCTTTTATTAGATATATATTTTAGGCTACCTCATACATACAAAATTTGTCTCTATGAGACTTTTACATACAACTCTTAATAATCAAACATCAAAATATTAATCATAATCACTTCACATAATCTCCCAGCTAGTAATGGACGTGAACGTCCATGTAAATGCTGAGATCCACCAAGTCCAAGGTTATCCAAACACATAGCTTCCCTACATATTCAAACCAACTATTATACATGTTGAAGGTATACACAAGATTATAAAACATAACCTGAAAAAACATACTCAAACAGTCAACATAATATTAGTGAGAACATAGGTTTAACCAATGACATAATTTTTCTTAATTAATACAATATAAAACATGGCCTAAAATGCTAAACATTTCTTTTTCAAGTATTTATGAGCCTTTATATAGGAGACTATTTTTATAGCACCTATAGGTTTCTCACCATATACGAAAAGAATTTTATTGTCTTTAATCAAAGGAATTTAATCATTCTTTCTCCACAGATAATTTCGACCTGATTCTTAATTAACCAATCCATACCCACAACAATGTCAAAACCTCCTAATTCAATAGGGATCAAATCTATGTTAAAGCAATGATCATTTAAATTTAAGGTACAATTAGGATAGCTTCACTGGCTTCTATTATTTTTCTATCAGCTAGTTCTATCATATAATTATTTTTCAATTTCTCTGAGGCTAGTCTAAGTAAGGATTTAAATTTCGGGTTGCTCCCGTATCGAATAATACAGGTGCGTACTGATCGTTAATGAGAAACGCACCCGTCACCACTTTTTGTATCCTGTAGCGCTCATTCGGCTTGAAGTACAAATGCTCTGCCATGCGAATTGCTTGGGTTCATTGGAGTTTTACCTTTCAGTTCCGGACACTCGTTGCGAAAATGTCTCTCATTCCCACACTGGTAACAAAATGGTTTAGGATTTGCGGGTCCCTTTTCTTCTTGCAATTATAACAAATTAACATCATGTATTTACCATCATGGTATCTTTTCCAAGCATTGCACCATGGTTGACCTTCTATCTGTGGTCTCATTTCTTGGACAATTCCCATGAAGTTCCTCACCGGATATCTGTTTACCTTCTTATTCTGGTTTCCTCCAAATTTACTTTCTAAGTTGCTGTTGTTCTACTTCCTTTTCTCCCCTACCTTTGAATCAGTTAATGATCTATTCCTTATCATCTCATCAGTCAAGCTTCCTGATAACATCACTGCATCCTGAAAAATCTTTAGCATTGCTGACATAACCATTCCTCTTATCTATGGTACTAAACCCCAGATATGTCTTCCAATTCTTTTAGTTTCTAGTGTTACTAGATGTGGCACTAATCTAGATAACTCACTATATCTATCTGTATACTCCTGATGTACAACACCCTTCATTTCTAGTTCTAAAAATTTTGCTTCTATCCTTTCTATCTCATTATAAGGAGAGTATTTCTCAATCACTAGGTTTCTAAATTCCTCCTAACTTAACCTATTCGTAACGTTTCTTCCTTTAGTTTGGACTTCCATTTTCTACCAAGACTGTGCTTCTCCCTTAAGAGAATACGAAGCAAACATGGTCTTGCAATTATCAGCATAATCACTGATATCTAATACTGACTCCATTTCTTCTAACCAACGTAGTGCTTGTACTGCTCCTCCTTTTGGGTTTACAAGACATCAAAGTCTTATAAGAACATCCCTTTTTAACTCTGTCTATAACCTCTTCCTCATGGTGTTCTATTCCATTAGCATTCCCTGGCTCTTCATTTCAAAGCGACACCTCCAAAGTTAAGGTTCTGTTGGAGTTGAGCTACTAACATGGGTATTGCAGCTTCCAAGTATTGAGTCACTATTTGAGAAATTCTTTCATTCTCATTTACAGTGATATTCACCGGTAGCGTTTCTTCTCCTAATCTAGTTCTTGGTCGTTCAACACGGGTAGTTCTTCGTACAGGTTGAGTATTTCTCCTTGGCAGCATATTTCACTACATATAATATATACTAATATCATAATATTTTACTCAAAGTAATACATAATATTTAATAGTCATAAACAAAATATCTCATTATATTCTTATTCTACATATTTTAAGTAGTCACATAATGGATTAGGTTTCCTATAATTCTAATTTCCCCAAACCTAGTTCCATATTTTAATGAAGATACTTTTGCTTTCTTCCTTCACTTCCTTGACATCTGTTTGGATCACCCGAATTTTTCGTTGTATCTTCTTAACTCTCTTAAGAATCTGGTTGGTTGTTTCTATCATTCTTCCAACCTTTGTCTCTTAATTCCTGTCTCTTCGGTTTCAGAATTGTCAGGTTGAGCTGTGGGTGTCATGTATGATGTCGAGGGAAGGATATCTGGATTTTTATTTTCTAGCTCTTAAGCCTCCTTAGCCTGAAATTTCTTACCACGTTGAACACTTTTCCTAGGGGTCTCGATTGTATAACCCCCGATTGTTACCGGTGCAAGTCGGATGTAAAACTTTGGCTTTATGTTGGTCATGGTCCCGGGTTGGAATATTTCTATGTTGTCCTGAGGTTCTGTTTCTAGTATTATTTCTTTATAGTTGCTAAGATCCAAATATTCTGAAGGTTTAGTTTCATTACGGTGGCTATTAAAATTATAAGTACTCATAACTGCAAAAGTTCTTACAAAATTTAATTTATACTATCACTAGTCAAAACAACTAGTCAAATAGCTTCACAAAATTTTACATTCACATTTTAATCATGTATATCTCACATATAAAACAGTTCATTATTGTCTAAACATAAATATGTTCATGTAAAATCCTAAGTACATTTTTATTTATTTTATCATACTGAAAATTGTTACCACATAAGCTTATCGTTATATTCTAGGCATTTACTAATAATACCTAATTCTCTATAACCAATAGCTATGATATCAGTCTGT
This sequence comes from Flaveria linearis, assembly GCA_024085815.1. Taxonomy (NCBI): domain Eukaryota; kingdom Viridiplantae; phylum Streptophyta; class Magnoliopsida; order Asterales; family Asteraceae; genus Flaveria; species Flaveria linearis. The sequence goes on along the minus strand of CM044009.1, from coordinate 39,661,657 downwards.
CACATCCCGACGTAAGCATGAAATGCTTGGGTGTGACTTTTGGCTCAAAACACATTGATCACAAAAACATACATTCACAATAGTTAACTAAATATAATCTTTCATTAGATATATATTTTGGGTTACCTCATACATACAAAATTTGTATCTATGATACTTTTACATATAATTCTCAATAACCCAACATCTAAATATTCATCATAATCACTTCATATAATCTCCCAGTTAGTAATGGATGTGAACGTCCACATAAATGCTGAGATCCACCAAGTCCAAGGTTATCCAAACACATAGCTTCCCTACATATTCAAACCACCTATTATACAAGTTGAAGGTATACACGAGATTATAAAACATGTTGATAACCTAAGAAAGCATACTCAAACAGTCAACATAATATTGGTGAGAATATAGGTTTAACCAATGATATAATTTTTCTTAATTGATGCAATATAAATAAGTTCACTATCATAAATATAAATCACAGAATCAAATAATATAACATGACTATCCTTTATTTGGAAGATGTAGGAAAACATGTTCCTAAGTAGCGCTATCCATAGTAGATGATGGTTTCTTATACGAATTAATGCTTATGTCTTAAGGCAATCAATGATAGTAACTTATCAAAATTCTCATTTATATTAGCATCAATAATTAAACACACAATATGCTTTTTCCCTAAAAACTTGTTACTCACCCTAATTCCAGTAATTTGTCAAGAATTTCCTATAAATTAACTATTTGTTAGAATAAGTACTTATTTCTTTTTATTTTTATTACTTATATTATTAGTTAGGCTTAAATTTCTAAAACAATAGTTATCATTGTCAAAAAATTATCAAAATTTTCAAACAGTCGAATTTTCATATATAAATTATCGTATAAAAATTTCAGTTAATATTTCTTCACAGATAATTTCCTAAAATTTTTACAAGATTCTTAATAAATGGCAGAAATAGCTATATATCTCTATAAATTCTGAAATTTATACAAATTGTCTTATTCGGTATATCATATTTTATGTAAGATTTTTATAATTTTACCTAGTGTTTTGCTATTACTTTTAATTTTCTTCTTATTAAGTGTTGTAAAATATGAAACTTTACTATACTAATGAATCAATTCATGAAATTTATTCTGTAACTGTAGTATAATATTATGGTCATGATATAAATTTTTCAGATTTTTATCAAGTCCAATCTCCTATTTGGTATTTTTCTTTTATTTCCTTAATTTAATCATATAAATTAATATATCCCATATTATTATTTCATATTTTCCAGTTTATTATTTCTAATATTTCCTAACAAATATCTAAATTTTATTTCCATAGTCACACTTATTTCGATATTTAATCTAACCTACTTAGTAATTCATAAAATAACAAATATTTCAACTCTTTAAACCCTTTGTGTTTGTTTTAATCTTTGGTTTTTATAAAATTATAACGCCCCAAAATCTCTAAAGAAGAGGTTGGACAAGTTTCTGTGCGAAAGGAAGGAAACAAATGTTCTCGCGCGAAAAGTAATGGGGAAAGAAGTTACCGCGCGAACATAAGGTTCTCGCGCGGATGGAAGATCTTGCGCGAAAGGATGTTTCGCGAGAACATAACATAACATAGCAAACCCAGTATGTCCCACTCAGGAGCAGGGTCTGGGAGGGGTAGATGTTTCGCGAGAAGTTCCTGCGAAAAGTGTACTGGGTATAAATAGCCAAGAACACCTAGCCAGACTCTAGTTTACACGAGAAGTGCTGCTGCTAGAGAGACAAAGCTATATTTTAAGTAGTCACATAATGGATTAGGTTTCCTATAATTCTAGTCCCCAAACCCAGTTCCATATCTTAATGAAGATACTTTTGCTTTCTTCCTTCACTTCCTTGACATCTGTTTGGATCACCCGAATTTCTCGTTGTATCTTCTTAACTCTTTTAAGAATCTGGTTGGTTGTTTCTATCTATCATTCTTTCCAACCATTGTCTCTTAATTTCTGTCTCTTTGGTTTCAAAATTGTCAGGTTGAGCTGTGGGTGTCATGTCTGATGTCGAGGGAAGGATATCTGGATTTTTATTTTCTAGCTCTTAAGCCTCCTTAGCCAGAAATTTCTTACCACGTTGTACACTTTTCCTAGGGGTCTCGATTTGTAAGGATTCCTAGAAGTCTAATGCAGCCAAAACACTCTTGTAACTATCAGCTGGAAGACAACAGCTGAAGGTAATAGCTGATCACAACAGCTGAAGACATCAGCTGAAGACAACAGCTGAAGACAACAGCTGAAGATAACAGCTGAAGAAATCAACTAAAGACATCAGCTAGAGACAATAGCTGAAGACATCAGCTGAAGACAACAGCTGAAGACATCAACTGAAGACATCAGCTGAAGACAACAGCTGAAGACAACAGCTGAAGATATCAGCTGAAGACAACAACTGAAGACAACAGCTGAAGACAACAGCTGAAAACATCACCTGAAGATATCAACTGAAGACAAAGTCTGAAGACAGTTTTCAGTAGTTGTCACAACAACTGAAGAAGTACTCTTCAGTATTTGTGATGATCCTCTTCAGTAGTTGTGCTAGTCTTCTTTTAGTAGTTCTATGAAATGATCGTCTTCCTGCATGCTGCACAGAACATGAACTAGTATTGCTACTGAAGTTTTACACCACTTCAGAAACATTCTAAGTATAAAATCTTTTGTAGCCAAGACCAATATCTTCTGAAGCCAGAAATGAAGTCTTCCTTAGCTTCAAGACAAAGTCTTCCAAAGCCAAGAAACCAAGACAGATTCTTCCAAAGACTTTTATCATACATGCTTTTATCTGATGTACCGTTTCTGATAAAGCTAGACCACTTTGCCGCTGCCCACTGTGGTTGGTCACCAACTTATATGAGTTGGTGAAAAGGTCCATGCTTTAGGAAAACTGTACATTGAGGTCTTGGGTCAAATCTTTCTACTTTATGTACCTTTATCCTTTTTGAAATATAATAGGATGTGAGCTATGGCATGTTATAGTCCCTAGCCAAAAGGCAATCTGCCTTTTGACTCTACATAGATTGTGTTGTCTAATTCATGTATCCAGCTAGCCTTCATAGTATGGCCGTCTGTAGGTTGTAGTATATAGTATCTCAAAGTCTTGTAATGTGTGTATGCTGAATACTTATAACTTGAATTTGAGAAACAATATACAACATCCTTGAAAACCAACCACTAGTGTTGTTATCTTGTTCTTTCTTTCTGACTTTACTTTTGTGTTCTTAGCATCATCATAACCGGTTCCCCATTGGATCTGTTAAGTGTTTTAATACACTATCCTCATTGTGTTGTTGTGTTGTAAAAGTGCAAACCCCTTCACCCGGTCCTGCATTTGGTATCAGAGCATCCAGGCTCTTGATATAAGATCTTACCATTTTATGATCCCTCACACACACAAAATACTTAACAACTCAAATGGCAGCTCTTTCTAAAGCTGATATGGAAACTGGTACTATGACCAAGTCCCCACTGATCACTCCTGAAGATTTTGACACATGGTGCACAAGAATAGAAGGCTTCATCAAGTGTCAAGATTCAAGGATGTGGGACTCAGTTATCAATGGTCCCTTCATACCAAGCACTACTTCTGCTACTGGTAATCGTATATCCCTAAAGATGTAGATGATTACTCAAAAGAAGATAGGAAGAGAATAGAGTTTGATCAAAGGGCCATGACTTGTCTTCAAACTGCTCTTCCAAACTCCATCTACAGAGGCTTCAAGAAGGGCAAGACAGCTAAAGATCTATGGGAAGCACTGAAGCTCATGTATGAAGGATCCAAGGAAACTAAAGAGAACAAGAAGGATCTCTTGAAGCAGCAGTTTGAAAACTTCACCTTCAAGGCAGGTGAGACACTGACTCAAAAATACTTCAGGTATGTTGAGATAGTGGACACTCTAGTGGATATTGGAGTAACTCTTGAGAACAGAGACATAGTAAGGAAGTTCATGTCTTCTCTTCCTAAACTATGGACACATTATTATGTTGTGATCAAGAGAACTTCGGATCTTAAAACTCTTACTCTTACAGAGTTGTATGGTATCCTGAGTGCATTCCAGATGGAGATGAACATGCAAAATTCCTCTGGTAACTCCAATAACCAACTGAGTTCAGCTCTTCATGTGAATGAAAGGGAATGTATTGAACCACAACATCAGTTGTTATGCTACCCTGACACCTCACAGAAGGGGCCTTTCATCACTCTTCCAGAGACACCAAGAGAAAGCTACACTCAAGGAAGTCCCTTCCAAGAGACAAGTTCTTTTCAAGCCTTTGTCTCAGCTGATGAAACCTCTGGCAACCTTCTCTTCACTCTTGAAGACTTGGACTGTATCCATCCAGATGATCTGGAGTATATGGAGATAGTTCAGCAAATGGCTCTTCTCACTCAGAGGGCTAAGAAGTTCTATAAGAGGACTGGGAGAAGATTTCCAAGCAATACATCTAGTGGAAAGTTTGGGCTGGACAAAAGCAAGGTAAAGTGCTACAACTATAACCAGATGGGGCACTTTGCAAGAGAGTGTAAGGCACCCAGAACAAATGGTGGCCAGACACAAACCAGACCAAACTACACTGAGAAAGTTCACCAGAATGAGAACCCAAAGCAACAGGCTGCAGTTGCTGTTGAAGAGGGAGGCTTTGACTGGAGCTTTCAGATAGTAGATGCATCTCCAAACCAAGCTATTAAGGCAGATCATGATGAAACCAAGGTATTGGAAAATCTTTGCTCTTCTGAATGCATTGCTAAAGTTAATAGATACAGGTCATATAACTTAGAGCTGAGATCTGACCTTGAGTCCTTAAACATCTTGAAAGCTGATTTTAAAAGAGTTGAAAATGACTATAAACTTAAAATAGAAGATTTAGAGAAAACCATTTCAACTCTTAAACATGAGCTAACAAATTACAGGACTCAAATCAAAGATCTCATAGCTAAGTTAACTGAATGCCAAGCTGAGCTTGTGATCAGCAAAGCTAAGGCAGAAAATTGTGTTCTTGAAGAAGATACCTTCAAGAACATAATATCCGCATCCTTCATGCAAAAGTGTATTATCAGAACAAGCAGGGACTGGGATCTAGTGAGATAGCTCCTTCACACACCATCTTGTCTGTAAGATCTCCTAGGTGTGGAACTTATGAAGATGAGCTTCCCCTCATAGATCCTTTGACTAAAGAGGATGAAGAGGAGATGGTGAAGAATGACTTTAGTTTGAGTGAAGAAAAGCATTCTGAGAAGGGTCACCATTCCTCTGAGGAGAGTAAAGCTGTTGGGATGACCAAGTCAAGGAGAAAGAACTTGATCAGGAAAGCCAGAAGAAAATCAAGGAAGGCTCAAGAGATCAAGGCTACTTTTGACTCTAAGCAGAAACAAGTCTTCATATCTACAGGGTTTGAAGTAGTTAAGACTGATGACATGAATTCTGGTTCATGTGCAACTCATCTCAGCAACAAGAAGAAGACTGATCTGTTGTGTGTTACTGCTGCACAACCTGGACCATCCAACTCCAAGAACAGTTCTCAACCTAAAAGAACTGGCTCAGCTCCTGCAAAGGTGAAGATGGAGAAGGGATGTGACCAAAGTCAGTGCTCTTCCATGAAGAAGACTCTTAGAAAGAAGAATCTAATGTGTGTCATGTGTGAGAGTACTTCTCATTTGGCCAAGGATTGTCCATATAATCCTAAAGGTACTCTTCATATGATAAACAAAGAAAGTTCCAAGATGAAGAAGAAGGCAAGTGGAAAACTGCCTTCGGAAGAAAATTTGGTCTCTGAAGAAAGGAATGCTTCAGAAGTACTGAAGCTTGCTGCAGTAAAGGCAAGATCTTCCGAAGGACCAGTCATCAAAACTTCTAAAGTCTCAAAAGCTTCTAAAGTTTTAAAGGTCAAGTCTAAACTTCCAAAAGGTGGTGTGGAAGTCAAAGAGAGACCAAAAGACTGAAGGTTCTTCATCAACAATAGCTCAAGATCCTCAAAGCACAACCATAGGATCTATTACTGTTGCATTGTCTTCAACTGTTTTGAATGAGCCCAAGACCAATGAGGCTTGGGTTTCCAAATGTAACTAGCTATCTCTTTATGCAGGAACAGCTACAGACAAACAAAAATGTGTGGATCATTGACAGTGGTTGTTCCAGGCACATGACAGGCAATAGGTCACTACTTCAAAAGTTTGAAAGAATTGATGGAGGACCAGTTGCTTTTGGAGGAGAAGCAGGTGGTTACATTACTGGAAGGGGCAAGGTCACAAATGGTAAGCTCAGTATTGACAAGGTAAACTTTGTCAAGGAGCTTGGATACAATCTTTTGAGTGTATCTCAATTTTGTGATCAGAGTCATAACATGCTGTTTACTAAGCATGAGTGCGTTGTTCTCAAGCCCGGGGTGGTCATTCCTCATGAGCACATCCTACTCAGAGCCCCCAGGAAAGGGAACATGTACAAGATGGATTTGCAAGAAACATCTCCCTCAGGAGAAGTTTCATGCTTTCTATCTAAAGCTAATAGTGATGAATCTTTCCTTTGGCATAAAAGAATGTGCCATGTAAACTTTAAGAATATGAATAAATTGATTAAGAATGATTTGGTAACTGGAATACCAAAAAGAGAGTTTACAAGTGATGATCATTGTGTTGCATGCCTGAAAGGGAAGCAACACAAGGTATCTCACAAGCCTAAGGAAAGAAATTCCATCACTACACCCCTACACTTGTTACATATGAATCTCTTTGGCCCCACCAGTGTAATGAGTTTAGGAAGGACCTCTTACTGTCTGGTGATCACAGATGACTTTACAAGATTCACATGGGTCTTCTTTCTTAGAACTAAGGATGAGACTCCTTAGATTCTAAAGAATTTCATCTTAAAGATTGAGAATCAATGTGATCACAAGGTCAAAACCATAAGATGTGATCAAGGAACTGAATTCAAAAATAAAATACTTGATACATTTTGTGATGAAAAGGGTATTACAAGACAATATAGTGCTCCCAGGACTCCTCAGCAAAAGGGAGTTGCTGAAAGGAGAAACAAGACACTAATTAAAGCTGCAAGAACTATGTTGTCTGACTCTAAACTGCCCATCACCTTCTGGGCAGAGGCAGTGAACACTGCCTGCTATGTGAAGAACAGAGTTTTAGTAGTTAAGACACATGGTAAGACTCCTTATGAACTTTGGCATAAGAGGAAACCTTTCATTGGTTTTCTCAAGTCTTTTGGATGTCCTTGCACCATCTTGAATACCAAAGATCATATAGCCAAGTTTGCTGAGAAATCAGATGATGGACACTTCATTGGATACTCTTCTCAAGCTAAAGCTTATAGAGTATACAATCTCAGAACTAGAGTAGTTGAGGAGTCAACCAATGTGACTTTCAATGAACACACTCCCAGTGTGAAAGGTTCTGGTCCGGATTGGCTGTTTGATCTTGACTTAGTTACCAACTGTTTTAACAAATCTTGTGAGAATGTTTCAGGATCCAAAGATATATTACCTACAGGTGATCCTGATCTAAGAATTGAGCTGAGAAGATATTCAAGCAACATATCTCCAGCTCCAGTGGTAACTAATCCTGCAAATGAAGCTTCTACCAGCACATCAATGACAAATCCTGCTGATACTTCTGAGTTGCCTTCATTTTCCAGTTTTGAGGCACAAAACTCAAATGTAGGAACTTCAAATGTAGGAGAACATGGTGGTGGTGACAGTGATCAGGAATTCCTTGATGCTGAGAACCATCCTATTGAAGAAAATCTCAATGATGTCACACACTCATTGGATCAAGTTAATCTTGATAGGTGTGCTGCTGTAGAGGGTGAATCCTCCTTGCCAGATCAGAATTTCTCCAATTTGGATCTGTCTAAAGAACTTGCTGTGATTCCTTAACTAAGGATCCATAAGTCTCACCCCTCTACAAACATCATTGGAGATGTTGGAACTGGTGTAAGAACAAGAGGACAGTATCATAATACCAATATCTGTCTTCACTCTTGTTTCTTATCCCAAATAGAGCCAAAGAAGATTGATGAAGCTCTAAAGGATGGAAGTTGGGTTGAAGCTATGCAAGAGGAGTTGCTTCAATTCAAGAGGCAAAAGGTTTGGAACCTATGTCCTCTTCCTCATGGAAAAACTACCATAGGTACAAAATGGGTTTTCAGGAATAAGAAGGTCGATAAAGGACTTGTCATCAAGAACAAGGGTAGACTAGTTGTTTAAGGGTATACTCAAGAAGAAGGGATTGACTACACTGATGTCTTTGCTCCCGTAGCAAGACTTGAAGCTGTTAGGATATTCCTAGCTTTTGCTGCATCCAAGAACTTCAAGGTCTATCAACTTGATGTCAAGTGTGCTTTTCTTTATGGAGTGATTGATGAAGAGGTGTATGTCAAACAACCACCTGGTTTTGCAGATCCTGATCATCCTGATTATGTCTGCAAGCTTGACAAAGCTCTCTATGGGCTACATCAGGCACCAAGAAAGTGGTATGAGACTCTATCTCAGTATCTCTGTCAACATGGGTTCAAAAGAGGTACTATTGATGGAACTCTCTTCATCAAAGGAACAAGAAATGACATAATGCTAGTTCAAGTATATGTAGATGATATCATCTTTGGGTCAACTAATCCAAAGCTCTGCAAAGACTTTGAGAAGCTGATGAAGGATAGATTTGAAATGAGTGCCATGGGGGAACTCAATTTCTTTCTAGGGATTCAAGTGAAGCAAGTTGACAATGGTATCTTCATAAATCAGTCAAAGTATGTACAAGACATACTTAAAAGGTTCAACATGACTGAATGTAAGGTTGCTAAGACACCCATAGCTAGAAACCACTCCCTTGGGCCTGATCTTGAGGGGGAGTGTGTTGATGAACATCTCTACAGGGCTATGATTGGGTCTCTTATGTATCTTATAGCTAGCAGGCTAGATAGTATGTTTGCCACTTGCATCTGTGCAAGATATCAGGCCAACCCCAAGATGTCACACCTAATCACTGTCAAAAGGATTTTAAGATACCTTAAAGGAGCCCCATCTCTTGGCCTATGGTATCCTAAAAATTCTGACTTCAATCTGTATGCATATACAGATAGTGATTATGGTGGATGCAATATGACTGCAAAGTCTACATCAGGGGGATGTCAATTTCTTGGTGGAAGGATAGTCTCTTGGCAATGCAAGAAACAATCCTGTGTATCTGCATCAACTGCTGAAGCTGAATACATTGCTACTGCAAGCTGCTGTGCTCAAGTGCTTTGGATTCAAAATCAGATGCTAGATTATGGATTCAACTTCAAAGAGACTCCCATTCACATAGACAACAACAGTGCTATCTCAATCTTAGAAAATCCAGTGCAGCACTCAAGAACTAAGCACATCAACATCAGGTATCATCTGATTAGAGATAATTTTGAAAAGGGATTAATCAAACTAATCAAAGTTCATACATATGAACAATATGCTGATCTGTTCACAAAAGCTTTTGATGAATAGAGATTTAAATATCTTATATCAGTTATTGGGATGATCAACTTTGAATAGCTTTTCTTAAAAACTTAATCATATAATTTCTAAATCTATGTGTGTTCTATGTTGTCTATTCTATCACTTTAATAAGCCCCAGTTTCTCTTTGGAAGAAAATTCTTTTAGGATATTCCTTAGATTTTCTAGAATTTTACACCGTTTATCATTTGGAAGATGTTTTATCCTTCAGAAGATTTAAAGTTGCCTTCGGAAGTTTTTTTTAAGATTGGTATAAATTGCTTCCGAAGCAAAATTCTTCAAAATTGTTGAAATATTTTTGGAGGCAAAATTTGCCTTTGGAAGCTTTCTAGTCAAAACTTCCGAAGCAAAATAACCTTTGGAAGATTTTTGGTCAAAACTTCCAAAGTTAAATTATCTTTGAAAGATTTTTTTTAGTTCCAAGAAAACTACCTTTTGGGCAAAAAGCAAACTAATTTTCAGAGGTGGGACCAACACAATGGATTTCAAAGTTTATCCTTTTCAATTAACTTTGTCTCAAATCCAAATTCATAAAATATCCAACGGTTACACCTCTTTCCTCTACCTGCTCCAAAATTCACCCATACCTCAAACCTAATCTCTCTGAAACCACTTTTGTTCTTCACCATTTCTTCATCCTTAAGCTTTTCAAAAATGGCCAACATTCCAAACAGAAACAACCAAAATTTCTTCATGCAACTCCATAGGCAGCACAATCAAGTTGCCTTGTTGCACTGTGAGAAAGATGATAGTTTCTCAGAGGTTTGCCATTTTCTTGCTCTATCCAACTACTACACCTCACTCACGATTGATCCTATTCTTTATGAGGATCACCTACTTGACTTTTGGAGGACATGTCAAGAGGTTATTATGGATGGGGAGAAGGCACTATCTGCCATAGTGCAGGGGAAGACAGTATTTATCACTCCAGCTATCATCAACACCCATCTTCAGCTGGATGATGAAGAAGGTGAACTGTCTTTCCCAAAGGAAGCTGTCAACTATTCCTTTGAGCAGATGGGCTATGAGGGAGATTTCTCTGTAAAGACCTTCAGGAAAGGGAAGGTCTCATCCCAGTGGAAATACCTACTCCATGTAGTGATTCACAGCTTGTCCAACAAGCATGGTGGGTGGGACCAGATTCCTGAGGATCTCTCCTTTATAGTTCATGGAATGGTACAAGGGGTCAAGTTCAGGTACTCACAATTTGTTTACACAAACTTGCTTGCTAACTTGGACTCCTTAGAATACTATATGTTTCCTAGATATGTTCAACACATTCTCAACTGTGAACTTGGATCACAGTTGAGGGAAACAAATAATATTCTTAAATTGGGACAGATGAAGCCAGGCATCTTTAAGATTATGAAGAAGCCAACTGTAGGCTTCTCAGGAGTAGAAACAACCCTGGTCCCCAAAATGTTAGAGGTCATTGCTCAAGGTGACAACCTAGCAACACAAGCTAGTGTTGAACCCGCACCTTCTACATCTCAACCACCAAAACAACCTCAAATCACCCTCACCTACCAAAGAAAATCCAAACGAACCCCTACTTAAGCTATTGAGTCTGTGTAGGTCCCCATATACTCACCCATACAGGAAGAAGTGGTAACTAGAGCTCCCACTTCTCCTAAGGAGCAAACCACTCCCATCTCTTCTAGAATCAGTGCTGATGTTCCTCATGATCAACCTGATGAGCTCATAAGCCCAACTGCCTTAAGCCTTCACTCTGAGTCTCAACACTCAAGTGAACAACCTTCAAGGGACAGTTACCATCCCCAGCCTTTGGACTTAAATACCCAAATTCCCAACCTTGAATTCTACACTGATGAGGACTTAGGCTTCAGTGAACACCATGAATCTCTCTACTCTTCACCCACTCAAAGAAAGAGGAGTGTTTCTGAATTCCCTATGTCTATCCCGCATCAGTCACCCATTGCTGAGGTGGGTCCTTCTGAACTTGTTTAGGGGATCCATATGGAAGAGGCTCTCACTTGTGCAAGTGATTACATCATTAAGACCTCAACCATGGCAACTCAGCCCATTGACACTTGATCTAAGGCTGTCAATGAGCAGAGAAAATCCAGCAGCCAAGAACCCTATGCTGGTGATGAGAGTGAAGACTTAGGTCCAATTCTCTCATCCCCCCATGATTCCTCTGATAAAGATGAGGGGAATCTGAGATTAAAGGTGCAAAAACAGTCAAACATATGCACTTACTTAGTCTCAAAGGTTAGTCATCTTGAATTTCAAGTGACTACCTTACAAAATAGGGTCAATGATCAGCAACTTGAGATATATTATCTTAAGGAAAAACTAGCTGAGAGACCTTTAAGAAGAGCTCAACCAGGGACACAAGAACCTGCGGATGTGGTTGACTTAACTCCTAGCTCACCTATACAAGAAGGTGATGCTACCAAAAGGGGGAGAAAGTCACTATAATCACAGAACCTAGGAGTTCTTTAAGGAGTATGGATATTGAGGACTCACCATCCTCTTTCGTAACTGTACCTACTCAGCAACCTCCTCAAGTTCACATTGATGTGAACATCCTAGACTACTTGTTTCAAAGTATCTTTAGGGAGGGTGTATCAAGGCAAGAAGTTGAAGAAGATAGACCAAGGCAATCAGGTAATGTCATTGGTCAACTGGATGTTGAGGCAGACCCTGAGATTTGCTTCAAAGGGAAAACCTTGACTGAAGGCCCAGTGATAGAGCCTGAAAGTCCTGTCTTACAATTAATTGAAAAGTGACAGAGATTGAGACACCTGTCATAACAACAACTACTTCAGCAACTCAACCCCTCAGTGAAACACCTGCTGGTGAAGGTGTATCACAGTCTCTCTCTGGCCAGAGCTTAGATGTTGTACCAAGCAATGAAAGCCAAAGCTCTCTCCACCCTGTGTCACAAAGGTCTGTGGGTGACAAAAGGGAAAAGGGTTCTAACCCCTAAGGAGATTGAGGAGGAGGAAAGAGAGAGAAAGAGGAAGCTAAGGGAAATAAGTTCCGTGGGGTCTTCAAGCTTCATGCAAGCTACAATCAGGGCTGCCCCCAGACCAAACACTTAAAATGATGAGTTGAGGGCAGTCAGGATTACTTACTTACAGACCAGGAACTATGACATAGATGAGATTATCTCTCTCCCCTTAGAAGAATTGAATGATCTGGCTGACATGGAAATGTCAAGAGAGAGGAAGGAAGCTGAAGATGCAAGAATTCTTCTTGAGAACAGAGAGAAGAAAAGACAACAAAGGCTATACAAGTATGTTCCAACTCTCTTGCCAGTTCAAGAAAGTCCTGTGCAAGAGGCTGTGGCTGCTACACAAGAACCTCAGGTAGATAAAGAAACAGATAGACAAAGGATGATAGACTACCTGAGTGCCACAGACCTCTACCAAGCAAAAGTACTTCTTCCCTTGCCCTTTGAGTACATTGAGTTTAAGTATCTCAAACAACTTGAACTTCAAGTACTCAAAGAGCAGAAGACAACAAAGAAGAAAATAAGGGAAGAAGCTACAAAGTCAAGAGCTCTCATTCAGAAGAACTTAAAGAAATCTGCTGATAGACAAAGAATGATGAGCTTCTTGAAACTGTATGGATTCTTCGGAAGGAGACTTGGCCCTATGTCTCTATCCACTATGGATAAGCATATCAGGGTAATCAAGCAGAAGATCAAGAGTGGTAAGCTTGCTGACTTGCACACTCCTCCAAGTCAAGCTCTACCTCAAGTAGAGGTTAAGTTTGAACAACAAGAGACAACTCAAACTGAACCTCCAGCTTCATCTTTGATCCACAGCAGGGTCAAAGGCTAGCCTCTTCAACTATTGACCAACAGCAAGGTCAAAGGCCAGCCTCAACATCTGACCTACAACAGTGTCAAACTCCCTCTCCTTCTGAACCTGTGAGGGAGGAACACCTAACTGAGGAAGACACAACTGATCTACAAGGTGCTGCAGACCAGCCTTCTCAGTTAAAGACTGCAAAGAGGAAGAAGAGGATGGCTTCTAAATCTGATATAAAGAAGAAGAAGAAGTCAAAATCAACCTCCTCTGATCCTCAGGATGAATCAGAGCATCCTAAGGAAGTGCAAGAAGAGAAAGACCAAACATATCCAATTCAAGTGGCTCCTCTTGCATCAGGAAGACCCATCTTATCCTCGACTTATTCAACTAATCCAGAGAGATGGTATGTAGTCAGAGATCAAGGTAAAGTAAATGTCTACTCTTGGGAAGACCTCTTTAATTTACCACTGCATGATCTTTTTAACATGAGAAGATACTTCACAAGTCTGAGTAATCCTGACCCTCTAATGAAGAAAGGAATGGTCATGATCATATTAAGGACTGTGAACTGTTGAATATCTTCAAGTGTTTTGGTAGCATCAGCCTAGGGGGAGTTTGTAAGGATTCCTAGAAGTCTGATGCAGCCAAAACACTCTTGTAACTATCAGCTGAAAGAGAACAGCTGAAGGTAACAGCTGATCACAACTGCTGAAGACATTAGCTGAAGACAACAGCTGAAGACATCAGCTGAAGACAACAGCTGAAGACATCAGCTGAAGACATCAACTGAAGACAATAGCTGAAGACATCAGCAGAAGACAACAGCTGAAGACATCAGCTGAAGACATCAGCTAAAGACAACAGCTGAAGACAACAGCTGAAGACATCAGCTGAAGACAACAGCTGAAGGTAATAGCTAAAGACAACAGCTGAAGACATCAGCTGAATATATCAACTGAAGAAAAAGTCTGAAGACAGTTTTCAGTAGTTGTCACAACAACTGAAGAAGTACTCTTCAGTATTTGTGATGATCCTCTTCAGTAGTTGTGCTAGTCTTCTTTTAGTAGTTCTATGAAATGATCGTCTTCCTGCATGCTGCACAGAACATGAAGTAGTATTGCTACTGAAGTTTTACACCACTTCAGAAACATTCTAAGTGTAAAATCTTTTGTTGCCAAGACCAATATCTTCTGAAGCCAGAAATGAAGTCTTCCTTAGCTTCAAGACAAAGTCTTCTGAAGCCAAGAAACCAAGACAGATTCTTCCAAAGACTTTTATCATACATGCTTTTATCTGATGTATCTTTTCTGATAAAGCTGAACCACTTTGCCGCTGCCCACTCTGGTTGGTCACCAACTTATATGAGTTGGTGAAAAGGTCCATGCTTTAGGAAAACTGTACATTGAGGTCTTGGGTCAAACCTTTCTACTTTATGTACCTTTATCCTTTTTGTAATATATTAGGATGTGAGCTATGGCATGTCATAGTCACTAGCCAAAAGGCAATCTGCCTTTTGACTCTACATGGATTGTGTTGTCTAATTCATGTATCCAGCTGGCCTTCATAGTATGGCCGTCTGTAGGTTGTAATATATAGTATCTCAAAGTCTTGTAATGTATATATGCTGAATACTTGTAACTTGAATTTGAGAAGCAATATACAACATCCTTGAAAACCAACCACTAGTGTTGTTATCTTGTTCTTTCTTTCTAAGTTTACTTTTGTGTTCTTAGCATCATCATAACCGGTTCCCCATTTGATCTGTCAAGTGTTCTAATACACTATCCTCATTGTGTTGTTGTGTTGTAAAAGTGCAAACCCCTTCACCCGGTCCTGCATGATTGTATAACCCCCGATTGTTACCGGTGCAAGTCGGATGTAAAACTTTGGCTTTATGTTGGTCATGGTCTCGGGTTGGAATATTTCTATGTTGTCCTGAGGTTCTATTTCTGGTATTATTTCTTTATAGTTGCTAAGATCCGAATATTCTGAAGGTTCAGTTTCATTACGGTGGCTACTAAAATTATAAGTACTTATAACTGCAAAAGTTCTTACAAAATTTAATTTATACTATCACTAGTCAAAACAACTAGTCAAATAGCTTCACAAAATTTCACATTCACATTTTAATCGTGTATATCTCACATATAAAACATCTCATTATTGTCAAAACATAAATATGTTCATATAAAATCCTAAGTACATTTTTATTTATTTTATCATACTGAAAATTGTTACCACATAAGCTTATCGTTATATTCTAGGCATTTACTAATAATACCTAATTCTCTATAACCAATGGCTATGATATCAATCTGTCATATCCTGACGTAAGCATGAAATGCTTGGGTGTGACTTTTGGCTCAAAACACATTGATCACAAAAACATACATTCACAGCAGTTAACTAAATATAATCTTTCATTAGATATATATTTTGGGTTACCTCATACAATCAAAATTTGTATCTATGAGACTTTTACATATAATTCTCAGTAACCCAACATCTAAATATTCATCATAATCACTTCATATAATCTCCCAGTTAGTAATGGACGTGAACGTCCACATAAATGCTGAGATCCACCAAGTCCAAGGTTATCCAAACACATAGCTTCCCTACATATTTAAACCACCTATTATACAAGTTGAAGGTATACACGATATTATAAAACATGTTGATAACCTGAAAAAGCATACTCAAACAGTCAACATAATGTTGGTGAGAACATAGGTTTAACCAATGATATAATTTTTCTTAATTGATGCAATATAAATAAGTTCACTATCATAAATATAAATCACAGAATCAAATAATATAACATGACTATCTCTTATTTGGAAGATGTAGGAAAACATGTTCCTAAGTAGCGCTATCCATAGTATATGATGGTTTCTTATACGAATTAATGCTTATGTCTTAAGGCAATCAATGATAGTAACTTATCAAAATTCTCATTTATATTAGCATCAATAATTAAACACACAATATGCTTTTTTCCTAAAAACTTGTTACTCACCCTAATTCCAGTAATTTGTCAAGAATTTCCTATAAATTAACTATTTGTTAGAATAAGTACTTATTTCTTTTTATTTTTATTACTTATATTATTAGTTAGGCTTAAATTTCTAAAACAATAGTTATCATTGTCCAAAAATTATCAAAATTTTCAAACAATCGAATTTTCATATATAAATTATCGTATAAAAATTTCAGTTAATATTTCTTCACAGATAATTTCCTAAAATTTTTACAAGATTCTTAATAAATGGCAGAAATAGCTATATATCTCTATAAATTCTGAAATTTATACAAATTATCTTATTCAGTATATCATATTTTATGTAAGATTTTTATAATTTTACCTAGTGTTTTGCTATTACTTTTGATTTTCTTCTTATTAAGTGTTGTAAAATATGAAATTTTACTATACTAATGAATCAATTCATGAAATTTATTCTGTAACTGTAGTATAATATTATGGTCATGATATAAATTTTTCAGATTTTTATCAAGTCCAATCTCCTATTTGGTATTTTTCTTTTATTTCCTTAATTTAATCATATAAATTAATATATCCCATATTATTATTTCATATTTTTCTGTTTATTATTTCTAATATTTCCTAACAAATATCTAAATTTTATTTCCACAGTCACACTTATTTAGATATTTAATCTAACCTTCTTAGTAATTCATAAAATAACAAATATTTCAACTCTTTAAACCCTTTGTGTTTGTTTTAATCTTTGGTTTTTATAAAATTATAACGCCCCAAAATCTCTAAAGAAGAAGGTTGGACAAGTTTCTGTGCGAAAGGAAGGAAACAAATATTCTCGCGCGAAAAGTAATGGGGAAAGAAGTTACCGCGCGAACATAAGGTTCTCGCGCGAATAGGAGATCTTGCGCGAAAGGATGTTTCGCGAGAAGTTCCTGTGAAAAGTGTACCGGGTATAAATAGCCAAAAACACCTAGCCAGACTCTAGTTTACACGAGAAGTGCTGCTGCTAGAGAGACAAAGCTACTACTAGAGAGAGAAAGCTGCTGCTAGAGAGAGAAAGTGAAGAATCCAGGCGGTTAAGGTATGAAACTCATGTAGTAACTCGTGTTATGTATTACGTATGGATTATTGTTGAATGTAACGCATGATTATGTAGTTTTCATTCGTTAAAGGCTCCGGGAAGGTTGTTTGTGTGCTGAAACTTCTTGAGGTGAGTTTCTAGTCCCCTTTTTATGACAGTTTTATATTTTGGGGCTATTATGTATACTTAAACGTTTTAAAATGCTTGTTTATGCTTGTTTTGGTGATGTTTTGGGTGTTTGCGTGTTAGATCTGCTTTAGACGCGATAAGTTATGACCGGACGGGAAAAGTAGGAAGTTCTCGCGCGACTAGTATGTTCTCGCGCGAGTAGTTTGATCGTACATTTTGAAATTTGAACTAAGATGTCTTCGCGTGAAAGAGGAAGTTCTCGGGCGAAAAAGAAGTTCTCGCTCGACAGGTTCTTTTCGCGTGATTGGGAGTTTTCGCGTAACAAGGATGTTTTCGTGCGATTGAAAGTTCTCATACGATGATGGCGGCGCAATGTGCTGAGTTTGCCTATGTAAGGTTCAGGCTCATGAGGGGGTTCTCGCGTGTGAAAGTTGCTGTTGCATATGGTCTCCCTTGTGTCTGTTATTAGTTGTTTGCTGTGTTTTTCTTTTATGCTAATGTTTTTCATACCATGTCTTGTATGACGAGGCTCGCCTCTATGTATGAATGTATCTAAAGTATTACGTAATAAAGTGACATAACATTAATGTGAAGTGAAACGTAATGGATGAATGAAAGTCTTGCCAGCAATTGAATGGAGGTGCACGACCATGTTGTCATTAGCTCAACTAAGGTGCAGCTTAGCTAGCCCATAAAGATTCGCTTCAGGGGTCTAATACTTGAGATTGACCGTATGTATAGGACCTTTGTCGCTTGCCCCGGTACTAGAGTCAGCTTCTTGCATAATGTTGGGGGTTTATTTATAGACCTCGGCCCAGTACCAGCTTCGTGCATACTGTTGAGGGTATAGCATATGACATTGGTCTATATGGAAGTAAAAGATAATGAATGAACATACGAACGAATGAACGAGTGAATGAAAAATGACGTACGTTGAGAAAGATAATAAACAATTATGATCAAGGTGTACGTAGGATGAATGAGCACGAACGAATGTAAATGGTATGTTTCAAATGAAAGTAATGTATTTTATTTATAAAACTAGAACTCACTCATCATCGCTGACTTTTGTATGCATTATAGTTGGCAGGTAAGCGTTTGCTGCTGAGGAGGTGAGGGCATGGATGCATAAGCTACTAGGAAATGTTTGAAGACTAGCATCCATATTTTAAGAAAACATATAGTGTTCATGAAACTTATGGGATGTAAAAGAAATGATGTGATGTGCAGACACGATTTTTGATAATGAAAAGTTTGAATTACGCTGCAAATATTGTATTTTAAATATTATGTGCGATGAATGTCCAACTGTAAGCGTCCCGGGAATGGGGCCTTACAAGTTAGTATCAGAGCTAAATTTAAGAGAATTGGGTAAAATATTTTCAAAACCTAAAACTTAAACTGAGAATGGGACAAAAAGGGAAAAGGATTTCAGTCCTAGTAGCTACATGCCTGCATGTAACCGTTTTATGTATGTTAATGAAAAAGGCATTATATGCGCATGTTATGTGAATTATGTGCTCTTATTAGGTTCGAATACTGATGTGATCAGGATAGGAAAAGCTTAGGGAATAAATAGTAAGTAAGTGATTAATCACAATTGGCCACTGTAATTAGGAACTTACTATACTTGACATAATTTGAGCTATTACCTTGAATGATCGTTTTGGTGTTTAAGTCTTATAGCGATTAGAGATGGCCGGTGGTAGATCATCAAAGGCTTCATGGGGTGGAGTATGTGGTGGGCGTGGTACCAGACCGCATGTAACGAGGAACAGGGCTAGAGCTGCCGAAACGGCACCTGAATAGCCTGAGATTTACCACCAGGAAGGCGATGATGAGAGTGCTAACTTGAAAGCCTCAGTGAAAGAGGCGGTAGTAGCGGAGGTTCACCAGGTTATGCAAACGATTCTACCACCAGTGGTGACCGAAGTTATTAGAGCTATGAGGGAGGATGAGACAAAGGAGAAGGAAGAAAGGAAGAAGGCTGCTGAAAGAGAGAATAACAAAAGAGGTGGAAGGGAACAACCTGAGGCTGACACGGTTGTATCAAGTGATGATGAGGAGGAAGAAGTTATGCAGGAAACTACACGGGGTTGTAACTATAGGGCATTTCAGAGGTGTAAGCCCTCAACGTTTGATGGGAACGACAGTGCTACTGCTGCTCACCGATGGGTGAAGGAGATGGAGGCGGTACTAGATATTAGTGAGTGCCGAGAGGATCAGAAGGTGAAGTTCGCTACCCACTCGTCTATGGATTCGGCCTTATGCTGGTGGGACAACATTGTCCAGGCTGAGCGTAGCGAGGCCGTTGGAAGGATGAGGTGGCCAGAATTGAAGAAGTTGGTGATTGAGGAGTTCTGTCCTTATAGGGAGTTGGATACTGTTGAGAGGGAGTTCCAGCAATTGGAGGTGCGGACCATGACACACCAACAGTATACGACAAAACTGTATGATGAGGTGGGGACCATGCAATTCGCAGACATCTGATCGCCGCCCGGCCAAATATGTTCAGGTCGATGGTTGATCTGGCGGCGAGACTGTATGATGAGCAAGAGGCGGTGGCTATTGGTGGAAGCAAAGAAGAAGTGGAACAATGGGAATGGGAAGCAGTTTAACAGTGGTGATTCTGTGGTTAGTGGTAAAAGGATGAAAGTTGATGATCGAAAAATGTTGACTGGTGGAGAAAGGACAAGCAAGAAATGTGGGAAGAAGCATGCAGGAGAATGTAAGTGGGGATCAAATCGCTACTTCAAATGTGGGAGAGAGGGCCACATGGCGAGGGATTATCGTATGGTTAAATGCTTTAACTATGGCGAGGCAGGGTATATGAGTAAAGACTACAAGAATTCAGGGGCCGAGAGCTCCGGGCAAGGAAAGAGACTGGGAAGGAGAAGGAGCAGAAGAGGTCAAAGCCAGAGCATTTACTATGACTGCGGAGGAGGCTAGGGTGGATCCTGATGTTGTGTCAGGTACATTCCTAGTGAACCAAACTTGTGCCTCTGAGCTTTTTGATTCTGGTGCTAGTAGGAGTTTTATTTTTGCTGCTTTCTATGCTAAATTGCCCGATAGGAGAAGAAGGATTGATGATCCCTTTGATGTAGAAATCGCTATTGGTAAGTCTACCAGGATTTCTGATGTGGTAGAGGATTATGACGTAGAGTTGGAAGGCCATAGGTTTTCTGCTAGGTTGTTTGTGATGCCCTTAGGTGGATTTGATGTAGTCCTAGGGATGGATTGGCTAGAAGCCAATGAGGCAAGTATTATGTGTCGTAGGAAGATGAAACGACTGGTTGCCCTCGACGGAAGTATGTTGACATTTATGGCTATAGGGTTCGCATGGTTCCGAAAGTGATTTCGATGGTGGTGTCGGAGAAATGCATGGGGGCATGGATGCAGTGTCTACTTGGCCTACATGAAGGATGTGGATGTGACAGTGCCACGACTTTCAGACGTATCGGTTGTGTGTGACTTTCCGGATATGTTCCCGGAGGATTTGTCTAGTATGCCAACTGACCGTAAGATCAAATTCCAGATTGACCTGATACCCGGTGTGCAACCTGTTGCTAAGGCGCCGTATCGTCTAGCTCCATATGAGATGAAGGAACTGATGGCTCAGTTGCAAGAGCTATTGGATAAGGGGTTCATTTGACCGAGTATCTCCCCATGGGGTGCTCTGGTCTTGTTCATGAAAAAGAAGGACGGTAGTATGCGGATGTGCATCGACTACCGAGAGCTGAATAAGTTGATGGTAAAGAATTGTTACCCGTTATCGAGGATTGATGATTTGTTTCATCAGCTCCAAGTACCAGTTGGTTCTCAAGGATAGATCTTCGATCTGGTTCCCATCAGTTGAAGGTGAAGGAGCATGACATTCCTAAGACAGCTTTTCATACGCGTTACGGACATTATGAATTTCTTGTGATGTTCTTTTGTTTAACTAACGCGCCAATTGCTTTTATGGATTTGATGAATCGGGTGTGTCGGCCGATGTTGGATAGATCAGTGATTGTGTATCGATGATATCCTGATTTATTTGAAGAATGAAGAGGAGCATGCCGGTCATATTCGTGAGGTGTTGGAGACGCTTAGAAGAGAAAAATTATATGCCAAGTTCTCCAAGTGCGCATTTTGGTTGCGCGAAGTTTAGTTTCTGGGTCACGTGGTGAATCCCCAGGGGATTATGGTAGACCCGACGAAAGTGGAGGCGGTGATACAATGGAAATCTCCAAATACGCCATTCGAGATTCGTAGCTTCTTGGGTTTGGTGGGTTATTACAGGAGATTCATCCAACACTTCTCAAGATAGCTTCTCCGTTGACCAAGCTGACCCGCAAGTATATGAAGTTCGTATGGGGTCCAGAGCAGGAGAGAGCTTTCGAAGAGCTAAAGACGAGGTTGATGCAAGCTCCAGATTTAACATTAGCTGAAAAAAGCGGAGACTTGGTGGTCTATTCGGATGTTTCTTATTCGGTATTGGGTTACGTGTTGATGCAACGGGGGAAAGTTATAGCCTATGCGTCCTGACAATTGAAGATCCATGAGGCTAACTACCCTACTTATGATATGGAGCTAGCGGCTTTGGTCTTCGCGTTGAAGAATTGGAGGCACTACTTGTACGGGATGAAGTGCACCATCTTCACGACCATAAGATCTTGAAGTCCTTCTTCGAGTAGAAGAACCTCAACATGAGGCAAAGAAGATGGTTGGAGCTCATCAAGGATAATGATTGTGAGATCCATTACCATCCGGGTAAGGAACATAAGTGGCCGATGCCCTTAGTCGAAAGGAGAGACCCGAGCTGATTCGGGTGAAAGCGTACCAATTGGTCATAACCATTGATGTGATGAAATAAGCCAAGGAGTTTCAGGACGAAGCTCTAAAGGAACATCGGATTCACTCCAAGCGTATGAAGGGTCTAGTCGCAGAATTGGGTGAGAACACTCTTGGGGTTAGAACCCGATCTAGACGGATGTTGGTACCTTGTTATGGGGATCTACGGGGAAAGATCATGGATGAGGCCCATAAGACTCGCTACTTAATTCATCCCGGTGCCACGAAGATGTATCAGGATATGAAGAAAAATTATTGGTGGCCGGGAACGAAGCGCGATGTGGCGGAGTACGTGAGCAAGTGCCTTACTTGTTTGCAACTGAAGGTGGAGCATCAGAAGCCATACGGGAAAATCCAACCTTTGGATATACCCAAGTGGAAATGGGAGCAGATCCCCATGGACTTCATAACGAAGTTTCCGCACACGGCAAGGGGCTACGATGCCATATGGACGATAGTCGACCGTTTGACGAAGAATGATCACTTTCTGCCGATTCATGAGACACACTCATCTGAGCGATTGGCGGACTTGTTTATCAAGGAGATTGTAGTTCGTCATCTTGTACCAGTGTTTACTGTGTCTAACCGTGACACTCGGTATACATCAAAGTTTTGGAAGAGATTTCACGATGTGATGTGGACGAGGTTACATATCAGTACGGATTACCATCCACAGACCGATGGTCAGTCGGAGAGGACCATTCAGATGCTGGAAGATATGCTTCGGGCATGCGTTATTGATTTTGGCAGAAGTTGGGACGAGCATTTACCATCAGCTGAGTTCTCTTATAACAACAGTTATCATGCCAGCATTGGCATGCCTCCTTATGAGATGCTATATGATAGAAGGTGTAGAACGCCTGTGTGTTGGGGCGAGATCGGGTAGAAAGAGTTTGGAAGCCTTGAGGTGATCGAGGCTACGACTGGAAAGTTGGAGAAGATCAAGGCCTTTATGAAGGCGGCTAAGGATAGGCAAAAGTCGTACGCCGATAAGAGGTGTAGGCCGATCGAGTTCAAGGTGGGAGATCGAGTTATGTTGAATGTCTCACCTTGGAAAGGGATCATCTGATTTAGGAAGCAAGGGAAGTTGAGCCAGAGGTATATTGGGCCCTTCCGAATCGTTGCCCGAGTAGGGGAGGTAGCCTATCGGTTGGAGCTACCCGATGAATTAAGTGGAATTCACCTGACGTTCCACGTATCTCATCTGAGGAAGTGCTTAGCCGATGAGGATATGATTGTGCCATTGGAAGATATCAAGGTGGATGAAAGGATCAATTATGTGGAGCAACATGTGGCCATCATTGATAGGAAGGGGAAGAGACTAAGAAATAAAGTGGTTCCACTGGTGCATGTACAGTGGAAGCACCGAAGGGGTTCTGAGTCAACGCAGGAAACTGAGGAAGTGTAAGGCCCCATTCCCGGGCACCTCACAGTTGGTCGTCATCACACGTAAAACATAGATTTAATATAAACATAATGAAATAACGCAGCGGAATTAATAAAAAGTCATTCTCATTTCATCATAAAAGCTTTTACAAGGCATTACATCGTTGACCTGATTACAAAATACAAGCTTTCATTACATTACCTATCTTTACTCTGATTGCTGCTGAAGCATATGAAACCGAGGATTTCATAAGTAACCCCCGTCATGTGAATCCTCAACAATCATAGGGTCATATACAGTGACCTCTAATAGAAGATATTAAATTCAAAAATATGTTTTTTTATCATGAAGGAGATTTCTTAAATAATCCTGTTTATCAGGATCCTCAAGAAATCTCGCACTTGCATGCAACATGATGTGTTGCGTGCATTACGGGCCCACAACACATGATGTGGCAGCATAATCAAAACGAGAATGCCGTCCCCCACGAACTGAGTAGTCGCCTCGTGCCATCCCCAGCAACACTACCTGCCAACTGGAAACATATAAAAAGTCAGCGTTGTTGAGTGAGTTCTATTTTTATAATAAAACATACTTTTACTTATTAAAAGTGTCCTTTCATACATGCGATCATACATCATACGTACACTTAGATAATATTGTTATTATTATCATCATTCTTTCATTATCTTTCATTCGTGTACCATTCATCGTTCTCGTTCACGTTCGTGCATACATTCTTTACGTTCATTCATACATACATGGAGATAATATTCATTATTATCTTCATCATTCGTTATACATCGTTATCTTTAACTTCTCATATGGATCCTGTCAAGCTTTACCCACTTCATAGCACTCGACTATGATTACTGTGGTCGAATGACAAGGATCCCGTTTCATACTTACTTGCACATTGAATTCTGATGTACCAATACCATATGCTATACCCCGAACCATCTTAGCTACTGGGCCGTGAATCAATAGAGCGTATGCCACAGTAGCCATAGCTACTGGGCCGTGAATCTAAGCGTATGCCGCAGTACTAGAGGTAAGCGGTAGAGGTACGATGACCATGGTCAATCACAAAGAAGGACCAATCGACTTATTCAATGCTTGCAAGACATAACTCGTTCGTTCGTTAATGCATGTATTCATCATCATTCTTCTTTTCGTTCATTCGTTAATACATGCATTCATCATCGTGTTCCTCTTTCATTATCTTTCACTTTACGTTACATAATACTTCATTCATTCATTCTCATTATTCGTAAAGTTTCGGAAAGATAAACATACATAATCATAAGGAATATAAACATCTACAATTTATCAGTCATTACCATCATGTAGGGCCACATCATACTTATCATGTTCACATCATACATACACCTACATCCTCATTCACATCAGCCCTATGTGGGCGATTGAACATATCACAGTCGCATGGCCTCCATGCGACTGGGCAAGCAGGCGACTGGACTTACATTCGTGCGATTGAACCACCTATCGTACGAATAAACTCTATACGCATGGACTATTAGGCGATTAACCTCATACGTGCGACTAAACTATCATGTGAATGGACCTATGCGACCGAATCCCTCAGTCGTATGATCTATCGGGCGATTGAGCCCCATCCGTACGACTGAACCTCAATCGTACGATTGAACATCTGTTTTTCCTTAGTCGTGCGATTGACCCTCCAGTCGCATAACCCTAACTGGGCAGCGACTGGAGTTCATCACGAACTGCAGCCGCGACCTACGGGTCTCAAACCCTTCCAAACTCATTTCTAGCCCAAATTAGCCTTCCTAAACCTCAGGGAATCATACTAGGACATTATACAAGCTAATGCAAGTCCTAATTCGTACCATAAACACGTTACTCAAGATTTCACCCAAATGGGTCAAACATACACACTATTCAAAATAGGGTTTATATGTGATCCAGCCCCAAAATCGTATGAAAACAAGTAAATGAGGGGTTCTAGAACTCACATTAACAGGTAGGAGTTGAAGAGATTCGACTTGGCTAGCTTCTTGACAAATCTCGTGCCCGAATCCCACGTTCTCCCTTTCTTTCTCTTCTTCTCTGTTCTCTCGCTCTCTGTCCTTTCTCCCGACTGAAAAACGTAAGTGTTGGGAGGAGAAGAGAGCTGCTCCTCTTTTATAGGTACAGCCCAGTCGCCTGAAGTCCAGGGGCGACTGGACCTTCAGTCGCATGAACACCACGCGACTGGACCTCCAGTCGCATGAGTCCCATGCGGTTGAGCCTTCAGTCGTGCGATTGAACTCCAGCCGTACGGTTGAGATTCAATCGTCCTTCGGTTGTGCGTTTGAACACCATGCGACTGGACCTCCAGTCGCACGAATCACATGCGACTGAGACTCAGTCGCATACCACTCCAAAGTCAAACTTCCGGGTGTTACAAGTCCACCCCCCTTATTTAGGTTTCGTCCCCGAAACCTGTTATTCCTCGAACAATCGCGGGTAATGCTGTCTCATCTATTCCTCAGTCTCCCACGTAGACTCCGATCACTTTCTGTGCCGCCACTGTACATGCACAAGAGGAACCGTTTTATTTCTCAGCCTTTTCTCCTTTCGGTCTATGATCGCCACTGGTTGCTGCACATAATTGAGCTATCGTCCACCTCGATATCCTCCAGTGGGACGATCATATCCTCGTCCGCCAAACATTTCCTCAGATGAGATACGTGGAAGGTCGGGTGAATTCCACTTAACTTATCTGGTAAATCCAACCTATAAGCCACCTCTCCTACCCGAGCAACGATTCGGAAAGGGCCTATATACCGTGGACTCAACTTGCCTCGCTTCCGGAACCGAATGATACCCTTCCAGGGTGAGACTTTCAACATAACCCGATCTCCCACCTGGAACTCAATCGTCTTGCGTCGTTTGTCAGCGTACGACTTCTGCCTGTCTTTGGCTGTCTTCATATAGGCCTTGATCTTTTCGAGCTTTTCCGTCGTAGCCTCGATCACTTCGACGCTTCCTAATTCTTTCTGACCAATATCACCCCAACAGACGGGTGTCCTGCATCTCCTACCGTATAGCATCTCATAGGGTGGCATGCCAATACTGGCATGATAACTGTTATTGTATGAAAATTCGGCTAACGGCAGGTGGTCATCCCAACTTCCCCCGAAGTCAATAACACATGCCCGAAGCATGTCCTCCAAAGTCTGAATGGTCCTTTCAGACTGACCATCAGTTTGAGGATGATAAGCCGTGCTAATATGTAACCTCGTCCCCATAGCATCGTGGAATTTCTTCCAGAATTTGGATGTAAACCGGGTGTCGCGATCAGATACAATCGACACCGGTACACCATGACGAGTCAAAATCTCTTTGATGAAAAGATCGGCCAACCTTTCGGATGAATATGTCTCGCGCATCGGTAGGAAGTGAGCGCTCTTCGTCAGACGATCCACAATCACCCATATAGTATCATACCCTTTCGGGGTACGTGGCAGCTTTGTGATAAAATCCATGGTGATGTGTTCCCACTTCCATTCCGGGATATCCAAGGGTTGAATCTTCCCATACGGCTTCTGGTGTTCAGCCTTCACTTGTAGGCAAGTAAGGCACTTACTCACATACTCCACCACGTCACGTTTCATACCCGGCCACCAATAATCTTTCTTCATGTCTTGGTACATCTTGGTGGCACCGGGATGAATGGAGTACCGAGACTTATGAGCTTCATCCATAATCCTCATTCGCAGATCCCCAAGACGAGGAATCCACATACGCCCAAACCGGGTTCTAACACCCGTTGCGTTCTCACCCAACGCCGCGACCAGACCTCTCATTCGTTCAAAGTCAAGATGTTCGTCTTTCAAAGCCTCATCTTGTAACTCTTTGACCTGTCTCATCACGTCGGAGGTCATGATTAGTTGGTACGCCTTCACCCGAATTGGCTCGGGCCTCTCTTTTCGGCTAAGGGCATCCGCCACAACGTTGGCTTTGCCCGGATGGTAATGGATCTCACAATCATAATCCTTTATAAGCTCTAACCATCGCCGTTGCCTCATATTCAGATCTTTTTGCTCGAAGAAGTACTTCAAGCTTTTGTGGTCTGTGAAAATGGTGCACTTCGTTCCGTAGAGGTAGTGCCTCCAAATCTTTAACACGAAGACCACAGCTGCTAGTTCCAAGTCATGAGTAGGGTAATTAACCTCATGAACTTTCAACTACCGGGATGCATAAGCTATAACCTTTCCCCTCTGCATCAACACACATCCCAATCCCGAATAAGAAGCATCAGAATAAACCATTAGATCTTCGCTTCCCTCGGGTAATGACAGAACTGAAGCTTGGGTCAACCTCGTCTTCAGCTCTTCAAACGCCTTTTCTTGAGCTTGACCCCATATAAACTTTACATCTTTCCGGGTCAGCTTGGTCAGTAGGGAAGCAATCTTGGAGACGTCTTGGATGAATCTCCTGTAGTAGCCCGCCAAACCCAAGAAACTACGGATCTCGGATGGCGTCTTGGGAGACTTCCATTGCATTACGGCTTCCACCTTTGCCGGATCGACCATAATTCCCTCCGGATTAACCACGTGACCCAGAAATTGAACTTCACGCAACCAAAATGCGCACTTGGAGAACTTGGCATACAATTTCTCCCTTCTCAACGTCTGCAGAACTTCGCGAATATGACCGGCATGCTCAGTCTCACTCTTCGAATAAATCAAGATATCATCGATGAATACAATCACTGATTTATCCAACATCGGCCGGCACACCCTGTTCATCAGATCCATAAAAGCAGCTGGCGCATTGGTCAAACCAAAAGACATGACAAGGAACACATAGTGACCGTAGCACGTGCGAAAAGCTGTTTTAGGGATATCCTGCTCCTTCACCTTCAGTTGATGGTAGCCTGATCGAAGATCTATTCGTGAGAACTAACTAGCACCCTGAAGTTGATCAAACAAGTCATCGATTCTCGGCAAGGGATATCTGTTCTTCACCGTCAACTTGTTCAGCTCGCGGTAGTCGATACACATCCTCATACTACCACCTTTCTTCTTTACGAACAGAACCGGAGCACCCCAAGGTGAGATACTCGGTCTAATAAACCCCTTGTCTAGCAGCTCTTGCAACTGTTCCATTAACTCTTTCATTTCCGTCAGGGCCAATCGATACGGTGCCTTGGCGACGGGTTGAGCACCCGGTATCAGGTCAATCTGAAACTCGATCTCTCTGTCCGGTGGCAATCCCGATAAGTCTTCCGGAAACACGTCTGGAAAATCACGCACAACCGGAACATCAGATAGTTGTGGTGTTGGCGTTTCCACATCTTTCACATAACATAAGTAGGCATTGCACCAACGCCTCATACACTTTCCCGCCACAGCCATTGAGATCACTTTCGGAATCGTAGTAACCCGATCACCATAAACTGTTACTGAACTACCGCCGGGCGCTGTCAATTGAATCATCTTCTTGCGACACACGATGTTCGCCTCATAGTCTGCCAACCAATCCATCCCAAGCACCAAATCGAAACCACCCAAAATCATTGCAAATGGTCTAACCGGAAATTTATAGCCCTCCAACTCAACATCGCAACCCTCTATCACCTCAGAGATCCTAGTAGACTTACCTATGGCATTTTCTACATCAAAGGGCACATCAACACGTCTACTACTAACAGGCAGCTTAGCACAGAAGGCAGCAGAAATGAAACTCCTACTGGCACCCGAATCAAATAATACAGAGGCTAAAGTTTGGTTCACCAGAAACATACCGGACACAACATCAGGGTCCGTCCTCGCCTCCTCTTGCGTTATCGTGAATGCCCTGGCCTTTGCCCTCGGTTCTTCACCTCCCGCCTTCTTCACCCCTGAGCCCTCAGCCCTCGGCTTCTTACAGTCTCTGCTCATATGACCACTTTCCCCACAGTTAAAACACTTGCCCAACCGGCAATCTCTTGACATATGCCCTGTCTTCCCGCACCTGAAACAGATGTTGGATCCCCACTTGCACTCCCCCGAGTGCTCCCTTCCACACTGACCACACTTCCTCACCCCAGCTCCAGACATGACCACACGGCGGTCATCCACCCTTTCCTTCTTGTTACTCGTCGAAGTATCACCCCGACCAAACCTCTTCCCCTGCCAATTTCTCTCACCACCTCCCTTCTTACTACCTTCAGCCTTCACCACCACAACCCGTTCATCGTATAGCCTTCCCGCTAAATCCACTGCCGACCTAAAAGTACTCGGTCGGGCAGTAATCAAATGCCGGCGGATGTCAGTTGGCAGCCCCTGAATATACCGGTTGATCTTTCGAGACACCGGCGTCACCTGATCCGGCATCATTCTTGCCATCTCATTGAATTTGGTGGTGTACTATTGGTGGGTCATTGTCCCCGCCTCCAGCTGCAGGAACTCTCTCTCAACTTTGTCCATTTCTCGACAAGACTGAACTCGTCGATCACCATCCTTTTCAGCTCGGCCCACTTCATCTTCCCAATGGCCCTGCTACCCTCGGCCTGGACAATATTGTCCCACCAGCATAAGGCCGACCCCGTGAAAGAGTGGGTAGCAAACTTCACCTTCTTGTCCTCCTGGCAATCACTAATATTGAGGACAGCCTCCATTTCCCTCACCCATTGGTGAGCATCAGCAGCAGTACTAGAACCATCAAAAGTCGGGGGCTTGCCCTTATAAATGCCTCGTAGTTACAACCCCGTGTTGTCTCTCGTACCGGCTCCTCCTCCTCTTCCTCTTCATTATCAGATAGAACCGTTTCCGGCTCTTGTTGTTCTTGTCTCCCTGAGGACCTATTCCTCTCCCTTCTATCACCTTCTCTGACAGCTTTAATCACTTCGGTCACTACAGACGGTAAGATTGTCTGCATGACCTGGTGCACTTCTTCCACCACTGCCTCTTTTACCGAGGCCCTTAAGTTAGCGCTCTCATCTACCCCCTCTTGATGAGGAGTATCGGGTTCTTCATGAACCGCTTTCTCCACTCTAGGTCTTCCTCTTGTGGCTCGTGGTTCGGCACCACGTCCGCCACCGCCTCCACCCCGGGAAGCTTTGGAAGATCTACCACCAGCCATTCTCTACCTCACACTGAAAGATTCAAACACCAACACGGTCATTCAAGGAAATAGCTCAGTTTATGTTAAGTATAGTAAGTCCCTAATTACAGTGGCCAGTTGTGATTAGCCACTTACTGTACTCTTCGTACCCCGAGTATTACCTGTCCTGACTACATTAGTATCTAACTCTAACAGTAGCACATACATCACATAACATGCGCACGTAATACTGATTAACTTTAATAAAAATACCTGATGGCACGCAACTACTCAGATGGCATTCTCTTCCTTTCTGTCCCATTTTCAGTTTAAGTTTAGGTTTATTTTGAAAATTTACCCGTTTCAATTAAACTTTGGCTCTGATACCAACTTGTAAGGCCCCATTCCCGGGCACCTCACAGTTGTTCGTCATCACACGTAAAACATAGATTTAATATAAACATAATGAAATAATGCAGCGGAATTAATAAAAAGTCATTCTCATTTCATCATAAAAGCTTTTACAAGGCATTACATCATTGACCTATTTACAAAATACAAGCTTTCATTACATTACCTATCTTTACTATGATTGCTGCTGAAGCATATGAAACTGAGGATTTCATAAGTAACCCCCGTCATGTGAATCCTCAACAATCATAGGGTCATATACAGTGACCTCTAATAGAAGATATTAAATTCAAAAATATGTTTTTTTATCATGAAGGAGATTTCTTAAATAATCCTGTTTATCAGGATCCTCAAGAAATCTCGCACTTGCATGCAACATGATATGTTGCGTGCATTACGGGCCCATAACACATGATGTGGCAGCATAATCAAAAGGAGAATGCCGTCCCCCACGAACTGAGTAGTCGCCTCGTGCCATCCCCAGCAACACTAGCTGCCAACTGGAA
Organism: Flaveria linearis; assembly: GCA_024085815.1. Taxonomy (NCBI): domain Eukaryota; kingdom Viridiplantae; phylum Streptophyta; class Magnoliopsida; order Asterales; family Asteraceae; genus Flaveria; species Flaveria linearis. Next base: position 39,629,943 of record CM044009.1, on the reverse strand, counting down.
ACACATAAAAAGTCAGCGTTGCTGAGTAAGTTCTAGTTTTATAATAAAACATACTTTTACTTATTAAAAGTGTCATTTCATACATGCGATCATACATCATACGTACACTTAGATAATATTGTTATTATTATCGTCATTCTTTCATTATTTTCATTTGTGTACCATTCATCGTTCTCGTTCACGTTCGTGCATACATTCTTTACGTTCATTCATACGTACATGGAGATAATATTAATTATTATCTTCATCATTCGTTATACATCGTTATCTTTAATTTCTCATATGGATCCTGTCAGGCTTTACCCACTTCATAGCACTCGACTATGATTACTGTGGTCGAATAACAAGGATCCCGTTTCATACTTACTTGCACATTGAATTCTGATGTACCAATACCATATGCTATACCCCGAACCATCTTAGCTACTGGGTTGTGAATCAATAAAGCGTATGCCACAGTAGCCATAGCTACTGGGCCGTGAATCTAAGCATATGCCGCAGTACTAGAGGTAAGCGGTAGAGGTACGATGACCATGGTCAATCACAAAGAAGGACCAATTGACTTATTCAATGCTTGCAAGACATAACTCGTTCGTTTGTTAATGCATGTATTCATCATAATTCTTCTTTTCGTTCATTCGTTAATACATGCATTCATCATCGTGTTCCTCTTTAATTATCTTTCACTTTACGTTACATAATACTTCATTCATTCATTCTCATTATTCGTAAAGTTTTGGAAAGATAAACATACATAATCATAAGGAACATAAACATCTACAATTCATCAGTCATTACCTTCATGTAGGGCCACATCATACTTATCATGTTCACATCATACATACACCTACATCCTCATTCACATCAGCCCTATGTGGGCGATTGAACATATCACAGTCGCATGGCCTCCATGCGACTAGGTCATGCGACTGGGCAAGCAGGCGACTGGACTTACATTCGTGCGATTGAACCACCTATCGTACGAATGAACTCTATACGCATGGACTATTAGGCGATTAACCTCATACGTGCGACTAAACTATCATGCGAATGGACCTATGCGACCGAATCCCTTAGTCGTATGATCTATCGGGCGATTGAGCCCCATCCGTACTACTGAACCTCAATCGTACGATTGAACATCTGTTTTTCCTTAGTCGTGCGATTGACCCTCCAGTCGCATAACCCTAACTGGGCAGTGACTGGAGTTCATCACGAACTGCAGCCGCGACCTACGGGTCTCAAACCCTTCCAAACTAATTTCTAGCCCAAATTAGCCTTCCTAAACCTTAGGGAATCATACTAGGACATTATACAAGCTAATGCAAGTCCTAATTCGTACCATAAACACGTTACTCAAGATTTCACCCAAATGGGTCAAACATACACACTATTCAAAATAGGGTTTATATGTGATCCAGCCCCAAAATCGTATGAAAACAAGTAAATGAGGGGTTCTAGAACTCACATTAACAGGTAGGAGTTGAAGAGATTCGACTTGGCTAGCTTCTTGACAAATCTCGTGCCCGAATCCCACGTTCTCCCTTTCTTTCTCTTCTTCTTTGTTCTCTCGCTCTCTGCCCTTTCTCTCGACTGAAAAACGTAAGTGTTGGGAGGAGAAGAGAGCTGCTCCTTTTTTATAGGTACAGCCCAGTCGCCTGAAGTCCTGGGGTGACTGGACCTTCAGTCGCATGAACACCACGCGACTGGACCTCCAGTCGCATGAGTCCCATGCGGTTGAGCCTTCAGTCGTGCGATTGAACTCCAGCCGTACGGTTGAGCTTCAATCGTCCTTCGGTTGTGCGTTTGAACATCATGCGACTGGACCTCCAGTCGCACGACTCACATGCGACTGAGACTCAGTCGCATACCACTCCAAAGTCAAACTTCCGGGTGTTACAGGAAGATATGAGGCAACATTACCCACAGCTATTCGAGAGCTGACAGGTTTCGGGGACGAAACCTCGGTAAGGGGGGACTTGTAATGCCCCAAAATATCTAAGGAAGAAGGCTGGACAAGTTTTCATTCGCAAGGAAGGAAACGGATGTTCTTGTGCAAAATAATGGGGAAAGAAGTTACCGCGCAAACAGAAGGTTCTCGTGTGATTAGGAGTTCTCGCGTGAAAGGATGTTTTGCGAGAAGTTCCTGCGAAAAGTGTACTAGTTATATATATCCTAGAACAACCAGCCAGACTCTAGTTTACACGAGAAGTGCTGCTGTTAGAGAGAGAAAGCTGCTGCTAGAGAGAGAAAGTTGCTGCTAGAGAGAGAAAGTTGTTGCTAGAGAGAGAAAGTGAAGAATCCAAGCGGTTAAGGTATGCAACTCTTGTAGTAACTCATGTTATGTACTAAGTATGGATAATTGATGAATGTAACGCATGGTTATGTAGTTTTCATTGACTAAAGGCTCCGGGAAGGTTGTTTGTGTGCTGAAACTTCTTGAGTGAGTTTCTAGTCCCCTTTTAACGAAAGTTTTATATTTTGGGCTATTATGCATACTTAAAATTTTTAAAATGCTTGTTTATCACTGTTTTGGTGATGTTTTATGTGTTTGCATGTTAGATAAGCTTTTGACGCGATAAGTTGTGACTGGGCGCGAAAAGTAGGAAGTTCTCATGCGACTAGTATGTTCTCGTGCGAGCAGTTTGATCGTATGTTTTGAAATTTGCACTGGGATGTGTTTGCATGAAAGAGGAAGTTCTTACGCGAAAAAGAAGGTCCCGCGCGACAGGCTGTTTTCACGCGATTGGGAGTTTTCACGTAACGATGATGTTTTCGCGTGATTGGAAGTTCTCGCGCGAATGACGGCAACGCAATATGCTGAGTTTGCCTATGTAAGGTTCAGGCTCAGGAGGGGGATCTCGCGTGTGAAAGTTGATGTTGCATATGGTCTTCTTTGTGACTGTCATTAGTTGTTTGCTATGTTTTTCTTTTATGCTAATGTTTTTCATACCATGTGTTGTATGATGAGGCTCACCTCTCTATGTATAAACATATGTAAAGTATTATGTAATTAAGTGAAAGATAACGTTAATGAGAAGTGAAACGTAATGAATGAATGAAAGTCTTGCAAGCAATTGAATGGAGGTGCACGACCATGTTGTCATTAGCTCAACTGAGGTAAGGCTTAGTTAGCCCAAGAGGATGCTCCTCAAAGGTCTAATCCTTGAGATTGACCGTATGTACGGGACCTTTGTCACTTGCCCCGGTACTGGAGTCAGTTTCGTGCGCAATGTTGGGGGTTTATTTATAGACCTCGGTCCATGACCAGCTTCGTGCATAATGTTAGGGGTATAGCATATGACACTGGTCTATATGGAAGTAAAAGATAATGAATAAACGTACGAACGAATGAACGAGTGAATGAACAATGACGTACATTGAGAAAGATAATAAATAATTATGATCAAAGTGTACGTATGATGAATAATCACGAACGAATGGAAATGGTATGTTTTGAATGAAAGTAATCTATTTTATTTATAAAACTTGAACTCACTCAGCATCGCTAACTTTTGCATGCATTATAGGTGGCAGGTAAGCGTTTGGTGCTAAGGAGGTGAGGGCAAGGATGCATAAGCTACTGGGAAATGTTTGAAGACTAACATCCATATTTTAAGAAAACACATCGTGTTCATGAAACTTATGGGATGTAAAGGGAATGATGTGATGTGTAGGCATGAATTTTGATGTTAATGAAAAGTTTAAATTTCTCTGCAAATATTGTATTTTAAATATTATGTGCGATGAATGTCCAACTATAAGCGTCTCGGGAATGGGGCCTTACAAAAATTTTCAAACTTTTTGTTACATAAATCTTTCTTACTGAGTTTTTATTGAAAATCAAGTATTCGTAAGGTTTGTAAGTGGCTTTGATGGTTCATAACATAAAGGATCGGATATATATGTATGTTAAACACATATATAACTTTTTAAGCTTGTTAATCACAGATTTTGAGGATCAAACCTTGATTAGGAGTAGAAGAAAGGTTTAGAGAATTGCTCTTAGGTTATTGATGACCCATTTGGTGTGGTTGTTCTTGAGCTTGGAGTGTTGGTCACAAGTGTGTTGGGTTGAAGATTGCTGACATTATGATGAAGATATGGTGCTTATGATGATGGTGCTCGAATGATGTTGGGGCCGAGAGAGATAGAAAAGGATGATGGCGGTTGGTCGATGGTGATGATGGTGTTATGGTGCCCATCGGCCGAGAGTTCAAAGAGGATTAGGAAGTCATCATGATCACTAGTTTTAGGCTTGTGAGGTGTTAGTTTAGGGTGATATGTGTCATGTTTAGGAGTGTGATAAGTGTTCATGTAGTGTTAGGTGTCACCTTATGGCATTAATGACAATCTTAACTCTTAAGTCATGGTTTAGTTTGTTTAATTAGCCTAGTAGTCAACTAATCAAGATTAGTTTAGGTTTATCAACACCCTAATGACCCGAGAATTATGCATAGTTCGTATGTTAGTTTAGTGTTCAAATGATTATAATTAGTCTGGATTTGGTTTTTGGTATCAACTTTCTAAAAGTTAACTTATTTGGTAATGTCTTATTAAGTTTTAATCTTAGTTCATTACATATTAGATTAAAGCATATATCATTCAAGTAACTAATCATACAATCTTATGGTTTGGTAACTTACATACATGACTCAATAATCACAAAGTTCATAAAAGTTTACATATATGCTCACGTAAATACTTTTGCATGCATGCATGTTCACGTATCATATTCATATATACATGAATGTTCGATTATACATATAAAATTCTTATAGAGTTAGTCAAATAAAGTCATCTTAGCAATCTACAATGAGATATATATATATATATATATATATATATTATACATATATATACATATATATATATATATATATATATACATATATATATATATATGCATATAGGGGGAGGTTCTACTAAAAAATAAATTTTGCCTAAGAAGAGTAAGAAATGATCTTAGCCTTTCATTTCTTAACCAATGTCTAATATGATAATATTATAAATAAAAATATGGAAGGGTATTTTGGGTATTTAATCACTTTTGTTGACCTTTTTGAGTTTCCTTCAATTTTTTTAAACGTTTATAACTTTTTCATGCTAGATTATTTTTTTAAAAAAATTGCACCATAAAATCAAGCATTTTTTTCTCTTTAAATTGAGTATAGTATTGCTATATTTTTTATAAAAAACAAATTAGGTGAAATTGTGCTGCATTTTAACGTTTTTGTGC